>CM067223.1:14305338-14905338 GCA_034190945.1 Octodonta nipae
ATATTTAGTATAGCTATCTTATCCTAATTGTCTCCCAAAGATTAAAAATTCGTTATAACCATCTCGGCATTCCGATCAACCCTCTGAAGGTGACACCTCATTTCAAAGGTCATAAAACCCGAAAAAAAATTAAAAAATGTAGCTTATCATCTATTCATTTACTTAATAAAATATACTTTATAGAATTATATAACAACTTGAATTGATATTTACCAAAAGTTTTATATAGAGGGTACCTTAACATCTCAACATGAATCCGTCAAAATTGTTAAAAATGTAAAAATAAAAAAAATCCAAAAAATGTCAAAAAATCACAACAGTCGGAACTATTATTTTGTCTATTCCTTGGGTTTTCTCTCCTCAAAATTTTTTTTCCTGTAACAGATAAGTATTTAAAAATTGTATATGTAGAACAAAGTGTAGTAAGGCAATTTCGTAAAATTGCCCGGATTACTGGCTGTCTGTACAGAGATTCTTCCTCACAGTTTTTCTGAGAGAAAGAGATGTCTATAAAATGATCAACCAGTATTCCTGTAATAAGTAATGTATTGTATATGTGTAATACTTATCAGTGTATGGAGACGTTTCAACTCCGAGTCTCGAGTCAGTGTCAAATTTTTTGACAAACAACAAATTCAAAATCAAAGCGAATTTTTTTAGAAAAAAACCTCGAAAACAACACTAAACGATTGACAACGACTCCAGACTCGGAGTTGAAACGTCTAAATACACAGATAAGTATTACACAAATAACAATACATTACTTATATAAGGAATACTGGTTGATCATTTTATAGGACATCTCTTTCTCTCAGAAAAACTGTGAGGAAGAATCTCTGTACAGACAGCCAGTAATCCGGGCAATTTTACGAAATTGCCTTACTACACTTTGTTTACATATAAAATTTTAAATACTTATCTGTTACAGAAAAAAAAATTTGGAGGAGAGAAAACCCAATGAATAGACAAAATAGTTCAAGACCTCCTCAACAATCTTTTCGAAATTACAGTCGGAACTATATTCATCAACTTCACCTTCTCTGTTTTGAAATCAAAGGTTTCATTTAAAACAAAAGCAGGCCAATTCACGGACCACCCAACCTAAACAAATGATTTTTTTTTCCAAATTTTTCAGTACTACAGGAAAACTACTAACTGTTAATTTTCTGTATCCTCCTTAGTTTAAATATAAATTGATGAAATTTTCTTAGAAATCTTATATTACGTAAAATCTTATAAGGCAAGGTTGCCCATATTGTAGTTTTCGATAACTTTTTAAAATTTAAATTTAAAACAAATTAACATTTGTTTTCCTGAACATTTAAAATTTCTGGCATCGCGTAATCGTACAAAAAAAGTCCAGAAATCCAGTGGGAAAATCTAGATGGTCAATTCACATTAATAAACAACATGATATTATGTGTCGCGCAATAAATCCAGTACAGCACATGTGTGGTTTGTGCCCCCATCCTGTAGCTGTAGCGATCAGAGTTGGCGGTTTATGTCCTAGTGCAGAGCCGTCCAACATACGGCCCCCGGGCCACTATGCCGCCTGTGGAAGTCCTTCATTCGCGACCTAGATCAAACTTTAGAAGACATTAATAGCTACCTACTTACACCTTTGCTATTGTGCAATTAGTGCCCAGTTAGGGTTATATAAATACGAAACCTGGCCCTCCACAAAATTATGTTGGACACCTATGTCTTAGTGGCTTTTTCAGAATAGTTTCAATTGCTATAATTTTGCTTATTTAGCATATTTATCAAATGAAAATGAGTCTCATGCATGAATGAAGTAAAGGCAAAAATTTGTGATCAAAATTCTGTTCTTTGAGCACCCAATCAACGCATCTTTTATCTTCTTATAAATACTTGAGGACTAACTTTTTTGAATCCAACTGAATCCAACTTACAAGGACACACAGTACATGTAGATGAATTGAAAAACTCCACATGTTTTCGAAGCCGGTTAACTGCCATTTACTTTCATTTACTTCCAAACTATTTTCAATTAATTGCATTCTAGATTTCGCATATCGATAATTACCTCAATTTATTACTCTTTCCAAATGTAGTCAATTCGTTATTTTCCTAATTGTTTTATTTATTTTACTCATTTTAGAATTTTAAGTAATATAATAGCATAATTAGATGCAGTTTATCAATTTTAATTAACTTTATTCCGTAAAAAGTTTTGATATTACCGAAAATAAAGTAGTAGGTGTATTTCATATTTAGTGGAAACACTATATATGCGTTCGAATTGAAAACATCCATCTTAAAGTCGGTTAATGAACATATATGTTGATTTAACTTCAATCTATTTTTAATTAATTCCTGACTAAATTTGTAATAACGATAATTATTGTCATTTAATACCCTCGCATTCGCCAAATTGTATTGTGAAATAACAACTTTTTCAAATTTTCTGAAGAACGTTATACATGACTGACAAACATGTCGTACCAATCTGGCAGTACTTTCTTCCAAACAAAAAAGGAATTATCAAAATTGGTTCATAACTGACATAGTTCTGAGGTAACAAATAAAAAAAATACAGCCTAAATGAAAACCACCTTTTTTTAATTCGTTTAAAATTCGAATTTTCTATTTGAACTGATGAGTAAAAGCCGCTATCATTAAATGGCAGAACAAAGTTATTTAGCCACTATTAATTTAAAATTTAACGAAATCAGTTTTCAAGTCAATCAAGACAAAAACCACAATGAATTTTCGGCAGATTGTACACAAACGCGTTAAACAATTCATAGACGTCTGTTTGTGAAGCTAATCAGAATGCCCCGATTGCCCTGAACACTCCGAATGCCACCCGTTGTCGAGCAATTAAACCAAAATTTACCCTGTACCATTATTAATGACTTTACCTACAATAAATCAGTAGTGTGTGTACTGTACGCCCAGCTGTTAAATTATCGCAACAACAACTCATCAGTATACGTACCGTTCGATGTTACACATTAATATTAATTCCTCTCTGCTATGATGATCCACTTTTCCTTTGACGACAATGAAACGTGACTTTTTGTTCGGCACTGGTATGTTTTCCTTCAATATTATGATAACCTATATGCGAGGAGGTTATCGTGATATTAATTTATTATTGTTTGGGTAAGAAATTAGCATAGAGAGATAGAAAGAGTCGTTTTATGACTCGTTTAATTAGAAAACGGAAAACAATAAATTTACGTCATCTTCGTTTTTATAGGAAACGGATTGCTTGCTGCTTTTCCATTTATGGAGGTCTTACAACTTCCTGCTAGTATGCATCTCATAAGAGTATGATCGATTTCCTGGGCAGTATCTGTATGTAAATATACAGGGTGTTTCAAGAATCCCAACAAGTACGCTCGACGGAAACCTTTAATAAACAAGAAGCTGCTAAAAAATTAACAACTAAAGCATGTTATCAAAAGGACAACAGCTTGCAAACATGACAATTTTCTTTAATTCTTCGAAATCATTAGAGACATTAGTTGTTCTCTTGTATGCAGAGGCCAAGTGCTAACCAACATGGAGGAATTTTAGGTATTATCCAATCAAGAATACGAAAAATTCTTACTTACTACTGGATTAATCTAGGTAACGTTCAAGTATTACGTAAGCACTATAGGGGGGGGCATTGCTTATTTTTGATGATATGGAGGGCGGGGGATCTAGATTTTGATTTTTACACATATGGCAACCCTACACACTGCGCCTATGCTTAAAATCGAAACACATTTTCGGGGATCCACACAAATAATGAATAGGTTTAGTTAGATACTCGCTTAGAACTTGTTTAAATTTCTTCCGTCAATTTATTGCTTCGTTTCGGTACGAATGGCGATTTGACGTGTTGTAAGCAAAGCAAAGCAAACACATCCAATGTCATCGAAAACTTAGAATCATGGATTAGGGTGTCATGGACTGAAGACTGTTACTGAAACAGAAAGAAAAATGCATATACCAATGTTTGCGTAAGCATGGGAGGGGGGTAAGAATTTTTCTTACTTTTGCCAATAACGGAGAAGGGGGGTACAGAATTGTAATAAGTCTGATTACGTAATCCTTGAAAGGCCCCTTAGGTAACTTTGAAAATTTCAAAGTCCACGTTCAATCCAATGAGAACCGTACGTTTCATTGGAAAAAAGTTGAACATCGACTGCAAAAATACATACATACAACCCATTAAGCCTATGAGATATTACAACTAGTCCAATAACTTAGTTAACAATAATGCCATAATGCCAGCCGATATGTTCATGAATAATTGCTTTTGGGAAATTTTATCATATTTTTTCTAGTAAAAGATGCTGTATCTGTAAACTAACATTTTAAAATCCACTTAGATTTGCTTCCTACTTGAACGGTACACCACACCAGTATCTTCTGTTTACAGTGTCAAACTTGACTGGGTTTAGAGAAAAGATTAAGTATATTTCCAAAGATGGTCTTAAGATATGTTTATTGCTTCGAGTGGCTTTTGCTTCTATACATCATAAACTAAGAAGGTGTCGGTCAATCTGAATTCTAATTAAATCTAACTTTAAAAGTATCTTTAATTACAATACGTAATATCTAATTGATTTATTTTTCAATGAATCAAATCCTAACTTATTGCACAGCCGAGTCAAACAGCGACAAACTAAAAACCCATTATCTCCATTAGTTGAAATCTAAGCATTCGGAAAGTCGAAATTATCAGTTTTCTCTACGAGGAATTTCAGTTAATGTTTTCCATGGAAACAAATATATGATCTCTGTATCTAGAACATTTTGGTTACTGTTATTCTTGTGCCTTTTGGTTAAAATTTACCCAAGCAAATCTTTTACTTGTCAAAAGTTGACTATAATAACTTTGTTCCTGGATTTAGAGGAACCCGATACTTTTTCAACATTACAGAGCGCTGCCACATGTAAGTTTTATTTAATTTATACGCTACATCACGAATATACTCCTTTTGAACTCCAGAGTATAAAGGTACCTACAATAAAATATTCAATATTGACCACAGTTAGTTCAAAGAAGAATTTCGTGAAGATCATCTAAAATGAATAATATGCTTGACGAACGGAAAATTCTATATCAGGGTTACTTCATGAATCTTAATATTACATTGCATAAGAAATTTTACTTTTTTCTGAGATTGTCAATCCATCCAAATGGATAAAGGAAGCTCGGCTACAGCAACATGAAGCCCAAACTAATCAAACCTCATTTAATTGTGATCTTAAACACAGATTGTAACGGATTATTTTTTTTTTTCATAATCTCAAAATGTAAAATAATATTGTTTGGTGAAACACTACGTGATTCTATTGTAGCGCTAAAAATAGAATTATTAAGAACATATTATTAGGCTTATCATCATTCCCATCTTATGCAATCTTAGTTTTGAAAGATTTATATCAGATTTTAGGAACTATTCGTCGATACAACGTGTTTGCAAAACAACAAATTATTTCCCTATTGAGAAATAATAGTGATATGAAAACCCAACGTCTAAAAAAGCATAAAAAAGAAATTCCATATTTATTTTTAATCTGATAAATTATTCTTCAAGTCGAACGAACAACATAAATATTTGGGGGGCGTCCAAAAAGGGACTTGAGTTATTATCGGTATTCAGGTAGAAAGATGATAAATAACCCGCATCATACACTTTGAGAGAATACATTATAGTGAGTTTCCTATAAAGATATCTGCAATCATGAGCCTAAAATATATGCTCCCTAATTTCTGGCATTCCGAATTTGCTGCAACCCTAATAAAATCATACATATCAAAGACCTGCTTTTCTGGCTCTCTTCGCAGAGGTTCCTATCAATCAAGGATAGAACATAGGATTGCCTGATCAATTACAAAAATTGGAATAAAACCAGACACCTTGTGATGTATCACCATGTCTTGGGCCCGCCCACAAGTTGTGACGCTTTGACTGTTGACAGTTAAAGAGCTTGTCTGGCTTTGGTTTCTTCCGATTAATGTGGTATTTAACTTAATTATAAAAGGTTACGGTGCAAATATTAGCAGAAAATTCGTACCGTCTGGTTTCGGAAACGTGTACATCTATTGAGCAATACTTTATGAACTATCCTTGCCTATCAACTGCAAAGAAGTACTATCATTCGCCTCTGTAGCGCATGTAGTTGTAAAATATTTTTCAATAGACTAAGTTTTATTGGTTTATTTACAAATACAATGAGTTATACACGTATTCATTAAAATGTTTTAAGATTAAAATGGAAAAGAGTTCGTAGGATAATTAAAACCTATCAAAGCAATTATAATACTGATCTTAAATTCGTTCATGATTTCTGTCGTAGGAATTACAGGAAAACGGGGTTACCCAAAGCACGACTCTCGATTTAAGTTTTCGAATTTGTAAACACACCCTGAACCTTGCCCATAACATGCAATTTCAAAAATCAAAATAGATCAAAATGGAACTTTGTTGCTAGACGAAGAAAACCTAGTTTTCAGGAGAGAGCACCTCCACATTATACGTTGCCTGTACAAAATAGGCTTAATGCGACATTTCCAGATAAATGGATTGGAAGAAGGGGCGCTATAGAATAACCAACAAGATCACCCGACCTAACGCCCCTTGACTTTTTTAGTAGAGGAGTGTGAGCGAATTACAGACGTTTCAAAATCTGCGGGAGGAATTCGTGCTGCGACTTTACAATTACAAGGTCATTCTAATGTTAATACAATATTAATAATTTAAACAATAATTATTTTATTTTGAAAGTTTACAATGGCATTACTCTGTAAAAAATAATCTCATTTTAAAAAATGATGTGTCAAAAGATTGGCAAAAAAGAGACCTTTACAAGGAGGTATCAAATGATACCCCTTTGTATTTCAAATCGTAGAAGTGATATTCACCCCCGTTTGGGGGTTCAAACTGCAGAGCAACCGATTCGAGTAAAATGTCCCCTGTAAATATAAATTAACGTGTTTGTTTCTTTTAAAGATATTTTAAAAGTTATTGTGGGTGGCTAGTTTTGAAATGAAAGCCCTGTATATCAAATTAAAAGTAAATTCTTTTAGTTACGTAAGTTCATATCGTTAAACATTTTAATGTCAAATTGTGAATGCTATAATTGTCATTGCCAACTTCTACGTTTTTGAATCCCGTTGCCTTAATTTTTTATTATTGCCATTATAGACGGGGTCTAATTTAGACCCTGAAACGTTTGGAATATTTAGAATATACAGACTTTCTCGTAATTGTTGTGTTATTCTAAAGAAATTTTAAAAAAGAAAACACAAGCACCTTTAATTGACTTTATTAGAATTTCATCAAGGTCAAAATTTTGACATTTCCTTTATAATTTTTCAGTACTTGGTTTCTTTGTACCAGTTTTTCTGACTAATTTACATTCATACTGATTATTCGCAGCTCTTATTATTTCTTTTTCAATTTATCTTCATAGTTTTAAACTTCTTCTACAATATAATAGTTTCCAGCGCAGCTAATCTGTAAATATTATTTTTAAATGATTATATTAAAGCGCTAATAATAGAATTATTAAGAACGTATTATTAGCCTTATCATCATTCGTATTTTTTGCAATCTCAGTTTGGAGAGCGTTATAATTTGATTCTAGGGACAATCCATGTCTATAAATTATTTCTCTACTGAGAAATGTGAACGATAAAAAAACCCGGCTTCTCAAAAAAAAACACGAAAAACAAAATTCGATATTTATTATCCTTTTCAAATCGAACGGCTAACCTAAATATTTCGGGGGCGTCCGCAAAATGACTTGAGTCATTCTCGGTACTCAGCCGGCAGGATCATAAATAAGCCGAATCATATGTTTTGAGAGAATACATTACTGTCAGATTCTGGTTAATTTGAGAAAGTGTTTTCCCATTAAAACGATTTGTTGATTTAGTTCATCCTTGAAACTAAACAGCGGTCTCATTGACTGACGAATTCCAATCCATCAGAATCAGTCTTTTTTACATTTTTACATCAAAGTTTGACCCCGTTTCTTCTCACAACATTTATAAAGAGCCTTAGTTTTTTGTTTTATTTACAACACAAACGTAATGAGCTATTACGAGGATCCATAAAAAAATATACTTACATTCTATCTTCAAGAAACGTCGATCAATATTACGGTAATTACTAGACAAACATACTATATATTTGATTGAGATCATTCAAATTCTTACACCATTGATTTGAAATTAACGAACTGCTGCTTCGAGTTTAAAGATATCCACGATACTCTTGCAAAGAAACTAGATGGTTAGCGTTAGTTATGGTCTATATCATAGTAAAAACAGTACCTACCATTAGAATTAAGGACATTTTAGTCAAACTACTAAGTCAAGAACCTTAAAGTCACACAAAACAACTGACGAAAATTAGGGTAAAGATTTATAACGGAAACTAGAACTACTATAACTTATTATTATAGCTAATATAAGTATTAATAGAAAAACATATCATAGGATCAAGGATATATGCAATCTGGTTAAGAACTGTGTGAAGGATGAAGCTGTGGACGCTACATGAGAAGAAATGTCGTGTTGAAAATACAAAAACGATGTAAGTATAGACACAACAAAAATAATCTATAAAGAAAAGAAAGCATGATCGAACAACAAATTATAGAAACATATTTCATATATTAAAAACTGGTGAAACAAAATAATTACATTAACCCCAAAAGAAGTTTAACAGGCTATAATTGCTATGAATAATAATCAAAGAATGGGCAGGTCAAGCAATCAAATATGGATCAGATAAGCTATTCCAAGTTTTAAAATCATTCGCTAGAGTCAAAGCAGTAACAAAAATTTGATTGGTGTAGCAAATTTAGTTTGAAGGGGAATCCATTGATTAGGAGTACAAATAGGGGAAAAAAATAAAAGCTATTCGTTTGTTTTGAATGTATAAAACTGTTTATTGAGCACTCTTGCTTATTATTCATGAAAAAGAAATGAATATCTTTTATTATTGGAATGCTGAGACAGCGCCCTGTCGAAATCTGTAGGAATATAAACACAAATAAGAACAGATGAAGCCATTGATTCTTATCGTTCCATTAGATAAGAAATATATGAAAAATAAAGACAACAAAATGAAACGTGCACAAAAGCGTCTTCCTTAATACCAATTTCAATACAAAAAAACCCTTCTGATCACTGATCTAGCGACAGTGACACTGTTATTCTTTTAAATACATACCAACATTAAAGATTCGTAAAATCTACTATCTCTAGAACTCAGTACAAATTAAGTTAAATTAGTGACATTCTGAAACCTGTGAACGGTGACAATTATTACGAGAGTTCTCTATTACACTATGAACGAATTGGTACGACCAGTGATGAATACGAAAGTCAAACTATCCATACTAGTGGTCGCCCAGTGGTCGAAATTCGATCCTATTTCATGAAATTGTAAAAAGTATATTTTTATAAGAAACAGAGTTGTGGAGAAATCGGAAAAGTAGATGTAATGGCCAAAATTGTTCACTCATATGGACGAATCTATTGCAATAAAAAAAAAATGTAATCAAATATCGGTATTCGAAATATTTTTGATAAATGAATGACCCCCAAATTTTGGCTGGAACCGCTCCGGAAAAATATTCGATATAATTGGAAGATTGTTCTTTGCAACCTAAAAGTTTTCATCATTTGCGATTTCAATCAAGTTCGGGAATATTAAAGAAAAGAGAGAACCAACGACCCTAGGAGAACTTAAATATTTAATACATTCTCTATTGTCCGCTGTCTGACATTTTTTTACACAACACCTTCGGGAAGGTTGTGATAATAATATATTAATCAAATAATTAAATTCACATTAAAAACATAATATTTAATATGAAAGTTACTGCAACGCCTCCGAAAAATCAATACTGATCTACTACATTGACTATTTTACCACTAAACAATAACAACGCTTGTATGCCATTTCCAGAAGTAGATGCTCTAAGAATATAACAGCATCTAACGATCGCTCCATATATAATTACTCAATGCGGCGGCAGCACTGTTTGTCGTTGATAGTATGGACGTAAATAATGAATTTTTATTATATTTTATTTAATGAATGAACCAATATTATAAATTAATATTAGCATTCTGCACTGACGGTCGTCAGTAGCTACTAAACAAAAAATGAAGAAAATTTGTTGAGAGACAGAGGAGAAAATGGTACCTAATCGTTTTGTCTTTGCCTGTTTATATATAGATTAGTTGTAATGAACGTAAGTTTTGAATAATATAGTAAACATTAGACATTCAAATTAAAATATTGAAAAACCTAAATTATTATTTAAACCAGTTATTAAAAGACCTTTTGGTGTATTATATGTTGAAATAGTCATTTTGCAATTTAAAGATTAGGTACAATTATATAATTTTCATAATTAGAATTTAATTAAAATGTAGAGAGGAAACAAGGCAGCAAAAAGATTACACATATATGGATAAAACTTTTTTTTATAAAATGTGTGCAACTGTAAATGTAATAAATCATTACTTTGTTAAAATACAACCAAAAAACATATTTTACGAGGGCTGACTTTTACATTTCGGGATTGGACAACCCTAGTGTTGCAAACTGACAACTGACAGCTCTATTGTAAAGTTTGACATTTTTGAGGTTATACGTAGTCAGAACGTTTTGACATACGAGCGCTATGTGTTGTTTACAGTAACTTAAAGGATTCATGTCGACCAAAAAATGGAATTAAATCGTGAACATTTTCGTGCGATTATTTTTTACAACTTTCGACATGGATTAAGTGAGCAAGGGTGCATGGATGAACTTAATTTAATTTTTGGCGATGAAACTCCATCAAGGACCACTGTTTATCGATGGTATGGTGAATTCAATCGAGGTCGTAGTTCACTCTAAGACGAATTTCGTGAAGGTCGTCCAAAAACAGTTGTTGTTCCGGAAACCATTGATGCTGTGCGCGAACTGATATTGCAAGATCGTCATGTGACCTATCATGAGATTGAGTCAACCTTACACATTAGTGGGACCAGCATACATTCAATATTGCAAAAACATTTGAATGTCAAAAAAATTTGTTCGCGTTGGATCCCACATAATTTGTCAAAAAAAGGCTCTTGTCGATTGGTCGAAAGAAAAGCTCAAAAAATACGATCGCGGTACTTCAAAACACGTTTATGAATACTCTCTTCGAGGTGTCATTCCTTTCTACGCAAGACAATATATATTATATATAAATATAATATATATTGTTTCTGGTCGGGAACCTTCATCAGTTGCGCTTCCCACAATTGAATGTCCTTTCGAACACTTCTTTATGCATTTGATGCATTTCGTAAATTTGAAGACGTGTACTGATTCTCTTGAAAATCCTAGATGTCGGTCTTACATCTCAAATTTAACGAAATGCATC
The DNA here is from genome assembly GCA_034190945.1 of Octodonta nipae. NCBI lineage: Eukaryota > Metazoa > Arthropoda > Insecta > Coleoptera > Chrysomelidae > Octodonta > Octodonta nipae. Next base: position 14,316,748 of record CM067223.1, read on the forward strand.
AAATGCATAAAGAAGTGTTCGAGAGGACATTCAATTGTGGGAAGCGCAACTGATGAAGGTTCCCGACCAGAAACAATATATATTATATTTATATATAATATATATTGTCTTGCGTAGAAAGGAATGACACCTCGAAGAGAGTATTCAATATCTCTGACAGGTGAAGTAACCTGAAAATTTTGTCGTGACATTCTGTCCTAGGAGTTAAGGGAGAACAGTAATTACACCGAACGGCTCCAGATTCGGAACCTCTGTGTACTGATTCTCTTGAAAATCCTAGATGTCGGTCTTACATCTCGCGTCTTCACGTTTATGAATGATGAATCGTGGATTTACGCGTATGAGCCCGAAAGTAAACAGCAGTCGACTGTATGGGTGTTTCAAGATGAGCCGAATCCAACAAAAGTTGTTAGCGCACGAAGTACTTCCAAGGAAATGATCGCCTGTTTTTTTTTGGGGAAAAACTGGACATGTCGCAACTGCACAACTAGAACAACGCAGAACAGTCAATTCTGAGTGGTACACAGCCATTTGTTTGCCAGTTGTCTTCCAAGAAATGAGGAAAACCAACCGCCGAAGACTCTTCACCACGACAATGCGAGCTCTCACACATCGGCTCAAACAACTGCATTTTTAACCACTCAAAACATCGATTTGATGAGTCATCCGCCGTATAGTCCTGACTTGTCACCAAATGACTTCTTTTTATTCCCGTACGTAAAAAACAAACTGAGAGATCAACGTTTTTCGACACCTGAAGAAGCGGTTGCTGCGTTCAGAATGCATGTTTTGCAGATACCTCAATCAGAGTGGAAAAAATGCTTCGACAATTGGTTCATGGGGAATATTTTGAAAAACAATAAAGCGATTTTGTTCTCTAATCCCGAAATATAAAAGGCAGCCCTCGTACTATGTAGGTATATTTATTTAGCTGATATTACTAAAATATTTAATGCTGAATTTAGAAGATCTCAGGGGGCGGTACTAGAATGCCCTCAAGAGTATATCGATGAATCAAAATCCCAATTTCGAAGGGAGGGTGCCCCTAATTCCTCCCCCTGGTTTCTCCATGTACAGAAAGTGGACTAAAGAATCAAGTAATAGCAAATTAATAGAAATGACCACAAAATAAATTGCTTTTTATACCTAAAACGCCATAAATAAATAGAGTAGATTTCTTTAATTAATACTAATTCGTAGAAAATTGCAATAACGTCGTACCTACAAGAAAGAAGGGAGAATATAGTCGTAAGCAGTTTTCCTTTCCATCACTCAGTCTCAATGACTGCCAGATAAATCATAGTACAATGTACAGTTTAAAAGTAAATGTTTGGACTTATTATAAAATGTTGCTTTTATTGATGATTTTCTGAATTCTGTCGTATTTATTTCATCTAGCAATGAAAAAGGCAGAGGTCATCAACCCTACGAACTCCGCAATTATTAAATAGATAGAGGATATGGAGTAGGGATGTTATGGATATGTAATTTGGATCTGGATACGGATACGGATATAAGAATAATATTATATCGGTTTCAGTTACGGTTACGGATATGAAATTATTCGATTATCCGATAGTTTCGGATAGTTTCAGTTACGGATATTGGTTTATTTTGAATTGACAAGGAAAATACAAATAAAAACAAGCCGAGGATTTTACTTATTTCTAGATTATTGGTGCTACAACCAGATAATAAAAAATCAGTCTTCAAATTATAATAAACAAAATAAGGATATTAGTTCCTACCATGTAATAAAATCTCATTCTGGGTTTATAAGAAGAGAAAATAGTTGATATAATGAAAGTCAACATTAACAAAGCATCTATAATCTATATTGTAAGAGCGTTACTCTGTATTAAATAGTAGATACAAAAAGTAATTACATTGGAATGGCATACTATCCATCTTTGAAATAAGCCATAATTTTCTTATAATTAGTGATTGTTAGAAAACGGTTATAATATTTACAGGTCCAATTTTGTAAATTTTTTAAATTTAAAATAGTCAAAACTGAGCAACGGTAAGTTATTAACAAAAAGCAACTTCAGCTTTATCACCGGAAAGTCGATTTCTGAAGGAATTAGAATACAGAAGAATGGACCACTCACTAATAGGATTACGGTTGCAATAGAAATATAAACTTTCAACAATGCAAGTCACGCAGTACTGTACCTGCTCGGCGGACCAAAACCAGGCATAAATAAGGTTGTTCCAACGCCATAAATAACTGATGAACAACGGATACAACCCGTTATTGTAAACAGTAATTCGTCAGCGCTCACTCGAGAATTGTCAATCGGTTTCGGGTTGGAATTTCGAACAGTCTTGTAAAAAATCTGACTTTATCCGAAATTATTCGAAACTTTTATATCAGATTCGGTTACGGTTTCGATAGATTTTATTTCGGATATCCGATAGTTTCGGTTACGGTTACGGAACTCCATAACATCCCTAATATGGAGCAACGATAATTTCTGAAAATGACGTCTTTTGCATTCAGCCTCCGTCTGTTTGACCCTAAGGCCTTGAACCACCCCTTTTTTTATAGCGACGAAAAAATATCAAAACACCAGCTCACGAGTCGCGGAACTAGGGAAGTTCTTTCATTTCAGGATTTTATAAAAGAAACTTGAGAACCGTGATGATAAAGATGGAATTTCATTTAACTTTTTTTTCATTCATTGTTAGAAATGATAAAAGCTCCATTTTCTTTGTGCATGGAAAATTTTTAATTAACTCGTTTTCAGTGGCGCTTCGTTGATTTCTTGTTGAGTTATTTCATTCTGAAAAGTGAACCGCTCTACTTGAATCGTTTGAATTGAAATATCCAAAGCTGAAATTAATTTGCGACGTTTTTCGATAACGTTGTAGTATAACGTTTCTTTGAGATTCTATGTTCGTGTAGCTTTAGGCGAAACGGGTTTTGTAATAGGGATGATATTTTAACTTGGATGGTGAATTTAATAAAACATTTTTTTTAATATAACCGACTTCTACCTATAACTAAAAAGCTAAAAATAATTATAACAAAATACAACTCTAGCAAATAAATAACACATTCAATGTTGTTAGGTACCTACCCAGGAAGTAAAAGATGTAAACATTAAAAGGTGGTACAAATTAATTACCTATCAATCTGGTATATTTTTGAAGTCGGTTCCAAGCAAATCTAAAATCCTTGCATTGCGTACTTATCTACTAATTCATCAAACTTGATGGTTGCTTGGCACCGACTTCACAAATATACTAGATTGGTAGATAATTAATTTGTACAGAATGAGCACCTTTAAATGTTTACATTTTTTACTTCCTGGGTAGGTACCTAACAACATTGAATGTGCTATTTATTTGCTAGAGTTGTATTTTGTTATAATTATGTTTGGCTTTTTAGTTATAGGTAGAAGTCGGTTATATTTAAAAAAAAATGTTTTATTTTCAACTTTTTAGTATTTTTGAACTCAGGTAGTTTTCATTCTTTATTTTTTATTTTGTATGTATAACCTTAATAGACAGAACCAGGTAACATCGAAAGCCTCAACATTACACAATGATACCGTCCTATATTTCAACCATAGTATCTCCTTGTGGGCTACTCCATAAATTATTTCATTTTTAACATTTTATATTGTCACCCTGTGTAATACTAATTCCTCTCCACACTTTATGCAACTTCTTATGGGCTATAAAAGAAATAATTTTTTAATCACACTGTATAAATATAATTCAACTACAGCATATATTTCAACCATTCTGTATATGTCCACATCATATAACAGTTTTTTAATCACCCTATATAATTTTAATTTCACATTTTTTCCAACATTTCTATACTACCAAACGTCCAGTCCACCCTATATTCCAACCATCCTGTATATACGGCTGCCTACGGACCACTATCATTCTAGTCCGTCCTATATTTCAATTTTCATATAAATGCAACTCTGCAACTCCTTCTATCACTTTACTTTGTGATTTTGTTTGCTATAACAAAAACACCCTGTCTATAAACGTACCAAATAGCAGTTTAAAGTTTGACATGTGTTGTCACTGAATTTTCTATTAGGCCGGGAGAGTGTGACAACCAAAAGCACTTCGCAAAATGGAAAAATTTGCATTTAATTAGGTATTTGCCTGGTATACAAACAAAACGAGCTTGGTACTCATTGATTTAAGGAGCCGAAAATACTATGCTTTACTACCTATATGCTTGAGATGTACATAGAAAATTTTCAAATTCGCAATTAAAACTTCCAGAGCCTAAAATTACCGCACTATTACGTTGGAATTAAAATATTTATGAGGAAATGTCCGTTATGTCATTTCGATGAAATTTTTGATAAGAATTTTGGAATTTTCGGCAATTTTCCGCAAAACTGCAAGTTGCATGTCTTATACAAGTCCCTAAACGCTTTGGTTACTGCAGTCCCATGGCTGATATCTAGTTGTTTTCTGAATGATACTTGTGGCATATTTTTCAATGTATAAGTGCTTCTTAGTTACGTCAAAAATCAAATAATACACATTGTGAAATATTTTAATTGTGCCTTTCTAATCCGCAGTTTCTTAATCATTGACAACGGGGTCTGATCTAGACCCCGAAAGGTTTGGAATATACAACAATTTTCTTTAAACTGTGGTGTTATTTCCCAAGAAGCACTTAGACATATTATTGTTTACCACAGTTAAAGGTATTAGGAAAAGTTTACCCACTTTTACGTAGCAACTGCAGTTTGTGTCTCATCTCTATATGTTTAATGCTTATATAGGGAAATTCCCCTTATTCGATACGAAATATCTCGACCAACCGAATCTTCAAAAAATTCTATAAATAAACTGTAACATTGATGTTAGTAAAAATAAATTTTTAAATATATCTACATATAATAGATATTTATTCTTGATTCGTTTATCCTGTTCCATTTTTGATATCGTGAATTACCCTATATATAGATGAGTACGTTGTGGGTTGCATTAGTATAACGTGTCAATATTTTTTGGAATAAAATAATTTAAAACTTAATATGGTCTGACGTTGGGTAGTAGCTAATTGTAAAGTTAAAAAAAGAATAGATCGGTCTTTACTGCTGCAGAAGGACTAGAGTTAAAATGAAAAAATATCCACAAATGATTTTCAAGCAGCAGCATATGTCTTCGTAAAGAATATTTTTCCAGGTGATACTTATTCGTGGTTATTATCGTGAATATAATCGTGCTGTAATTTTAAATGATGTAAAGAGGAAAGAATTTGGCACTCAGCACCATCTAAAATCTTCATACTTAATGAAAAACTTCCAATTTTCGAAAAAAAAATTGAGGATTTTCGAAAAACACATGATATAAATCTTGTAGTACGTTGAATTTCAAACAATTTTTGTTAATACACTTTTTTCACAGCCTATGCTATCAAAGTTACAGTTAAAAAAAGTCAAAATTTATTTGTTTGTTTTTTTTCATAACTTTCTCACATGGGGCATGTGGATTGGAATGACAGAATTATCAAAAAAAAAATAGCAATTCATTTTAGTACTTAATAGTAAATACATATATTTTACAATTAACCCAAACATATAAGAACACTTCTTACATTATGAACAAATATTTTGTTATTTTTGGAGATGTTTTCATTATTTACATCACGTGTCTCGAAACTTTCAAATAAACGTGAAATTTCTGTTTACGGTACGTGTACCCACAAAATTCCAAACGTTCGACATCATTTAATTTCTTGCTCTTCAGTGGAACAAAAGACCTTGAAGCATCAAAGTTTTCTTTACAATTTGAAGCCTTTCTAAATGCTTTAAAATAGCATATTAAAGCAATTATTATTCACCATTAATTAAATTGCACGTGGAGACATATAATTGCAAAAAAATTAACGCTAAACACATTTGCCTGTTTATGATTCAAGCAAATTATATGCTATGCATAACAATGACAAAAAAATATGTTGACTTTTATAAATAAACTTTTTTTAAACAATATATCCACCTGAAACACAATTAATTACTTTTCTCAAATTACTTTCTAGTCTTTACATTGTTTTGTAATTAAATTCTTTTTGTGCTCAATGAATTCTCAAGTATGCACCATCGTAATGAATTTCTTTAATTAAATAAAATTAAAATTCGACAAAGGAAATGCAATCTTGGAAGATATTTTCTTTGTTACAAGAGTCGCCGAAGTGTAAAAAATATAATTAACTAAATTAGTATAGCCTACAAGTTTAGAATGGTGTTAATACAACATACTATGACTAAAATTATGTGGATTGGCTCATTCGATTCAGAATGATGTCTAGATCATTGTGACAAAAAATTAAATTAGTCCATAAAAAATTCCAAACATTATATATAATCAATTAAATAACCTAAAAAATAGGGTTTGGTTCTTCGTTTATAGTTCGTAATTTTTTTATATTTTTGAATTTTGAAAAAAAATCATTAAAGAGAAGGAAGTGTATCTCTATTATTTATAGTATTAATTTAACCTTGAAAGTAGACCTCCGTGCCCCACTGTTAGGTTGCCCGTACGGCCTCGAAAGCGTGTACGTCATTTAACATTTTTGTTGGGGTACTTATGGTAAATTAAAAAAATCTAAAAAAAATATTGAGGAAATATAAGGAATTGAGTCCCGCTGAATTGTTTTATTTAAGTAAATTTTTGAATAAATTAGAAGATTGTTAATTAACAAAATTTTCTCAAACATCCTTTATCGTTCTTAACTTAAAATATGTTTAAATAATTGCTGTAAATTTATTTCGCTTCATGGAGTCCTTATATATACACACAAAACAAGATTGTGTCATAACAGTTTTCGAATTTTAATACTTTGTTTATAATATTTTTAAAGTTAACAAAGAAGAAAAAACACAATAATGTTGTAACAATTTTTAAATCATAATTGATTGTTCTCTACAAAATTAGGAATGAATGAATTTGAGGCGCGATTATATCACTGCCTTGCACAGATGGGCACCATTTCGAACATCTGTTATAATAAATATGATTTAAAATCCATTATCAGTTGCATTTGCCTTGTCGTAATAACAAAAAGTCTTTAAAATTTTAAGCGAATTATCTACTTTTAATTACTATTCATCAATTATATCAGAGATCTGAAAAATATCCAGGAATGAGATTTTAATTCGCAAATTCCTTAAATCTAGATCGAATATGAAAAACGACACACTGTTTTCTTTTTAAACAGGCTTTAAAACAAGGTGCCCTTATGGTATGGTTTCATTAAAAAAATTAAGTGATGAGGGTGCAATTTAATTAAGGGCTAGTATGACAAAATATGTACCCCTACCTCAATCTTTTGTGTGTATTTGTGATTTTCAAAATAATGAGTATTTTGGGAAATATTCCAGGTGGCTCGTTTTCGTTAGGACACCCTGTACTATATTCCGTCTCTGAGTCTTGTTTATTTCTTCATCAATTCAGCAGTGAATTACAAGACGAATAAGTTTGAGCTAATATTTTATTCTGTACATTAATATATCATGACATTTGGGATTTATAATAAAACTTCACAGTACCTACCTTAAACTAGTATAAACCACAATTAGACATTATTCTAAATATCTATATTAGGATTCTTTCTATTAGAAAGAATTATCGACACATTAAAACATTCTGTTTTTTTCTTTATATACTAATTTTTGCTTATATACTCGTCCACTTAAAATGTGCTGTACTCACCCAAACCACTTATTGCAAGAAAAAATAGGGAACTTACCTGCAAAAAAAAGAAAAACAATTACTTAAATGTTTACGTATATCCTAAAATTAACTGAAACTGCAAATCAACTACGACCTAGAACAGATCCATATGGTTCCCCGAACCAGACAACAATAACCTATTTCAATTTCCCACTAAAAAACCGACAAATATTTTCTCTAGATACATATATCAAAGCAATAGTTACTGTTACAAGTAGGAATTTTGGCGAATTTCACGAAACAATTTATTTTCTCATTTCATCACTGCATTTGAAAAAATTCAATCACAAAAATGTGACGGACTTATTTGTTTCACCAACTTTTTTATGTCTCAAAAAACAAACAACATTTTAAGCTCGTGACTAATAAAGCCATTAATATACGTCATAGCTTTGAACTGAACTACATTTTCCACGATATCGACAGATCCATTCAATACCCAACTTAACTTACAAAAAATATTTTACTTGGAAAATTAATGAATCTATAAATTATCTTTTAAGATATTCACGGAAATTCTTAATTGACACACGACTTCATCAATAATGAAAAATGAGATATTTTAGAAATCTAAATAAGCTGTGAGTCACTTTGGTGTGGAAAATGTTTATTTTCATAATTGAAATCAGTATGCAAAAAATTGTTTGTTCGATAAAATTATTTATGATTTTTAGAAGCTTGAGATGAGATAAACTAGGTTCTCCAAAGTGTTGATGATTTGATGCAGCCGGATAGTTTGCTTTTTCTTAATGAATCATTGATTATAATTTTCGCCAATAGGCATTAATCTTAGTAGGCGTAAACTCTTTAACAATGCAATGGTAGCAACTAAACAATCAGTACAAATAAAGCAGCAATTATAAAAATGAACAAAATCTCGTTTTGTAAATTGTGAAAGACGACTCCAAACAAGATTTGGATTTAATGAGTAGTAATTTATAATAAATTCCGAGATATAACCCTCACAAATGCATAAAACCTAATTCTTGTTATTAGGAAAAACGTTTGATTGGACCTTTACTTTTCTAAGAAACTCAACTGAAATAGAATTTTCAGCAATTTCAAGAAGAAAGTATGCCAGTAATTAGAATACCACACCCACCTAATGTAAATAATACTTGGTTTTAACAAACAGCTTCCTTAGAGTTCCTTAGAGTAGCGATAGAATCATTTTATATGATCCGCAGTAGCCGATGAGGTCACAAAGCTTACAGCTCTTGATTTTATTTAGGGGATACACAACAAATGAAGTTCATGAATTTTTCCGCCGGCAAATTGTGAGAATTGAAAGAGAATGCAAGGGATATTCTAACGACTATGAAAGGATACATCTTGAAAACGTTACCGAAAATTATAACGCAATGTGAAAAATTTTTCAAAATGGAGAGAGAGAGAGAGACGTGTGCCATAGTTTCAAAATTATCGTTTACAGGTATTTTATCAATAGGTCTGTTTATTTTAATAATAATTTAATCTAGTGCGAATTATTAAATGAAAATACACCCAATTTTGTAACTAAAACTTTTAAACCTTGTGTATTCCGTACCTTTAAAATAAACTTTTATCATTCCAAACGTACTTCGTGAATAAATATTAACAGCCATACGCAAAAATCACAAATTTATATATTAATTAACTTTATGTTATTTAACTCGACGATTCAAAACATGACAAACAGATTTCGTTTGTTTCATGTGGCGGCCAGTGGCCGTATTCTGTAACTCGTTATGATCGAAACGAAACGGAACGTAATAGGTTTGTTCGTACAGACTCTTGAAGACTTTTTTCTCAAATTACGTTCATCAGAAATTTAAAAAATTAGAAAAATATTTCGATAACAAAGCAAGCTGAAATTTTATTTTTTACTTCGTCAAATTCTTCTGAAAAAAGTGCCTAAATAATGTATTATTCCCAAAAGTGCTATGCTTTTGGGGAACTAAATATGAAAATGAAAAATGTCCATTTTTAATTTTTCCTGATTATCTTAACAACCTACACACATATATCACATCTTCGAGAAGTATTGAATTTACAATAAAATTATCTACAACTTTCCAATTTAAATGTGTCTAGCTCCAACGGTTCTCGAGATAGCAGTACATGTACCTAAGCCAAATCTTGAACATACTATATATATAAACAAAAATGGTAAAAGTTTAAAAATAAGTAAAAACTTACAATAGTATCCCGGTTATTCCCAAACGTCTGTAAGGAGAAACCTGTTTCATGCGAAAACTAGTAAAATAATACCTTAAAAATAGTATAAAGTTATTTCATCTAGGGTAAATATAGTATATTATGAAAAAAATCTTTTTTCCTATAATCATAAGCAACAAAAAATGTTAATAAAATAATAAGTTGAAAATACATTTATTACAAAACCAATTCAAATGAAGAAATCAACATATGTTTCAACAAAACAAATATTTATTTACTGGTTATCATGCGATTTTGGAACAACAATAGTAATCACATTTATGACGTTTACCTGCTAACTATTAATCAAACAATTTGTAAAAAAGAAACTTCCTATGCGGATTGTCGGATACCAAAAACTTAATATTCAAGTTCTAGAAATTGTATTAGATATTGGAGAGCAAAAACTAAAGTATGTTTTCACAATTTTTATCAAAAAAAAAATATATAAATTCAATAAGTAAATGATGGAGTATAGGGTACTTTATTTTATGATTGCAGAACAACAAAAATCTGAAATAGAGGAGAAAGTAGAGGGAATCTTAAAAGAGTTATATGATTCCCTACTGGTTTGTCCTCTTCGATATTCCTTCAAAACGCCCCTAGTTTCATTTCAAACAAAACTTAGTCTTCCTTGTACAAATGTAAATTTGTATATGGTTGTTAAATTTTGCCTTACCTTAACATATTAAATCAATTATAAATCTTTCCCAGCGGGGGGCTATCATTTTGAAATCGCGGACATTTTTCACATTTACAATTTAACGAAAAATAATTAAAAAAATAGAACGCATCATACAATAAATCAAATGAAAGGGATTAACAGGAATACTAATATATATTTTTCATAATTTTAAAAATAATTGTTTACAAGATATTAACAAAAAAATATTAAAAAACCCCATTTCTCCGCTTTATTTCTAAAACCATACTAGCTAAAATTTTGAAAATAATCATTTGAAATTTATAAGAAAAATTAATAGAAAACCCCAATATTAATTTTTGGAACAAATTATAGAATTAAATGGATAATTAAAATGTAATTTATCACATAAAAGGCTTATTATTTGAATTACAACTATATCATATTTTTAAATCATTTGAAAAAAAAAAAAGATATTAATTAACAACAATATTAAACATCCACTTAATTTCCACTTTAGAAACTACATTATCTAAAATTTTAAAAATTATATTTTATTTGTATTTCTAAATAATTTGTCTAAAAGATTTAATAATTTATTATTCAAAACTTCTATTTTCCCTTTATCTTCCAAAGCCTAAAATTCAGACAGTAGATTATAAAAGCTTTCCTGAAAGTTTATTAGCAAAATAAAACTCTAATATTAATTTTGGGGGCCAAACTAGAAAATTAAATACATATTTTTATAAAAATCAAGCGAATCATGTAGCAGAGAAAGTAAAAAGTGTATGGAAAATAAAAGTGTATATTTTTATAAATTTTTTTTTTTATTTAGATTAGAGTGTCTCGACTACATTATGGTCATTGACACAGTTACAGTGTTTATATATTAATAATACAATATTTGTTACTAGGGCTATGCTAAATATTTACAGTTTCTATTTACATTACAGGTATTTACAGTTTTTATTTATATTTTGTGGTATAGGTTGGTGCTGCGAAGAAATTGTATTGCTTTGTCCTGCTGCTCTGGTATACTAAGGATTTCCCTGAGAGTGTTCTTGAGGTTATGTTCTCTGCGTTCATCTCTGTACTGTGGGCATTCTACTAGAATGTGTTCAACAGTGAGTGGGCTGCTTGGGTCACAGTGCTGACATGTTGGTGGATTGTCCTTGGTCATCAAGAAGCTGTGTGTAAGGTGCGTGTGACCAATTCTTTGCCTTCGAATTTTTATTTTGTCGGACCTTTTCATTTTGGGGGCTTTCGCGGCGTTTACGAGTGGTTGGATGTTACTCAGTTTGGTGTTTGACCTGTTCCAGATTTCCTGCCATTTTTGTAGACTGTTCTCATTTATAACTTTTCTGAGGTCTCTGAGAATACATAGGTTAATATTTGTAGTGTCCTTTGATATTGCTTCTTTGGCTGCTTTGTCGGCTAACTCATTTCCTTTTATGCCTATATGTGATGGTATCCATATAATGACTATTTGAGTTCCTCGAGATTTTAGTTGATGGATGGTTTTGTGAATTTCTTGTACCAGAGGATGGTTTGTATAAATATCTTTTAAAGAGTATACTGCGGATAAGGAGTCGGTGCATATTGCTACTTTCTGGTTGTTTCGTTCAATTGTCTTCGATGCTTTTAATATGCTGTACAGCTCTGCTGCTTCATTTAAAAGATATTTGGGTGAATATAAGAAAATGCACTCATTCCCTGCTTGTCTGAAACTGGAATATTAGAAAAATATATAGTTGATTTACCTACATTGTATCAAATCTTGAAGGTGGTACGGAACCCTTAGTATGCGAGTCCAACGCGCACTTGACAAAATTATTTTTAATTCGCTATGCCAGCGAAACACTGAAGACTTATGTACGTAAACCGACCTTGAAATCGAGTCATCTGACAGTCGGGTCTTACTATCTAAGAATAATGGTGTTTAAGACTGATGATATTTTGACAGCACAACTGCCTCTAATTTCATGGCATCTCAAAATAAATAGCAGAATCACAAACACAATTCTTATAACACTTTTTTACATAATACACTAACATTTAATTTATACAAACTCCGAAACTACTGGGGTACAACATCTACAAAAATGGAAAACGTATGTTTTCACAACTTTGATTTTAGACTTCTATCCAAACAATGTCATCCACTCAATCTTTTATTGCATTTATTTCCGGCCGAAGTTAAAAGCGATCCGGTTAGCTTTCTAGTAACTTCCAGAGACATTATTTTTCCCATTAACTAACCACAAAAGTTTTGCGAAAGACAGTGGATCGCTGAGATATTGCCCGAAGATAAAATAATGTACTGTTCAGTCAGTCGAACCGCCAAGGAAGTCTCAGAAGTTTTCCATAACAAAGTTTCGTGTTTCTGAAACATTATTGGAAAAGTTTCGTGGATATAAACTTCAGTTACAAGCACATCATCAAGGAAAAACATCGTGACAGGCTAATTTTATAAAATTCCCTGGAAGCTAGCTAGGCAGCTGGATTTCTTTGTGGCGACGTCCTTTGTTATAACTTTATTAACAATGTCTGAAAATCTGATCGTATTATACTTTTATTCAAACAAATTAAGACGGTAGTTGAAAAGGCAAATTCATATACTGTCTACTTTCCTTGAATAAAACTCATATTTTAAAAAGTTGTCTAGTAATCCTGCTGCTTTATATTAAACGCTATATATAGTCCAATCAATTAGAACTTTAAATTAAAATGTTGGAAAAAAAATACGGATATAACTGATCAAGAAGTTGCCTACGCCTTACAATTAATGATGCAAGCTAAGGCTGCTGGAGAAAATGATATCCTGACAGAACTGGGGCAAAAGAGTTTGTGATATATTTTTTACATGTTTCTTGTTTTTGATAAATTTAACGTTTTTGCGATTTTTATATTTCTAACAGTTGAAATCTTTCGACGTATTCGATGTTTTAACATTTTGAAGTTTTGGACATTTTTGACGTTTACGAAGTTTTTACATTTTGATATTGTTACGAGAATTCGTCCGACAGCTGGTTTTTTGCAATTCACCACAACCAATTCGTGGAAGGCATTATTCCGCCTAAGCCACATAAGGTTTGCAGATGGCGTTGAACCATTTGCCAATAAATACCGAAAATGGATGTCAAACAAATGATAATAGAATTAGAAGCCACACCAGGGAAAATTAGATTACGAAAAAAAAACACAATCTGAAGCGAGAAAATGCTTATAAAACTTAACCAAACACGGAAACATATAGTCAACAAAAAATCAAAGAACAATTGAAAGAGGGCTGGCGGAAATATCCTTTGGAGATACAAAACCAAATGAGTATACCAGAAAAAATAAAGAAAAGTCGTACACATAATATAAAGAGTGGCGTAGTTGAAATGGGATTTGGACAGATATGTCCCAAGAGTAAACAATAATAATAAATAAAACCAAGAACTGAAACTGAGCCCGAGTGCATGAAAATATGCTTAAAATAGTACAAGGGTATCTCTAGTGACATCGTTTGATATGATTTTTCACATTTGCCCTAGACAAATGCCGAATTATTAATATAGTATATCAAGGCAAAATACAGCAGGGCCCTTTCGAAATGGGAGATGACACCTTAAGCCACATTGAATCGTTGCAGGGGATGGCGTTTTACTTATTTGCAGATACCATGGAATAAAGCAGGCTCAACGTATTGATCACTTGACTATGAAAAATGACCTAACAGTAGAGTTTTATAGAAGGGTAAGACGACTTTTGGAAAACCAAACTAAACAGTAAAAATCTGGATGTCCAGAATCTTAACAATTGCAAAACACCTATAGCGTGTTCAGTGCTGTTACTCTTTCGGTATAGTTAATAAGACAAGGAACAATGCAAGAGTGACATTGAAGCTTCCTAATTACAACGAAACAAATTCGAGTTTTACCAGAAAAAATAACAAAAGCTCAAAATCACCATCCAAAGAGCTCTGTCGAACATACAGCTTTGCAACGGTATGAAGGATTTGGCCAAGAGGATTGACAGATCTAAGCAAACTATTAGATCAACAAATTTCTATTTTGCGTAGTCATTTCCAGAAGCTCGCACTATTTTCTGATCTACACAGAGTCATGTGCCAGGTTGATGACTCAACACCACTGCGAACTGACACAACAACATGCGTTCCAATTACACCAACCAGACCACTGATCAGTAAACTGCTGAAATAGGAAAAAGAAGGCCCTTCATGGAACACATATAAATGACGTCAACCAAGATTATGTCGACAGTGCAGGGTCGAATTACTGATTTCTGGTCATATGTTTTCTGAAACGGAAGGCTTTATAATGGCAATCCAAGATCAAGTAATTCCAACTAAGAACTATCTAAAGTACATCGTTAAAGACCCCTCAATAACAACGACAGATGCAGGTACGGTTGCCAAACATCTGAATCTATCCAGCATATCACAGGAGGTTGTCAAGCGTTCGCTGCAACTGAATACAAAGAACGACACGATGCTGTGGCAAAAATACTGCACCAGGAACTTGCATTGAAACTTGAACTATCACAGTCGGTGAGATTACCATACTATAAATATAAACCAGAATATGTTTTAGAAAATGACAACTACAAGCTGTACTAGGACCGCATGATACTGACTGGTCGGACTGTTGGTCACAATAGACCAGATATATTTTTGGTCGATAAAGTCTCTTGGAAAACAACTTTAGTTGACATAGCAATTCCTAACAAGAATAACATAAATATCAAGCAAGCTGAGAAAATTACCAAATATAGAGGATTTAGGAATTTCCAAATAAAGACTCAGTGGGACATGAACAACACACGAACTGTACCAATTGTTATGTCAACGACAGGACTAGTCTGGACGAACATCTTTACCAACAAATGCAAAAAGCCGCCTTGTTAGGAACAGCCCGGACGGCCAGGAAATTCATGGGAAACTGGCGCCACGACTCTAACCACGGATCTGAAAACCTGGCAAGGGCTGCCACAGAGCTAAACCCTTTTGACATCTAGGATATCTGGGGTATTAGTGAATTTTTCCCTAAAGGCACCCTATGCGTGCCTTAGTGGGAGTGTGCTGCCATACATTGTATGGTGAAGTAAATAAATATATACATACAAAAATGATGCAATAAAGACTTGGATGGCAGAAAATCCTAGAGGAAGACCGAAAAGAATATACATGACGACATACATTTTTTTGCGGTATTGAACTCTGTATAAGAAGAGCACAACAACGAGAGAACTGAAATCAACTGAGGAAGGTGTATTCTCAGCAATGGGTTAAGGTTGAAAATAAAGAAACTACTTATATCATGTAACCAATCTAACATGTCCAGTCCGTTAATACATTTACTGCTCTACACTTGTACAACCTGAAAAACGAAACGCTATTTAATTGAATTTTCAAGTGACAGATTAAGATGTATTGTAAATTGTACAATATTACCAATGTTCCTAAATGTATCATTACGGGTAATTTGTGCTCTTAGAAATGCTTTGCACGAATGTGCTCAACACCACTTAGCAGTAGTTGCAGCATATGGTAGTTATCGTTTTTCCATTAACGATAGAACGATTCGGATACACGTCACAGCTCTCGGCTTTTGAATTGCTTCATTTTACTCGAGTGATTTTCACATCTAGCTATAATTTTCCACGTATTCCAACTTCAAAGCTTACTAATGATTTTAAAATATTTTCTTATATAATTTCATTTTAATCCATTCAAACTCATTCTATGAATTATGAAACTGAACTTATTAGAATGAGTTTGGGTGACTTTAACAAAATTTAGTAGCATTTGCACATTTCTAGTACAAAAAGGGAAGTAATAATAATCTATGCTAATATTATAAAGTTGAAGAGTTTGTTTGAACGCAATACTCGCTAGAACTACCAATTAAAATCAAAACAAGTGCCGCTTTGTTATAGATCTTCGTTAGCACTTGTTTCTGCCAGTTTATGCCAAAACTCTATGTAGCTTCAACCGAAAAGTCGGCCGTCTGACATCGTTCAGCTAACCTTGTGAGAATAGTAAACTTAATAATTTTAATACCACAATCCCTTTAGTAACTTCAAAAACATCGGGCAGCGCATGTTTTTCTGTCACCCCTTCATAGTTCTATATAATTTATTTTTTAACGCATCATTTCCAGAAAAATGCGAAGTCAATGCTGAAAATTTTGTAAAAGTTTTTAAAATTGTTGGAAATTCAAGTTTCTCATTTCTATTTACATAAATCCGTTCAAAATAACATTAACAAACTTACCAATTTTTACTCAATTCGTCTATGAAGCAATGGATTGTCAAGGACAAGTTGATGTTATAAGTCCCGACATTTCAAATTTGTTCAACCGGGTTGACCATAGACATCTTAAAAATGAAGCTCTCTGAATCTGATTTGTTTCTTTCAGTCATAATTACATTAAAGTTTGTATTTTTAATATTCATACATTATCAAATATCCTTGCAACATCAGGTGTCCCACAAGGATCTAATCTTAGTCCACTATTTTTTGTAATGTTCATTAATGACTTATGCAGTTCTTTAAACTGTCAGTGCAGATAATTTAAAGTTATATACACTGCAACTGATTGTCAAAATCATCCAGTCAAATATAAACCAAGTTGCTCAGTGCTGCTCAATCAATAATTTAAATCATCTCATTTAAACGAAAAAAAGAACTTGATTAAGATTATATAATATATGCAGCTCGTTTAATAAATATGTGAGATCTGAGTTATTGATGATAGTTCCCTAAATCATATTCTAATGTGTAAAAGTTAAAGGTTTTTTACGAAATGTATATTGCAACCCCTTCATAATATTTTAACCTTTCATTTTACGCTGCCAAGCTAAGAAACATTCGAGAAATTAATTATCCTAAATCAAAAGCAAACATGTGAACAAACGATAAAAACCAGTCAAATAAACAAAGCTGATAAGAAAGGGATTCTCGAAAAAATCGATTGAAGATAAAACAGAATTTCGGAATTTGCGGAATAGGAAACCATATACCTTGGTCTACTAGAAGTGACCAGCGAAGCATCTCGAACTGGCTAGACTGTATAAACGTGATTTCCTCATGGGAGAGGTAAAAGTTTAGTGGATGGCAACGCAGTGCACATCTGGACGGTATTAGTCACCGTTGTTCTTTTAAATAACTATTGTGAATTATATATTAATCAAATAAATACGTTTATAGTGAGCAGTGGCGGCTGGTGGGTTATGAAACTGGTGGTGCACTTTACTGGTCAAATATTGGGATTCAAAGATGCAACAAAACAAACCACTGTTTTGCTAATACTGCATTTATTTTTTATTAATTAAAATATTCGTCGACTTTTTTCGAAAGCGAAATGTTCAATGACCTTTTTATTAAAGTCTGGAATTGATTGAATATATTTTTTCAATACTAAGCACAGAAAGAGCATTTAGCTAGTCCTGAGACATCGTCCTTCTAAGAAACGTTTTAATCCTTCACTCCAATTTCCGTCCAAATTGATTCCCTGCCAGAATGTTGTTAGGTACCTACACAGGAAGTAAAAAATGTAAACATTAAAAGGTGCTCATTCTGTACAAATTAATCACCTACCAATCTAGTATATTTTTGAGGTCGGTGCCAAGCAAATCTAAAATTCTTCAATGCGTACTTATCTACTACTTCATCAAATTTGATTGTTGCTTGGCACCGACTTCAAAAATATACTTGATTGGTAGGTAATTAATTTGTACAGAATGAGCACCTTATAATGTTTACATTTTTTACTTCCTGGGTAGGTACCTAACAACATTGAATGTGTTATTTATTTGCTAGAGTTGTATTTTGTTATAATTATTTTTAGCTTTTTAGTTATAGGTGAAAGTCGGTTATATTTTTTTTAAAAAATGTTTTATTTTCAACTTTTTAGTTTTTTGAACTGAGGTAGTTTTCATTCTTTATGTTTTATTTTGTATGTATAACCTTAATAGACAGGACCAGGTAACATCGAAAGCCTCAACATTTCACAATGATACATTTTCATTTAAATTGACAGGTAAATGTTTACGAATAAAATGTACTAATACGCGTTGACTTAATAAGCCCAAAATATATTTATGCCTTATGAACCACGCCATGTAACCTTTTTTCAACTTTTTTTTGACAACTCTGTATAACTATATATAGTTCCACTCCACCCTATGTACCAACCATCCTGTACATACGACTGCCCATGGACAAGCATAAATTTGTTAGCTGCCTTCTGTAAACTATAGGACGGAGTAGAATCCATCCCATATATACGGAGTCCAATCGGTCCTATATTTCAGCCATAGTATATAACTCCTTGTGGTCTACCCCATAAATTATTTCATTTTTCACATTTTATGTTATAGCCCTTTGTAACATTAATTCCTCTCCACACTTTATGCGACTTCTTATGTGCTATAAAATAAATAATTTTTTTATCACATTGTATAAATATAATTTAACTTCAGCATATATTTCAACCATCCTGCATATGATTTGTTTACGTTCATATCATATAACAGTTATTTAATCACCCTATATAACTTCAATTTCAAATTTTTTCCACCATTTTTATACCAACAATCGTCCCTCCACCTACATCCTGTATATACAGCTAAACGGCCTAACTTATATTTCAATTATCATATAAATGCAACTCCTTCTGTCACTTTACTTTGTGATTTTGTTTGCTATAACTAAACATCCTGTGTATAAACCCACAAATAGCAGTTTAGATTGACTTGACATGTGTTGTCACTGAATTTTCTATTAGGCCGGGAGAATGTGACAATCAAAAGCACCGTCTTCGCAAAAAGGAAAAATTTTCCTTTAAATAGGTATTTGCCGGGTATACAAATAAAACGAGCTTGGTACTCATTGATTTAAGGAGTCGAAAAGACTATGCTTTACTACCTATATGCTTGAGATGTACATAGAAAATTTTCAAATTCGCAATTAAAACTTCCAGTGCCTAAAATTCCCGCACTATTATGTTGGAATTAAAATATTTATGAGGAAATGTCCGTTATGTCATTTCTATAAAATTTTTGATAAGACTTTTGGAATTTTCGGAGATTTTCTGCTAAACTGCAAGTTGCACGTCGCAGAAAAGTATATGAATCACCTAGGGATCTTCATTAATAGATTAAACGTTAAAAAACTATACATATCCATAAGGAGTTTTCGAAAAATCGACCAATGTGTTAGGGATATTGGTCGATTTCCATGCACGCATGTGTTCATTCACAAATTTCAACACTTTACCAATAGAATTCTTTTCCCAAATTTGAAGTTTCACCAATCCGGATATATACTCTATAAAACAAGACCATATTCATACAAAACGTTTCACCACAGGAGAAGAATTCAGGTAACATACATACAAAAAAAAAATACGCGACGAATTGATAACCTCCTCCTTTTTGGAAGTGGGTTAAAAACTGAATAATGTATTGATACGATCACATCCACAGAACCATTTCTTTTTATTATAAATTTCACTTTGAAAACTTGGTGTAAATACTTTATTTTTCATTTTCAATTTTATATCTAATTTGTTTTGAAACGATTTATATTCTTTTTAATATAGTCAATGTTAAAGTTGATACTCATTTTCACAGTTATGTAAACACATACACACACACTCTGTATATTAAATATTCTTTCATGGACTACGAGGACAAAAACAAAGCAACCACTAATTAAATCACATAAACAAAAATTTGAATTATTGAAACGTTCGGATACGTCCGGTTAATATTAGCAGATCTCGATGTCTTCGTGCGACGTACGAGAATCAGCCCATTACTCCATATAGTTTGCATTAACTATCTTCTATCTCACGCGCTAAGCGTGTTATATCGTATCTCATAGAAGCTATATAAATAAGTTTCACCGTGCGCTAGCCGAAGTGCATGGTGAAATATCCTTTCAAGCGAATATAAGTCTTAAAACAAATTTGGATTAGAGCTTAAATTGTTTGTTGATAAATTCGGTGTTCTTGAAATGATATTTATTAAAAATTTTGTGTTGATTTTTAACCTTATTAAAAGCTTATTAAATTTGGTGGTTCAGCGCACGAGTGCACTTAAGGGACAGCCGCCCCTGATAGTGAGTGTAAGATTTTTTAAGTTGAATCCACAATTGGTGTCAAAATTGGAATTAAATGAAGTTTAAAATCTCAAATGGATTAATGGCTACAGCTAGAAATATGGCAAAAATAGACAAGAAATTAAGTCAGATTCTGGAAAAACGTGTCAAAAATGAGAAATAAATTCGAGAACGAATCCAACAAGGGTTTGTGCTATTTTTGAGGAAAATAGTAAAATTCCATTAGAAAACCCTTTAACCACCATAAAAGATGAACAGGAAAACCTTGTTATTATCATGAAATATTAACAGTAAAACACTGTAACTGCCATAGATAAAAAACAAGGTGAGCATAAAATATCTGAAAAATAGAGACATAATGAACTTAAAATATTTGAAAAAAAAGGAAAATTCAGAGGGTTCCAAGAGGGAGACAAGGTTTGGCTATACAACCCCCAGAGGAGCAAAAGCAAGTCTTCAAAGCTCACATTGGAACGATCAAAATTAAGGGAGAGCAGTGTTATAACATTTCAATATATTAGTCCGAATCTGGTAGACAATGTCCCTCGTTCCTAGAAGTTTCCTTGGACTTCCATCGTGTTGAAAAGGTTGATCTCACAACGTTTCAATATCTTTGTATCTGCTATCGTCACCTGATGTTAAATAAAAAAACACTTGAACAAACGTTAAAAATCAGTCAAATAAACACTGTTGATAAGAAAGGGATTGCCGAAAAGTCGATTGATGATAAAAACAGGCTCTCGAGTTCATTCCGGAATTGGAAACCATCACGTACTAGAAGGGACGAGCGAAGCATCTCGAACTGCTGAGGATATATAAACGCGATTGCATTATGGAGAAGTTAAAGTTTGGTGGATGGCAACGCAGTGCATATGTGTACGGCATTAATCATTAGTCACGATACTTATTTGAAACAATATGTTTTCATTCATTTATATAAATCTTATTTGTGTTCTGTACTTTTGTAACCCTGTGTAAA
Source organism: Octodonta nipae (assembly GCA_034190945.1). Taxonomy (NCBI): domain Eukaryota; kingdom Metazoa; phylum Arthropoda; class Insecta; order Coleoptera; family Chrysomelidae; genus Octodonta; species Octodonta nipae. The sequence goes on from CM067223.1 coordinate 14,338,423, forward strand.
TGGGAGTTGTTTTTCTATTGGGTACATAATAATATTATTAAAAGCCTTGGAAGCCTGAAACATATCCGGAAATAGAGAAAAGCACATAATAATAGAAATTATTTTACAGCCCCCAGCGGATCATTCCCAAACACGCACTTTGCTGAACAATATTGTGCAAATTACGTCAATTTTTTTAAACAACAAACAACGCGTAAAATGTACCATTATTTTAATTGCGTGTTAAAAAGATCGCAATTTCCACTTGATAATACAATGTTACAAAAACAAATCAGCGTATTTATTCTGGCATTTTATTAGATCATTTACATTTGTATTTACAACCGATATAAAATTGTTAATGCCAGCCTTAAATATGTTTATCTCCATTGAATTTATTGCACTGTGAAATTAACTGTTTGTATATTCGATCGGAACAATATAAATTGCTCGTTTCTTTCATATTCTATTGAATTTGACCTTAGATTCGTACGTAATAGGTGAGATCGCATAACAATCGTAATAATTAAGTAAATCGTTATAAGATCAATTGGAATTCGAGTTTACGTCACAGATGAATAAACGAAGTAGAATTGGAAGCATAGGGAGTCCAAAATCTTGAATTCAATGTTTTCAAAAATCAGAAATTTACAACGTAACTGAAATTATGGCGGCGTTACTTTAACTATCTTTACATAGTATAAAACAAAGTTTCTTCACGCCGCCTAACCTTCTGTAAGCTTATATTTTTTAAACTACGCAACCTATTTTAATACGGTTTTCTTCAATAGACAGAGTGTTTCACGAGGAAGGTTTATAAGTTTAATATTGTTTTGTATTCATCTGTTCAAATATGACGATAATTGTTCAATGAAAGCGTCGCTGCTATACTGACTCGCCGACTGTTACATGTAAGAGCACATTGGCACAGTTGGTTAGAGCGTCTTGCTAATAATGCGAAGGTCTGGGGTTCGATCCATAAAGGAGCAAATTTTTTATAACTAAATCATTTTGTATTATTCATTGATTTTTTTAGGGTATTTGAGTGAGTTCCCGAAACAGCCAGTTAATAATATGTACATGATAAAAAAACAAAAACGGATTTCAGTAAAATTAAAAAAATTTCAGACAAATATTATTTCTTGCTTTTTAAATAATTAATAAATTACTTTTGTATTTTTTAAGTAGTCGGTTTCTGATTTTTATTAATATATTTATTTTACGCTTTTGTTGAAATGATGGATATAATTTTCGATACGCCGAAAAATATTGTTACTATACATTTAAATAAAATTCATATATTGTGTCGAAAGTCATATACTATTTAGAAAATTTTAGGTTTTAGACCACGCATTTTAATACTAATAATAAGAGAGTTCTCCATATAATTCTTATTGAAACATACACATCGTTCATGCAGCATTTTCGATTAAATTTCATTCCATTTTCAATTAATTTCATTGTATTGTTACAAGAATTCATCCGATAGCTGGTGCAATCGGCCATCATCTAATTCGTGAAAAGGAAATTCTTCCGATACATCTGGGAATCCGAAATGTTTTGTCTCTCAACAGGCCGACCGCTGCCGTTACTGGGTATTCTCTTAAGCTTCCAGACCACATGAAAGAAGTTTACCGATGGTTCGTTGACTTGCCAGAATAATTCCGAGAGAAATATATAAATATGAACAAGTTTCTTAACCATTGACAACGGGGTCTGACCTAGATCCCGAAACGTTTGGAATATACAGTAATTTTCTTAACTGTGGTGTTATTTCCCAAGAAGTACTTAGACATTGAAAAATATGTCACAAATATCATTCAGGAAACAACCAGATTCTTTTAGTTTTCTTTTGGTGATGTTTTCTTCTTTGTGTAATATAAGTGAATTTTGAAACTGTATTTTATGACCAAGGTCCCAAGCATGTTCACAAATTTTGGATTTTTCAAATTGTCGTTTTTTTATGTAATTTTTGTGTTGTTTATTCGAACATTTAGAGGTCTAGAGGTTTCTCCAATATAGAATTTATTACATTCACAAGGGATTTAATAAATGCAATTTTTTGTATTTTGAGTAGTGTTATTTGGTTTGGTTTTTAATATAATTGATTTTAGTGTATTTCTTGTCTTAAATGATGTTTTGATATTATATCTGTTTAATCTTTCTGATAGACCCTGTATGTGTGGTATAGTTATTGTATTAATGTGATTATCTTGGGAGTCAGTGTTGCTTGGTGAAGTTTGATGTTGGTTGTTAAGGATTGTTTGATATTCGATTTTGTTTAACTCGTTATTAATAAATTTATTTGGGTAATTATTGGCAGAAAGTACATTTTTCATAAACGTTTTTTCTTCATTGGTTTTTGCTCTGTCATATAGAGATTTAATGATACCTCTTTTTACTGAATTTGGATGATTAGAGTTAAAGTTGAGATACCTGTTAGTATGAGTCGATTTTCTGTAAACTTCTGTATCAAATGTCGATTGTGTTTTGGTTATTAAAATGTCTGAGAATGGAAATTTGTTATTCTGTTCAAGCTCTAGTGTAAACTGAATAGTTAGTTTTGTTTATGTCGTTAAGTAATGCATGTAAATCCTCAAGATTATGTCCCCAAATAACGAATATGTCATCAACATAATGCCAACAAACAAAAGGTTTAATCTGTTTGTTCTTCAAATTTTTCCATATAAATGTTGCATAAAGCAAAAGACAGACAGGAACCCATTGCCATGCCAAAATCTTGTTGGTAGAAGTTGAAAATATGTTGTCTTTGTACAAAAATGTTAGTAGTTCCATTATTATATATTATTGGACAATTGAGTACGTTGATTTAGTAAAGAATCTTGTTCTAATCATTCTTTTACTATTGGAATGTTGTTGATGCATTGTAATGTCTTCGATGGCACATTACATATAATATCCAAAAAAATGTATGAATTAGATGTTGCGGTTTTAGTTCAATGCTGGTTCAATGCAAGTATGTAATTGACGAAGGACCTTCAGCGGAACAATCAATAAAACACGTGCCGTCGCGTAAATGAATCACCAAATAAAAGTTAATCCCTGACATTTTACGTCGAAGCTCTGCAGGTGGTGTTTTCTTGGTTCTTCTTTCTTCAGAGGCTAGCCCCGCAACAGCAGGAACTGATTTTAGAGCTTCGTCTATACAACACGTTACACAAAAAAATAGCGATGTAATGTTCATTGATTGAGCAAACAAAAATGCGGGTTTAACAACAAATGATGCGCTTTTGTAAGCACAAAAGAAACAAAATGAAAGCGGTTTAGCGGTTGTTACGACCGGAACTATAACTCGCGAAATCGTAACACAATAACAACAAAAAGCGGCCGTCTTAAGACGGAATCATGAAAGCGTACAAATAGCTTGGAAGTCAATACACGAATCACGAATACTCTCTTTATTTTACACGCAAAAGACACTTAAAATTAGCATTAGCGCGACGGAAGGTTTTGGAAAAGGTGCAGAAGAAATCAATGAAGTAATTCAATCAAATTTAAACAATACACTAAACAAATTGCGGGAACGCAACATGCATATTATGCCAGAAATTTTCAACTAGGCCATGATCTGGTAGTGAGTGCGAACACTCCTTAAAATAAAACATAACAGGATTTCCCTTGACCATTTGATTAGTACCAAAGGAATGCATAGAATATTTGAAACATTCTATTTTTCCGTGAAATTCACTTTCCAAGATTTAATTGTCAGTTCATGAACCATAAAAATTATCCTCATAAAATTGTAATGTATTTCTACGTATTAATGCGAAACCATAAATAATTTTTCCTGTACAAATCAGCTTTGCTATTTCGGGAACACGTTCGTAAATTACAATGGAAGAAGGTGAACAGAGATTTACAGCGATTTTGCAACAACATCTTTATTACCATCTCAATGTCGCTCTTATCAAATGTAATCACATTCGTTATGTACTGTATGTTGTTATTAATAATCATATTTTGTTTTTTCAGACGTGAGTTATTGACCTCGACGGGCCCAAAACGCCTATGCGAATCTATTACGGCTGCAAGTTGAGGGGTATCTGGTGAACATAATGAACGAGGTGATGATAACGGAAATTTAGGATGATTTGTGTCAAGGAGCGTTTCTAAAAAGATGTAGAAAATATTTGCTTTGGTATTTTTAACCTGGAGATGGTTAATTTGGTAGGCAGGCATAAAAATAACGGATAATCCGAAAATCTCACAATTTACGAGGATGATTCCACAAAATAAACGCTTCAATTAGTTTGGCATACATTTGGGGCTCCATTAATTTTATTTAGTAACTCTTTTAAGTCAACCAAAAATAAAAGATTTTAGATAACACAATTTCATAAAAAAATTACCTGCAGATAAAAGGAATGCAACAGTAAATATAAAAGAATTGGGTGTAGATTGAAGTCCTATACGAAGAGCTCCCTACCACCTTGGAGATTTGTTATAATCTACGTAAAAGGGCCATTCATAAAATACCGTCGTCACGGTGTCTCACATTTTCTGCGGACCCCCCCCCTTCCCCTATAAATATTACGTGGCACAAGCTAGAACCCTCCCCGGTAGTTTACATTGCGACTAATACTAATAGTACACAAATATTAATATAATGAATAAGCATCTATCTATAATAACGATCTTGCAGTATCTTCTTTGTTTTCCACAATAGCATTTATTTCATCTGCAACTATCCATTCTGCTTTCATGTCCCAATATGCATGGGAGATCTTCAGTTCAACAAGAAACCACCTTATCTTTTTATTCTGTATTGGATATTAAATTTTTAATTGCTTTTTTCGGGATACCATTTTTGTCAGTGTTAAATAAGATTTCGTATAACTCATTTCTCACAGGCCCCATTTTTTTTTAAATCTAACTGTTAAACCTCAGAAATGCTAACGCAGAATGTAATAACAAGCACAAAAATAAGAAATTTAAATAGAGAATGAGATAAATATATAAAAATAAATATATTAGAACTTTTAAAATATGTAGTAGTAGAAAAACTCGCTACGCTAGCTCATTTATTTGAAATTTTTAGCATTTCCATTGTAAATCGAGTTAACCAGGTTCTATTGTTTACCACAAATTATGTGTACATAGTAATATTATTATATATGTAACTTTATTTTATCATCGGCAGCGTAAAGTCTTATTTTCATTTGCAATAGTGAATAGAGATCGCAGAATCCGTCATTTTTCTATGATATTGGATGTACAGACGAACCGATTGTGATGGACTTAAGTAAATATACGAAATAATAAGCTATTGTAGCTGAAATATATACATAAAAATATGTATATAGTGCAATAAACTACGTGGGTTCAAAGTTAATTAATTAAAAAAACTGCAACGTAAAAATCAAATATTTACAACAGCTGATTCTGAATACAATTCACATCGAAATCATAACACTATGTAACTGAACTTAGGAATTCTAAATTGCTTTATATATCCTACGCACAGCGTCCAGGTAAACAGTTTTTGCTTCAGTCGAAAATTCCAGTTCTTTTATTATTATCCCAGCGATTGATGTTTTACTGGGATGAATAATGCTTTACGTTGCTCTAGTCAGGGACGGCGTAGATAAATTTTATAACAATATTTACAAAGATATGACGTACGACTTTTTATCGTAACAGGAAAATAAAACAAAAAGAGAGTAGAGAAAAATTAAATTAGAAATGTTTGTACTGCGAACGTCACATTTCCTTAGACCCCCCGCCCCCCCCCTTGTCTCATCTCGTCACGCTAAATGAAACCCCCCACCCCTCAATATGCGAACGTGATACCCAAACCCAAACCATAATAATACATATTTTTAATTTTAATTATGTAGTTTGCTCTCAAAATTCGCTTAATTTTTTTGCATTCTTTTTCAAAATTGTTCCTTTACATCTTTTGACAAACTATTAAAATATGACAAATACCTTAATTTTATATATTATGTGATTTGCTTGAAAAGCCCTCCCCCCCAAAAAAAAACTAATATCAGAATTTTCCTGTAAACTTTCAGTGAGGTCCTATATTCTCTTTTTTTAAGTTTTAAACTTCAAGTGTTTGAGATAAAGACCGAGATGAGGGATGAGTCGAATTTTGTATATTTTCCTTAATATTTGTTTTAACAAATTATTTTAAAGTATGACAAATTATATATTTTTATTCCCCATAACAAATCATTTCATTTGATATACTACATGTTGAGTTTGAAACATTTTAAACTTTTATTGAATTTTGTATTTTGCCCCCTTGCCCTTCCACAGAATTAAATAGGATATTCGCTTTCTGTTTTCTATTAACGTTGAGTAAGACCCTACATTATATATAAATATTTTACGATCTTGATCAGATAAATATTGCGGCCGTAAGGCAGAGAAAAATCAAGGGTTTGCAGTAAAAAGTTGAACACAAAAAAAATCACACTCAATTCAATCGGTTTCTAATGCAAGCAATTAATATTAACCACTCTAAAAAGTACATAGGTTGGTGATAATTAAAATTTGGTAAAGTTTGGTGAATGCTTTTCATGTAAACTTTTTTTATCAAATATATTGTATTCGTTTTTTGCAAACAAACTGTTTGATGGGATCCAAAATCACCAGCTAAAAGTGATTTTTTTCTCAGCGAATTTCACCTGATTTTTTATTCTCGCCGTTTTTAATAAATTTAGAGAATAATCTTAAGTCAAAGTCTCGATTTACATGTTTTCGACGGTTTAATGTTTCTGTCGCCATCTTGTATCCGCCATGTTGGATTTCGCCATCCTTCCTATTCAATGTCAATGATACAATTCTTGCAGCGACAACCGAGTCAAATGGGCATGATTTTTTTTGAGGCCAACTTTTTGCTGTAAAGCCTTTATTTTTCTCTTACTTTAGGCCGCTATATTCAGCGACCAGTTTGGCATTTTTCAAAAAGACCACACTAGAGGATTCCTTTTACCTTTAACATATCTTTATTTACAGAGTTAAAATTACAATAAATTTTCTTACTCCTATCCTCTAATTCTATTTTATTTCCCTACTTTCTTTTTCTTATTTGATACAATGTTAATTCCCTAAGATATTTCATTACTTAATATATCATATTTTATTCCCTAATATTCTTATCCTATTTACAGTCTTCTTCTCTTTCTTCTCTTCACTATTTCTTCCTCTTGTAGTAGGGCTTGTCGCGGTCTTTTCATCCTGTATCTCTCATTTTCGTCGTAGTTGGTTGCCTCTCTTATCTAGAGGATTCAATAACAAGCATTTTAAGACCAAGATCGTTAAAATCCATCAACATAAATTTTGGGCAGGGCTTTGTGCCATTTGACTTGGAGTCTCCCATATATATAAAATTTTGATCAATAGTATGGGAAGTGAAATTGTCAAATTTTGTGTAGTTTTCATATTTCATGTGAAAAATATGTAGTAAATGTATTTTTAATTTTTTTCTCAATACGAGGATTTTATCTTTATTTTTAACCGACTTCCAAAAAGGAAGAGGTTATCAATTCGTCTGGTAATTTTTTTTGTATGTATGTTACCTGATTTCTTCTCCTGTGGTGAACCGTTTTGAATTTTGAATGAATATGGTCTTGTTTAATAGAGTATATATCCGGATTAGTGTAACTTCAAATTTTGGAAAAGAATTCTATCTATCAATATCATACATATTGGTCGATTTTTCGAGAACTCCTTATGAATGTGTATAGTTTTTTAACGTTTAATCTATTAAGAAAGATCCCTAGGTGATCTCATATACTTTTCTGCGACGTGCAACTAGCAGTTTTGCAGAAAATCACCGAAAATTCCAAAATTCTTATCAAAAATTTCACCGAAATGACATAACGGGCATTTCCTCATAAATATTTTAATTCCAACGTAATAGTGCTGGAATTTTAGGCACTGGAAGTTTTAATTGCGAATTTGAAAATTTTCTATGTACATCTCAAGCATATAGGTACTCGTAGTAAAGCATAGTATTTTCGGCTCCTTAAATCAATGAGTACCAAGCGCGTTTTGTTTGTATACCAGGCAAATACCTATTTAAATGAAAAATTTTCCATTTTGCGAAGACGGTGCTTTTGGTTGTCACATTCTCGCGGCCTAATAGAAAATTCAGTGACAACACATGTCAAACTCTAAACTGCTATTTGGTGCGTTTATACACAGGGTGATTAGTTATAGCAAACTAAATCACAAATAAAGTGATAGAAGGAGTTGCATTTATATCATGATTGAAATATGGGACTGAGTAGAATGATAGTGGTCCATAGGCAGCCGTATATACAGGATGGTTGGAATATAGGGTGGAGAGGACGTTTGGTGATATAAAATGTTGGAAAAAATGTGAAATTAAAATTATATAGGGTGATTAAAAAACTGTTATATCATGTGGATGTAAACAAATCATACAGGATGGTTAAAATATATGCTGGAGTTGATTTATATTTATACAGTGTGATTAAAAAAATATTTATTTTATAGCTCATAAGAAGTTGCATAAAGTGTGGAGAGGAATTAATGTTACACAGGGCGATAATATAAAATGTTAAAAATGAAATAATTTATGGGGTAGCCCACAAGGAGTTACATACTATGTTTGAAATATAGGACGGATTTGACTCCGTAAATATGGGATGTATTCTACTCCGTCCTATAGTTTACAGAAGGCAGCTAGCTAACAAAGTTATGCTTGTCCGTGGTCAGTCGTATATACAGGATGGTTGGTACATAGGGTGGAGTGGAATTATCTATAGTTATACAGAGTTGTCAAAAAAATATAAATATAAATATATTTTGGGCTTATTATGTCGCTTACTAGTACATTTTGTTCGTAAACATTTACCTGTTGTTTTAAATGAAAATCTATCATTGAGTAAAATGTTGAGGCTTTCCATGTTACCTGGTCCTTTCTATTAAGGTTATACATACAAAATAAAAAATAAAGAATGAAAACTACCTGAGTTCAAAAAAACTAAAAAGAAAATAAACATTTAAAAAATATATAACCGACTTCCACCTATAACTAAAAAGCTAAAAATAATTATAACAAAATACAACTGTAGCAAATAAATAACACCTTCAATGTTGTTAGGTACCTACCCGGGAAGTAAAAAATGTAAACATTAAAAGGTGCTCATTCTGTACAAATTAATTACCTACCAATCTAGTATATTTTTGAAGTCGGTGCCAAGCAACAATCAAGTTGAATTAGTAGATAAGTACGCAATGAAGGATTTTAGATTTGCTTGGCACCGACTTCAAAAATATACTAGATTGGTAGGTAATTAATTTGTACTGAATGAGCACCTTTCAATGTTTACATTTTTTTAATTCCTGGATAGGTACCTAACAACATTGAAGGTGTTATTTATTTGCTAAAGTTGTATTTTGTTATAATTATTTTTAGCTTTTTAGTTATAGGTGGAAGTCGGTTTTTAAAAATGTTTTATTAGAGTAAATTTTGAGTATGGCCCTATATTTCCTATTTTTTCAAAATTATAGGCTACGGTAATCTATAACTCTATAGTATAGTAGTGTACTCAGCTATACGGTCGCCAAACACGTTATCAGTTTTTTTCGGAGTACATGTCCAAAAAACTTAAATTCAAGACATTATTTCTTCTGGGCGTAACATTTCGAATATCACTGAATAACTCTGTGCCACCCCTAAAAGTCCCCACGTGTTTATATCTAAATAAAATTGGATTACTAAAACGAAACACAAAGAAAGGCGATTTCCATTTTCCAATTCGTGAATAAATTATCAACTGAATGTGCAATAAACAATTTTATTATTTTGCTAAAGCCACGTTTACGATCAGAGAGCGCTATTAAATGGTGAAAATTGCGGTACTGTATTGAGTTTTAAACAAACATAAACGCCTTTTAAAGCATCACGTTTATACTTTTATATATTCAAAGATTTCCCTTTTTTTTAAAATTGTTGGAATGTCGTAGGTCATTTAGAGCGTGAAATTATAGGACATATTTCGACCCGAAGAACTTTTTAACGATCAATGTGATGAAATTATGGGCTAATAAAATTTCTGAGTTTTTTTCTACGAATTCATACTAAAAAATATACCATTCCTTTTAAAGTAACAAATTTAGAGTCAGCTTGTGGTATACCCTGACGGCCGACTGTTGAAATTAATTTGGCTGAAAAGACTTGAACTTTCCATTAATTAAGTCAAGATATCTACTTATAGGCAAGATAATACTGAAATTCGGTGGTCAAATTTGTGTCATTTCAACGTAAAAAACGGAATCTGGTTTTATTATCCCCACTTTAAGGGCTACTTAAGGAAAATATATCAAACTAAATTGCTTTAAACTTTTTGTTTGAATAGTAACTTCCCCTCGTATTCTACTACATTCTACATAACTTTTAAAGTTAAGAATTTCAGTTGAAGAACTTGTGACTCCGTATGTATACATATTCGGAAAATGTGTTTCCTGAACGTTTGATATTTCTTTTGGCGCGTCCAATCGCTAGATGTAACAGCCACTGCTGTTTGTTTGAGGATATCTAAGAGACGTAGTCAATAAAAAACCTATATAGTTGTATCGTGAGACAATTTAGAACATACCATTAAAAAATTATTAAAACAGTGATGGCATTGTTAAAGAGAGTCTCCAACCGATGCAGCAGTCAGGAATTAACCAGTTGTCAACTATTATGTTTCTTATATAAACTATAAAATTGCGATAAAGTAGTGAATTTAAAAAAATACTTTTTTTCTTTAGGTTCGAAATTATTCCCACACGAAAAGAGTCATCAATTATTATATACTAGTGGTCGCCCAGTGGTAGAAATTCGACCAAAAAAATTTAAAATATTAAAAATAATATATGAATTTGAATATTTCCAACATTTTTTTCCACTATTATACACTATTTTGTGTACTTATACGTAATAGTTCACTACATTTATAGTTAAATAAAAAAAATATTTCGCAAAGTATAATAATTTGAGTTGTGTTTTCTTACTGTTCCAGTTAATGTACATGTACGACACTAAGGCATAGTCAATAAATCAAATAACGTTCAGTTCCTGAATAAAGAAGAATATACAAATTTCCATGTCATCATACTATTATTGAATAAATTAAAAATACACTTCGAGAGTTCAAAAACGTCAATAAAAATCAATAATTTGTAAAAAGCCTTGATTTGAATTATCAGAAAATATATGAAATAATTTTATCCTCTAGCCGTGGAAAGTTTAATGGCGATAGTTCCATTATCATGGAATAGATGGGGCAATAACTGTTAATAATGGAAAATGTTGGCCGTTTAACCGATTTTTTTAATAATAACACTAAAGGCCCTTAATTAGCAATTAAAAAACTCAAGAAAATTGGTTCACAAACATAAGGAAATGGTACTGAACTCTTTTGCATTTGCGTATATATAATTTTTAATAAAATACACATATTCAAAATGTCAATATGTTCATTTTAGGTAAAAGTTATTCACCCTGTATTAAGAGGCAGGATTTTGCAGGAATGGTATATCAAATAATAAATTAATATTAAATATAATATTTTTAAACTTTAGTTTTTCCAAAATCCTTTACGGTTATTTAGATATTTTACAACTACGATATCAATTTCTAAGAAGAAAGTGCAAGAAACCAACTCATAAGTAACTATGAAGATTCAATATAAATAACTACGATACATAAGTACTTACATATTAGTACACCTTAAAGTGCAATCTATGCATAATCTCAATAATCTTAATTTAACACACAAAGTTAGCGATGACTATTTCAGTAATATATCAAAAATATAAATAAATACAATGCACCTGCTGTTAATTTATGTTAAATAATACTTTTTATGTTGACAGTTTTTGTAAGTGTATTGAAAATGAATTTTTTCAAATAATACATCGATAATTTTCACATTGAATTGAAAAGGTACAACAACCTAACGGCTAACAATGTTATATGTCAAATATTGAAATCAAAATAATCAAATTCGCTAAACCGAAGATGGCCGTGAACATTGGAATTATTGCCATGATGTCAGATTTAACTATTTATCTTAAATCTCACTAATTGTATTCATATCATGGGCTTTGTATTCTTAGTTAAATTGTATTGTATTGTAACTATTAGCCTTTAAAATAGAAACAATATAAATTAAAAGCATAATGTTAAAATAATAAAATGTCGGAAATACATTGATCAGTTGCCACAAAATACACAATTTTAATTTTAGTTGACAAACCATATTTAGAAAGAAATGAAAATTTCAAACATGTGAGTACCAAATAAATGGTTATTATCATATAATATAAATTTTTATGCGTAAGATCTGAATAGTGTGATAATATTGAATAACTTCCGGAACCGATCAAAATTTGTTATTTTTTATTTAGTTTGTTTTTCGAGTCAATTCATCTTACGATTTTCTCACCAAGCAATCTGGCGGCACCGTTTGGTATTGACAGTGCGGACGTAAATGAATTTTTTAATTTCTGTTATTTAATGAATGAGGCAATATTATAAAAAAATTAAGCATTCTGCACTGAAGGTCATCAATAGCTACTAAACAAAACAAAAATAAAGCAAATCGGTTGAGGGACAGAGGAGAAAATGTTACCGAACCGTTTTGTCTTTGCCTATTTATATGTAGATATTAAAATGTATGATAAATTGTCTTACTAAAAACACATTAAGTTAAGTTAACCCGATGTAGGAAAACTAAATTCTAACTCAAATATTAAGACTAATGTATACATAAAAGTTATCAGAACTTTTTATCCTCGAAAATGTGAGAACGATATTCATCCATTCTACTGAATATACTTAAACCGATTAGACGAAAGTTTCTGTTCAAGGTGTCTTGAAAGCACTTCAAAGTTCGACGTGAGTTTCGGTCAATTTACTTGTACGAACTTTCTTGAAAGAACTGAAATAGTTGTATTAGTTTATCCTGGCCATTAACAAGGTATAAAAGAACAAAATAATATGTTGGATCTTGGTAAAAAACAATTAATGTAAATACTCTGTGACATTAGAACAAGATTTAAACGCCATCGACCGTATGTGAGATCTCATTTAGACTAACACAATACTGAAAAATCCAGTTTAAATGTTTATTTATTTGTCCAGTCAGTTTATTCGGGTTTGAATTTTACTCAAGTTTTCCTACAATTTGCGAGGGAGAATTTTGTTCTCACTGATTCAATGACTTCTGTCGACTCCAATCGACGAATATATAAGTGTTTATCTCCATATCTGCGTGATCTCTCCTGGACAATAAACTTGCGAGCAATCACGGGTAGTCGAGGGTCGAGCGAGGAGAACAAACGGGGTAACACCTGGAACCGTCGCATCCTTTTGAGATGCAGGGTTGTCGCCCAGTTAGGAGCCCGACCAAAAATTCGAGACAACCGGCTCTTGGCCACAGCGCAACTATTATCTCAGGTAATCTGGCGAAACGTAGAAATACCATTACAGTAAAGCAAGGGAAAGAGGGTATATCCTGCTCGGGTGGTCACCCATCTCTGCCTGGTAAGCTTTAAACAGACGCAATCTGGGAAAGTACGTCAGAAAACTTCCTATTGGGTTTCACTGCAGTTTACTAAATACCTACTATCAAAATGGCCGAAACTATAATATCATGAGAAATAAAGAAAGAGATGAACTATTACGTGTTCTGCAGGGTAGAAAAGGTATGGAAAGAAGAAGAATCTCTTGGTTGAGAAATTTATATATGTATGTATGTATGGATTGACAACAACGGAATGCTTTCACACACAACATTCTCTGACGGATTGGCAAGAAGATCTATAAGGATCATATGTGTACTGTTAGGGAGATGAACCACAGAATCGGGGCAAATAGTGGCAGCTGGGTAGACACCTGGGCAGACATTTGTGAATGCCTTGAAACCGGGGGTAAAGGCTACAGCCGTTTGAGGTATCGGAGGGGGTTTTTACATGGAAGGGAGTGAATCCGTCCAGGATCCGAGATAATTTCATGTCCCCAGACAGCTGCTGCTGTCGTACCTATGACTCTCTTAAATAAAATTTTAGAACTATTTTCATTCCCGACTTGACCATACAATGTATGGCATCACACTCCCTCTAAGGCACGCTTGAGTGCCTTTAGGGAAAAATTCACTAAACCCCCGATATCCTATATATCAAAGGAGTTTAGCTCTGTGAGAGCCCTTGCCAGGTTTTCAGGCCCGTGGTTGGAGTCGTGGCGGCAGTTTCCCATGAATTTCCTTACCCTCCGGACTGTTCCTAACAAGACGGCTTTTTGCATTTGTTTGTAAAGATGTTCGTCCAGACCGAGGTATTTTGAATTGTTTAATAGATATTTTGGGACTAGTCCTGTTGTTGACATAACAATTGGTACAGTTCGTGTGTTGTTCATGTCCCATTGAGTCTTTATTTGAAATTCCAAATCCCTATATTTGGTTATTTTCTCAGCCTGCTTTATATTTATATTATTGTTGTTAGGAATTGCTGTCAAATAAAGTTGTTTTCCGAGCGACTTTATCTACCAAAACTATATCTGGTCTATTGTGATCTAGTCAGTCAGTCGTGCGGTCCCAGTACAGCTTGTAGTTGTTATTTTCTTCAGATTCTGGTTTGTATTTATAGTATGGTAATCTAACCGACTGTGATAGTTCTAGTTTCAGTGCTAGTTCCTGGTCCAGTATTTTAGCCACAGCATCGTGTCGTTCTTTGTATTCAGTTGCAGCGAACGCTTGACAACCTCCTGTGATATGCTGGATAGATTCAAATGTTTGGCAACCGTACCTGCATCTACCGTTGTTAATAGAAGGGTCTTTAAGGATGTACTAGGTAGTTCCTAGTTGGAATTACTTGATCTTGGATTGCCAATATAAAGCCTTCCGTTTCAGGGAACATATGACCAGAGATCAACCAGTAGTTCGACGCTGCACTGTCGACATAATGTTGGTTGACGTCATTTATATGTCTTCCATGAAGGGCCTTCTCTTTCCACTTCAGCAGTCTCTGATCTGTGGTCTGGTGGTGTAATTGGACATGTTGTGTCAGTCGCAGTGGTGTTGAGTCATCAACCTAGCACATGACTCTATGTAGATCAGAAAATTCATTATTATTAAGATTACTTATTAGGGAGTAACTTATTATTTTGAATTCTGGCTGACATTTTAACAAAGTCATAAAGCAGTTTAGTTTAATATATTCCCTGAAGTATGTACGATACAGTGTAATTAATTTTAGTTTAGTTTTTGGAAAATGTTAACTATACAGTTTTGTTGGCCCAATCTCAAGACAGTAAAACTCCTGATGTCATCTTTTGGAATGTCGACGGTATAAAGTTTCTGTAAAAATTGCGAGATACAATTAAGTGCCAAGAGAACTAATTTCTCATTTCCATTTCGAATTCTCACAAAACGAAAGTCAACTTTTCGATAGAAATAATCTCTTCACTTACCATAATCAGCTTTTATGACGTCCAAATATTTTATTTAGATGGGTCGGCAAAGAATGGCATTCGAACCGACCAGAGATAAGCCCACGCAAAAAACGCTTAGCCGCAAACTCATCAGAGCCAACTTGATTTTCCGTCAACATAGTAAATATGCGGGTTCACAAAATGTAAAACAAAATGCGCCGAGACAAGTGCGTAATTAATATTGAATATGTAGGAGGACGTGTCTACGTCGTGTGGAAATAGATCATTAGAATATTCTATATAAAACTCGCATTATGCATGAGTGTTGCAGTCCAGTGAAAATGGAATAAGGCGTTAGAGAATAAACCGAATAAAAATTCAGATAAGATATAAATTATTCATTTCTTATAGTATGAACAACAAAGGCTTATTCTTTTGCTGCTTTCTTTAATTATTTACTAATACTTTAATTAACCAATTTATACGTTCAATAAATAATGTAAAAGGCATTTAATGTTATTCAACACTGAATTCTGTAACAATAGGTTATTAAAATGTTTGAATAAAAGATATAACCATTTTATTGTGTGTTCTAAAAAAGAACTTCGTAATATTCGATTTTAACTTTTTCCACACAAACCATCATTACCTAACAAAGCTAATTTATTACATTTTTCTCGATACCAAGGGGGACCAAAAACATTGAACTGAAAACGCAATGCCATTCATAGATGTAGTGAAGAGTTCTACTACTAGATGGGGCTAGTAGATATCAATGAGCTAGCGTTATGGCACATTTAAAGGAACAGGAATGTGTTTCGTGCTTCAAAAATCTTCTACCGAAGCATACCAAATGGTCCAATAAGCTTTCAAAGAGGATGCTAGGACTACACACGTTTTCGAATGGCTTGGGCGTTTTAAACGTGGTACCTCGAAACGCTAAACAGTTGAAAAAATACGCAAAAAAGCTACAAGGATTGTTATTTCAGAGCAGACATCACTGGACCAATGGATTTGCACTAAAGTTTTGCAAATGGGACATGCTGCCGCTAAATTTGTTCTTCCTATTTTCAAAGGGTCAAAAAATATTCGATTGTATTTGAGCCACGACTTGAGAAAAAAAAACGGAGAGTGATCCAAAATTTCTAATCAAAGTCATCACAGGTAATGAGTATTGGTGTTATGAGGATGACTCAGACATCAAGCAAGTGTCATTGAAGCTAGTGAAATACTCCTAACTACGCCAGACCACAAAATCAAGACAAATGGGGTCGAATGTGAAGGTAATGGCCATATTCCTTTTTTAAGGTTCTGGAATTGTGCTTCGTTAGTACTTTTATTGGGAAGTCCTTCCCAACCGTTCATATTCGCAAGATCCTGTTCTCGAAAAATAAAATGGAAAGCATTTTCATAATGTGGAGGTGGCGTAGCATAGGGCACTGTATGATATCAAAGATGAAGAGCTCCAAAGATGGTTCAAACTTTGGGGAAAAAGACTTGATCAGTGCACCACATCTAATGTAGCGAGTACTTTGAAGGTGACTGAAGGAATGGGTAATAAAAAAAAGTTAATGAATGATGTTTTTATAGCAAAAGTTCGTTTTTGGGCCCTACCTCGTATGTTAGAATATATACCTCAGTCCCAATAAGTTATGTGAGGGCATAAGAGGGGGTCCTCAGAAGCAATTATATTTTTCCCTTTTTTTTTCGAAAGCTGCAATAGACTTTATAAAGGAATCACAAGCAAGCTCTCGCAAGACCGCTAGTGTATAAAAATGAAATTCGTAAAATTTCATAAAACTCATCCATCCATCCATAAAATAGATTTTTGCATGGATCCATACTTTTGCCCGGCCCGTATATACAGATATAAACATGAAACCTGCTATAAATTATACTGTCAACGCAGAAAACTATGTTTTGGACGAGTGACAAAATGTCAATTTGCAGCTGCTTAGAAAACTTTTCATTACTACTGCTTTTTCCACAGCAATGAAATTACGAGAGTTAATGGCACAAAAGTGTGATTCAAGCTGAAAACAGCCAAATTAACTAAACTCACGTTTCAGGCTTGATAAATTGCAATGTATTAAAATTCATAATTTATATTTCTGTCATGCGTTTCAAATATGTGGTTAGTTATTTATTAACAAACAAAAATATGAGAAGTAAAATAAAAAAAAACAGTAACACATACAATTAAAAATCGTTTAAAACCATAGAAATACTGTCACAAAGTTGAATCACCTAAAGATTTTAGATTTCATAAAATCCCTTTATTTACCATAAACTCGGTTTAATAAAAGTTGCAGAACAAGAAATTTACAATCAATATTAGATTATGTTATAAAGTAGCAAAATAAAGCAATTATTAATAGATAAATATTTTAAAAAGAATAAATTTAAAAACTTTAATACCAACCTTACTTATGTTCGACCACTTCATTATAAATACATATTTTTTTGTTTACTATTGACACTGGGAAGGCCTGATTTCTGAATTGCTGCACCACTTTAAGTACTATTACAAGTCATAAAGTAGGGTGCGATATTTCTTATTTCTGGGTATTATGTGCAACAAAAATGGTACATGTTTATAGAAACAATAAATTGATGGATATTGGTAATAATGTAGGGGGAGTGCCAACAAAATGCTGTCGCAGAATATCGTTTTTATAAGACTTGGCGACATAGGGCAGTGATGTTGAAACAATGGCACGTGTGCCACATGTAGCACGTTTGAACATTTTTCTGACAAGTTATCGATTTTCAAACTAGAAGAGGTCACCCTACTTGAGTGTCGGAAAATTTTCAAGGTCGTGGGAGAAGCGGCATCCTTTGATGACCCCACCTACGCTCATCGGCACGTGCCATGTTACGTTATCGTCTGGGGGTCAATGACCTCGCGACTTGGTTGACAGGTAGGCCCCCTGCCAAACGTTCTATGACGTACGTCACCTGTCAACGTTCGGTGCCGTCGTTCAATGACATAGGTCAACGCCCAGTGTCGACCGTCCTATGTACCTGTCAACAAGTCCCGAGGTCATTGACCCCAGACGATTACGTAACACGGCACGTGCCGATGAGCGTGTGTGGGGTCATCAAAGGATGCCGCTTCTCCCACGGCTTAGGAAGTTTTCCCACACTCAAATAGGGCGACCCCTTCCCAAACTGTATTTGTACAATGCCGAAATTTTAACAAACGTTTGGACAAAAATCTCCAAACAGTAGCGGTTTAATTGTGACTGCATGAGAACTTTATATTGAAAGAAAACGAGTTCTAACAAAAGCAGCATACGGTTAAAATAAGACCCAGATACGGGTGGCAAGTACAAACATTATCTTTAAATTACCTTTTTTAATTTATATTTTATATGAAATTTGGCAAAGTGCTCCAATTTTTATTTTGGAAATAATATTTTGCGCCATTGATAGAACACATCTTTAATGATCAATTATACATTAAAAATAGACACAGATAATTTTCAAAAAGAAGAATCACTTGGCACTGTTGTATTAGACTGGAAGATCAAGACCAGTTCTCCTCTAGGAAGCCACCGTTAAAGAAGAAGAAATAATCAATTTCCAAAGAGTTGGATAGTGGCATGTAATCATTTCTCGGTCTGCACGTTACTCCAATCTAACGCTATGTGATTTTTTTCTGTGAAGCTACTTAAAACAGATTTCCAATATTGTGATGTTATTCGTGAACACCGGGATTTTAATTTTGACAGAAGTAAAAGTTAAAAACCCGTTGGTGACAGAATTTCCAGGTCCATGGCCTCAGACAGATGAAGCGGTCAAAGGTTTCTACGATAATATTCTACTTACCGTCAAGCAATACCACAATAAATCTAACATTGTAATTCGAGGTGTTAGTGCCAAGCTCGAGCATAGAGGGCAGAGAGGAAACCAAAAAGTAAAATGTTTGTTGCCTTCCTAATGCAGAATATCACGTTCAAGATGAGCATCATCATCAACAACTGAGCGGATATGAACTTGGGTTAGCCTAGACAAACCTGAAGAAGCAGATATCCAGGATAATCAAAGAAACTAATATAAGATAGATTATTCAAAAGAATGTATCAAACTAGTTACATTAACAATATTTTTTTCTGAAAAGTAGTCTTTAATAGGATTGAAACAAAAACACATTAAAGTGAGAATATACTAGTTATGATAAACCAAATTTTAGAACTGAGATGCTATAAAGCCGTCCATCAACGACCTTCAAAGGACTGAGAGCAACTAAATAAGGGCATCACAGGATCCGAGATTACAGAACGGTTTGCGAAAGGGCTAGGTACAGTAGTGGACAGAGAATGGATTGTTGATAACTCCTTGTTGCCGATTCGTATTAAATATTGAACCTTTTTCGAGTATTTGCTTAATTGGTTTCAAAATACGTATTTATTTGTCCCGATAAGTACCTAGTTCCAATTAAGGGCTTGAGCTTAAAATTGAACATGTCTCCATTCTGAACTTCTGCTTTTCATCCGGGTACAAAGATTCAGTTGCGACAGATTTATCTAACAATTTGGAAACTAAGATTCTGGAGAATAAACCATTACTTAGCCTCAACCAAAAAAGATATTAATTGAAAAATATTGAGCATAACCACATCTTTGACAACTTTCAATTAGGTAGTTAATTACGTATTTTTCCGGCAGTATATTATATTAAGAGGATAATAATTGCATTGAAAAGTCAATGTTTGCCGTAAATTAAATTACCACCTATTTTCCACTTAGCAATAATTAAAAGCTTAGTACGTACCATCCTTTCACACGAGCGTACATTCTGTGTAACAAATCCTCAATCACATTACAAAGGGCTTCTCTTGCCTCCGAAGAGGCTGTTTTGAAAAAACGCCCGATTAACCCTGAGTAATTACACCTCATACCTTTTCTTCTCGAGATTCGACTAAAAGCACACCTCATACTCGTTGTTTTTGCCGGAAAGCAATTTGCAGTGTAGACAAATTAATGTTAATTCAATATTGGAGGAGATTGCTTAATGGCTTCATTTTATGAATTACTTAGATGAAATTATCGAAAAATCGTTAATTTGCTAGTCTTATAACTGCTTTAAATTACAATTATTCAAATACTAATGAAATTTTGGAATGCCTTTAAACATTACACAAGTAATGTCATTCACTATACCAAATTAAAAGTCATAGCCTCTTACAGACTTCCAATTCGAATCTAATTGGGCAAATAATCGATTTGATTTTGCTTTTATCATTCTACTCAAGGTGTTGTAAACTTAAGAGCAAAGTTTAAAGTCAAGTTTATCGACCTCACCACAAAATACGAACCCAAAGTTCTGGTGAAAAATCGTAGGTTTGAGGACGAACATGAGTTTACAAACATCTAACCTACCAAAAGCTCCAGAAGTATGTGGAGAACAGTTTACTACTCAGTTTTCTCAATGACATTAGAGACACCAAGATACCCTTCGCCCTACGTAGCAAAGAGATTGAACGCGTTATGAATATGCTGAAAACCAATGAAAATCTTCATTGGACCATAGGAACTCAGAGGAAACCAATCAGATGGACGGCATCTTTAGCAGATTCTTGTATAGAGCACCGAATCGAAAAAATTAAACCAGAGTAGAACATTTCCGATAAAAGATTGCAGAGATAGGTTGCGAGATAAACCTGAAGGTTTAGTTGATGAATATCGTCGATTTTTTTGCAGTAACAACCTAGTCAGTCATAAGGATGAAATTTTATTGCACTTTTTGCATAAGTTGTTTGCATATCCGGAACCTTAATTCAAGGGCGAATGAATGCAACCCGCAGGTTAGAGATATAAATTAAATATAACAATTACATAAAGTCTTACCAAGAAAATTTATTGCGTCAAATGCTTAGTTAGTAACGTCATAGATGGTTTTCCTAAAAAGTTTCAGTATTCTTGAATTTCCGCGAAAAAATATTTTAAGGAAAGAATGGGTGGAACATAAATGTTACCTATAGCAACTAAAATCTAATAATACCTATGGAAATTAAAATCTAATAATTACATAAAAGAGCAATTTTTTGAAAAACGATTTCCGGAGGTCATATGTTAAATCTGGGAATCGAAATATCTGGACACGGGGAAGTGGAGACGGAAGTAAGAAACCAAGCTACAAGAGCCACAAGAGCAGCAGCATACCTAAATGACAAAATCTGGCGAAATAAATACATTCGAACTGAAGCCAAAGCCCGCATATACAAGGCCGCAATCAGGCCTATACTATCCTATGCAGCAGAGACACGACCTGAGACCTCTAAAACAAAACAGATAATGGAGACCACAGAACTGAAAATAGTTCGAAGAATAGCGGGAAAATCACTAATGGATAGAGAAAGAAGTGAAAACATAAGACAAGCATGCGGGATAAATAACAACAATGACTGGGTATTGGACAGAAAGATAAAATGGAATGAGCACATTGACCGCATGACGGAAGAACGAATTGTGAAAATATCAAGGGACAAATCACCCGCAGGACGAAGAAGCCTTGGAAGACCTAGGAAAAGGTGGAGTGACAACCTCCCAGGTGACTGAGCAGAGGCAAGGATGTGAAGAGAAACAGGCAAAGATGCCTATACACAGCATGAAGAAGAAGAAGATATCTTAAACTGTATTCATTGGATAATTAAATTAAAAAACAAGCAAATGAAAAATTTGTAATCTTAAAATTTACACAAATAGCAGTACATTAAAAATAGATTATTTTATGAAATTAACGGATATATTAAACCTGCCCCTGAAAGGGCGAATACAATCAGAACTCTGATATATTTTTTTCCAAAAATACGATAATCCACAGAACCCGCTTTCAAATTGGGCTCAATCGGTTAGTTGACTTCAAGAAATAAATGATCGAAAATTGTCAAAAAATGACGATTTTTTCACTTAGAAAAAAATGATCTTAAACAAAAATTTGTTTAAAATGTTCTGAAACTTAGGGTTAAACCTTTTTTAGGACCCACGTTCATATAAAAAACTAATGAAATTGTCCACGTACAGGGTCTACCGTATGTCGGTGTCAAATGTCAAGCCAAAACCGGGAGATAGGACATGTCATAGTATTTACCAGCAAAATGTTCCTTGTTTTAAAAATTATAAAACTTAAAAAAAAACGAATAAACTTACAACCTGTGACGGTCTTTTCAGTCCTCTTAATGCAAATCTTTAGTTTTCTTTTTTGTTATAATGCAATACGGAAAAATGCTTCTGTAAACTGTTGTCCAAAATTCATAGCCAAATGCTCCTACTTTGAAGAAAATTTCATTTTTTGACCAAACCAAATATTCAAAATCAATAATTCGCCCAATTTTAAGTGACTATTGTGGAAAAAAAGTATAGCGCGAGGTTGGCAAGTAACTTGAAAAGTTTGCACATTAAATAAGGATTCCAAAGCCGAATGACACTTGCCAGATTATTTTATATATTTTAAATTGCGGACAATATATTTTCTTATTTACTTAAAAAGATTTCTAGTGTATCCAAGGATTTCCTTAACGCCATAACTTCAAGATTCAGTGAGATTTAAATTCATTAGATTTTTTACTGGAAGTCAATTGAAAATTTATCTTAACTACGGGAAAGATTAATGGAAGCAGCTGTTAATTACGGAAGATTCCCCCTATGATAACCACAACCTTTTTTAAAAAGATTTAATTTAAATGATCTGTCAGCGTTTAACTTTCAATTTAATTAACATTTATTGTAAATTGAATATATCTTTCATTCAAATTATTGATGTTTAAGTTAATAAATTAAAACTTTTCTACAGAAGAAACTAAAACTACTGGTGCGTTCCCACAATTTGTTTAGTGTATTGTTTTCAATTTGATTGAATTACTTCATTGATTTTTAAACTTCTGCACCTTTTTTTTTTTTAAACATTCCGTCGCGCTAATGGTAATTTTAAGTGTTTTTTGCGTGTAAAATATAGACAGTATTGACATTCGTCTTTTGGTTCCCTAGCTATTTAGACGCTTGGGAGGTTCGTGTATTGTGCTCCGAACTATTCGGTCACGCTTTGATCCCGTCTGAAGAGACGGCGCTTATTGTTGTTTTTTGCGTTACGATTCCGCGAGTTAGTAGCTTCGTTCGTAACGACCGCTAAACCGCTTTCATTTTGTTTCTTTTGTGTTTACAAAAGCGCATCATTTGTTGTTAAACCCGCATTTTTGTTTGCTCAATCAATGAACATTACGTCGCTATTTTTTTGTGTAACATGTTGTCCAGACGAAGCTCTAAGAAATTGTTCCTGCTGTTACGGGGCTAGCCTCAGAAGAAAGAAGACCCAACTTGCATTGAACCAGCATTGAACTAAAACCGCAACATCTAATTCATACATTTTTTTGGATATTCTCTATGGAATGTGCATCGAAGACATTACAACTACTAATACTACTTGAAATATTATTTTTCTATCTTGCTCATACATCGCGAACGGACTCCGCCGCCTCACTTAAAGTAGAATCTTGAAGTTACGGCTTTGGGTACACTAGAATTCGTATTAAGTTAAGAAAAAAAAAGAAAACTAAGTTGAATTACAATTTAAGTCCCCAATTTAAGAAATAATCTAGCAAGTGTCATACCATTTTGGAATCCTTATTAAATGCACCAACTTTTCAGTTACTTACAATGAAGTCATGTAAAATTGGACTGAGTATTAATTTCAAATACTTGGTTTTGTCAAAAATTTTTCTTCACAGCAGGAGGACTTGGCTATGTATTTTGGACAACAGTTTACAGAAGTCTTAATCACGAATACATCATAACAAAAAACATTAGGAAAAGTAAAGATTTGCATCAATAGGAGTGAAAAGACCGTTCAAGAGTGTACGTTTTATATATTTTAACACACTTTATTAGGTTGACGTGTATGAATGTATGTATCCATGTAACGTTAACTTTCAACGTAATTTTCCCCAACTTAAAGAAGTTTGATTAATCTGAAAATTGGCACACGTGTCAAGGGCCGATGACAATACAATTCTCTAAGTTGAATTTTCCGTTGGTTGTCTTTTTGTCACAGTTCTTGCTTAAATGCCAAATTCTTCCATTAACGCTGCGTTTGCCATCTAGTTGGCAGTAGTAGAACTTAGGGTAATGAAATGGAAGTGTTACACATACATGAAGTAAATTTAGTGAAAAACAAAACACATTTTTTCTAAAACAAAGTTTTCAATTATAAATACTATAGACATCGTTATGAGACTAAAAAAATAATTATACTTCAAAAAAAACTAAAAACACCCGCTTTAATAGCAAACCGAACTAAAAAGTATAAAATGATTTTTAATTATGAACAGTTTAAATTACAGCAGTATAAAGTCGAACAATCAGTCATAATTAATTATCTGAAAATAAAAATATAATAAAATTTAAGTTAGCAACAGAATAATTGGATTCAGAGTAAAAAGCGTGGGGAGCTTGAAATATTAAATTTTACAATTATTCTATTGGCAACTATTTATGAGAAGTGAGTTATGCAAATATAGTGAAATGCACTCCACGCTTTTTACTCTGATTCGAATTATTCTGTTAACTTAAATTTTATCATATTTTTATTTTGATTGTTCGATGCTGTATTTTAAACTGTACAACATTAAAAATAATTTCCTATTTTTTAGTTCGGTTTGCTATTAAAGCGCTTTTTTTTAGTTGAAAAGACATAACTTAGATTTTCTTTACATATTTTAAAATAACTATTATGACTCGGTATATCATCCCGGTTCCGGCTTGACGTCGACCTACTGGACACCCTGTATATACATAGTCAGATTAACTATAAAAATATATAGATTTTCACCTTATTTTCAGATTAATCTCAATTCACTGATCTAACAAGCAAAGCATACCATACGCTTAAAAGCTGTCTAATACCCGCTGCACATTTTCGACTGCCATATTCCCGGATTAAACCTAGTCAATCACCTAATCGAATATGTTCGACTTCAGCGCCTCCTCTTTGAACGCTCACCACCAAATTAATTTTCGGAAATTCGATGGTGGAGTAACTCAGCAAAGTGAAACCCGAAACATCTTCTTGTGAACACCTTCATTCTGCCATTGATAATAATAGCCTTACATAAATTAATTTGTCGTCGACATTTTCGAGTTCGCCTTTTCCTGTTTTCGTGCGCTTTTATTATTGTTTTTTTTTTTCATTATAAGTTATAACCTAAACGGCAAAAAAAATGTATGCCGTGTATTACGTTTGAAACGTCGGTATAATTTGCTGTGTGGGTTGGACCAACATTAAAGGCAAGGTTAATGGCTTTTAAATTGAAGGATAGATGTGATGAATAAAAGTCATCGAAGTAGGGACATAATAATTAACTAAACGGATATAATTTGTATATAAAAAGGAATACGTCACGGAGTAGGTTAGATTATCGAAATGACAAATGACAGACATTTTGTATTCCTTCGTGACAAAATAATGGTTGATACTGAAATGTATATCGGGTGTCTGAAATATCGAGTCGATTACATTAGAGAAAAGTTGCCGTTTTGGAAACTCATTCAACCCTTTTTGCCGTGTTGGTTTTTAAAGATGATCGAAAGCTAAACGTTTAAATCTTAGGAAAACTTTAAAAACTATTTCAAACGAATATATTGTATACTGCCTAACTTCTGTTAAAATTTGAGATCGAACCGTGTAGTTTTTGAGAAAATGATTTTTAAAATCACCACTTTATACTTGGGCTCTTATGGGATAAGAATGTCTATATTGGATAAACATGTGACTTAAACGTTAAGAAAGTTACAAGAAACTCCGCAATCAATAGCTTAACTCAATGTCAGTCAGTAACGTCAGTTCAGCTTTATAATAGTCTCGCAGGAGCTTCGGTTCGATTAGGTTTTTTGCTAATTTTTATGCAAAAACAAATTCGAAGGTTGCCGAGCGGTATCCTAGTCGAGAAATGCTTAAACAATTTTTTTAACACAAAAAAACTATTTTTTTCGTCCGCAAACAGTTTTTTCTTTCATTTTGAACAACAAAGTCCCCGCTCTTCAGTAATATGGTTTCTTAGATCTAATGGAATGGTTCTATATAACTGTCATGATCAAATTCGACGTCCTAGTGTACTTTATGTTAGTACTTTGATTTTTTTATTCTCTCGGCTTTATTTGTTGCTAAATATTTTAAACAGATTCCCGCCCCGCCTTTTAATAACATTTACATGGTTCCTTGGATCTAATGAAAAGATTCTAAACAACTGTCATGATAAAATTAGACAACCTAGAGTACTTTGTTTGATGTTTGTTACTCTTTCGGCTTTATTTGTTGCTAAATTATTTAAACAAATTCCCGCCCCGCCCTTCGGTAATGTTTATATGGTTTCTTACATCTAAACAGCTGCCATGATCAAATTCGACGTCGTAGAGTAGGCTTGGGTCGTTCGTGAATGAGTCGTTCAAAACGTTCGACTCGTCTAGATGTGACACGAATGAGCGGCACTGTTTATTCAAATAGCTCGTTGAGTTCGCCATTAATACGAGGGTGAATCAAATATGAACCGGACTTTTCTGTTTCTCGCCCTGTAGGTAATTCGAGTGGCGTGACGTCTCGATATATGTTAAGTAGGGATGTTAAGAAGAGGGGAGTTCGTCGGTTTGGCGAGGCGTAGGCGATGCGCTGTTAGTAGCATCATGTCAGAGCAAGAGGTGCATACGTCTGTTGCGCAACGTGTTGTTATCAAATTTTTGGCGCGGGAGGGCGTTAGACCGTCTGAAATTTTGCGTCGACTATCTGCACAGTTCGGCAATGAAACACTTTCAAGGACCCAAGTGTACGACTGGCACAAAAAGTTTTCAGGTGGCCGAGAGACAGTGGAAAATGAGCCTCATGCACGCCGTCCCACGACAAGCATCAATGAGGCGAATATCTACGCAATTCGTGAGCTGATTGAAGGCGTACTGCTGGTCGATTTTCTGCACGAACGCCGTACAATTAATGCTGAGTATTTCTGCGAACTACTCCAACAAGTGAAACTTGCCTATCGGCAAAAGAGGCGGAATATGTCTATCCGAAGTGTGATTCTGTTGCAAGACAACGCTCGGCCACATACAGCTGCATTATCTTTAAATTATGACTCAGCAAAACTTTAATATTAATTTGAGCAGTGAACTACACAAGTAGAGACATTATATAAATTCGCCTAAGGCTAAACGGTTGTGTGATTTAGGAGCGACATCGTTCAAATGAACGACTTAGTGTGAACAACTCGTTTTGATGAGCTGAACGAAATGAGCAGGCTCACTAAAATGAGTCATAAAACCCAACGCTATCGTAGAGTACTTTGTTTGATGTTTTTTACTCTCTGGGGTTTATGTGTTGCCAAATTATTTATACAAATTCCCGCCCCGCCTTTCAATGGTGTTTATATGGTTCTTTAGATGTAATGGAAAAATAAGAGTAAATTTTTAAGATTTATACGATACGATACATACCTAAATGTACTTAATAAGTAAAAATATCGAATACAAAGTATCGAGTACAAAAGTATCGGTATCGAAAAAAAATACTTTTTCCGTGTTCCTAATCAATAATGGCTTATGGATGTTCTTCACTCCAGGTAGGGCAATTTAGCTTCTTAATGTAATACATTCAAACAAAAATGAGCCTCATCGCTGAAAAGAATTTTGTGTTGAAAATGAGGATCAAGAGCAATCTTTTTTTCAGCTCATTTGTCGAACGTACGACGCGTATAATGCTCACTCCAGCTTTAACTTTTGCTTGTAAGCTCCTAAACCAAGATTTTGCCATGAAAACTTCCACAAAGTCAATGAACACAGCTCCAATTGCTGTGCACGATGGCGAATGGACTCATTCAGGTCTTCCTCAAGATTACGAACTTCTTGGGTGCACACTGTACGACGTCTCCACTGGCAAGGATTCTCCACTAGACCAGGGCTTCCCAATCAGGGGAGGGGTCTGTCCCCCTGGTGAGGCATAGACAGATGTCAAGGGGGGCGAGAAGTTTGCATTTTTGGAAGAAAAATAAATTTAATGCGAAAACTAAACATCACAATATTATATTCATTATTTTCTTATTCTCAAAGAAAATTAAATTCTCATTCATTAATTCTGTTGGTTACTGATTTAAATTGCGATGTCGTCAGTCACTGTTTTTGAACCTAGAATCAACTAACTTAAATTTGTGCAACTGGTACTGAGCATGCAATCTCAAGTTTCTAATTAGTACTAATTATTTTGTTTGACGTTAAATTCTTTTGACGTTTTTTTAACACCTAATTTACAACCAAAATAAAGTCATTGAAATAAATAATGTGTGATTTTTGTAATAAAAAAATCTAAGGGGGCATGTAATTATGTATAATCTGGGGAGGGTCCACAAAAAAAAGGTTGGGAAACCAGGCACTAGACTATACGTAGGGCCAAAACGATCCATGGTTGTTTGAATGACTTGTTCGCATGGACGGTCATGTCAATGGCAAAGCGTACTGAACTAAATTACTTGTCAGCAGTCAAAATGGCTGTCCACCAGAGGCGATGTTGCCTACTTGAAAAACAAACCCCTAAAAAACACCCTCTAAAATTACTACTTTCAACTTTTTTGCTCACTATTTCCAAAATATAAAAGGTATATGTTATAGCATAGTATGTCTTCATATACTTAAATTACTCACTAGATGCGGTAGATGTCACCGACATCTATTAGGTTCAATACACCGACTGTTGTCTTACTGATGTGTATTACATCCAAGTATTTCAGTTAAGAACTTGTTATTCAAGGAAGCGTATCAGACGAGAACTCCTGGTTCGAAACGGCTGTTATACGTTGAATGATATAGTTCTAAATATGTAGATATATATTTGTATATAAATTTACTTATGTGTTTTTATATAAAACACTCGAACCATCTGTCAAGAGTATGGTATATGTTATAGCATAGTATACCTTCATATACTTAAGTTACTCATTAGACGGTAGATGTCACCGACATCTATTAGGTTCAATACACAGACCAATACACATATACGAGGGTGAATCAAATATGAACCGGACTTTTCTGATTCTCGCCCTGTAGGTAATTCGAGTGGCGTGACGTCTCGATATATGTTAGGTAGGGATGTTAAGAAGAGGGGAGTTCGTCGGTTTGGCGAGGCGTAGTCGATGCGCTGTTAGTAGCATCAAGTCAGAGCAAGAGGTGCATACGTCTGTTGCGCAACGTGTCGTTATCAATGTTTTTGCGCGGGAGGGCGTTAGACCGTCTGAAATTTTGCGTCGACTATCTGCACAGTTCGGCAATGAAACACTTTCAAGGACCCAAGTGTACGACTGGCACAAAAAGTTTTCAGATGGCCGAGAGACAGTGGAAAATGAGCCTCATGCACGCCGTCCCACGACAAGCATCAATGAGGCGAATATCTGCGCAATTCGTGATCTGATTGAAGGTGACCGCCATCTTACAGTATTGGCAATTGCTGAACACGTTGGAATATCATACGGGAGTGCTCAATCAACCATTTCAGATGAGTTGGGTTACCGCAAAGTGTGTGCAAGATGGGTTCCTCGCCTTCTAAGGGAAGATCAGAAAGCAAACCGTCTTGCCGTATGTGAAAGGCAAGATATCGAGCAGAGGGGGATGAGTTTTTGAGACATATTGTCACCTGTGATGAGACATGGGTGCATCATTATACCCCGGAGTCCAAACGTGCAAGCATGGAGTGGCAAAAACCTGGAGAGGCAGCACCGCGGAAAGCCAAGATCCGTCTTTCTGCAGGGAAAATTCTTGCAACAGTTTTTTGGGATTCGAAAGGCGTACTGCTGATCGATTTTCTGCACGAACGCCGTACAATTAATGCTGAGTATTATTGTGAACTACTCCAACAAGTGAAACTTGCCTATCGGCAAAAGAGGCGGGATATGTCTATCCGAAGTGTGATTCAGTTGCATGACCACGCTCGGCCACATACAGCATTGACTCAAGGAAAATTGAACAAAATGCATTGGGAAACCCTTGAACACCCGCCTTACAGTTCTGATTTGTCGCCATGTGACTACCACATGTTTGGGCCACTTAAAGAAGAACTGGGAGGCCACCACTTTGAGGACAACGAAGGTGTAGAAACGTTTAATTCTTTGAGAAAGATATTAAAAAACTTCCGATTCGGTGGGAAAAATGTATACATAAGAGAGGAGACTATGTAGAAAAATAATATGTATTAAAATTTCTATTGATCGTACCAATAAAATTGTTAAAACAAAAGCCCGGTTCATATTTGATTCACCCTCGTACTTTAAACAGTCGATTCATGCTAAAGTGTCCGAAACAATTGCCCAGACATTAGTTATACCAGTACAAATTTTGTTTTGTTTTGGGTAAACAATCCAATCTATCGAATAACACCTCATGAATAATACCCAACATTAATCACTCGTAATACCAAAAACAATACCGAGCTCGAAACAAACAACCTTCCATGAACAACTTCATTGGAGTAATCCAAAAATGTTCAGGGTGTGTTCTTCCTGTTTTGTCCCGAGATGTGCCTTAATTAACAGAACAACGAAAATGTCAAGCAGATCGTTACGGCAATGTTGAAAATAAAGCGTTTGTCATTTTCGCAAAATCCACCATGAGAACACGACACATAAATATATTACAAGGTCTTGTCATTTAAACGAATTACATGTTAAGCTGAAAATGGCAATAATTTATATTTGGAACCGTTAATTATTAAATTATTAGCGAGCAAGATTAAATATGTCAAGTGAACTCTTGTATGTCGAATGACATGTTTTTTTTTCCACGTTGAGTCGTAGTAAAAGAAAGTAAAATTTTATGTGCAAACCTGTTTTTGTGATCACCGGCACAGGTTAAGTCGTACGCCCAACAAAAGAGCTTCAAGGTATTCGACATGAATTCCTTATGTCGAGTGATTCATTGAGGAAGACAACCATTCAATGTCGAAATCATTTAAATTTTTTACGGCCTACGATGTATATGAATACGTTTCATATTAGTAATAAACGGACGTATGATACTTTTTGCATAAACACTCATAAATTTCAGGAAATCGATAAAACTGAATATTTATAACTGTGATTTATCAATTAGATTTTTACCGTAACTTCTCCTCAGCAATTTAAGCAAATTGAGCGCAGTTTTACTGTAAAGTTCAAACTAATATTAATTCTTTGAAGTGGTTACGTTTTAATTTTGAATTGGTTTGGGTTGTTTTCCCATATAAATTTTCATTTTTAAAAGGAGATGTTAAAATGGGGCTGACTCTAGAATTGCGTCAAGTCAAAATCAACTTGGAACTCATTTTCGATGTATTTCTTTTTCTTTTTAGAAACTATATAGTAGGTGTGCAAAAAGTACCGAAACAGCACAATAACTCTTCAAGTATGCATTAGTAAAAAAATGCATACAAAAGTTATAGGATTTATCACCGGCTGTCTCGTGGGGTAATTTGACCATTAGATTTTAGCTATTTCAAAGGGAATATTCCCCGAATATGCAGTAGCACCATGAGGGAGGAAATCTGGTTTAGCAGTTACTTATTGGTCCTTGAATTTGTGATAGTAGTAGTAGTAGTAGTTATTATCTCCAATGGTTCATCAAATGTAAAATGTAAACTTATGTAGTACAGGTGTAAGAAATAGACAGACTCTTTTTGAAAGTTTACATTACCACTACTAAATTTCTATAAACAGCTTTGAAACTTGACATTTATTTATTGCTTTATTATCACATACACTATGATTTAGAAATGCAACAAATATGTCAGCAGATAAAATGTAAACAGGATAAAATGCTGCTTATCGACTGACCAAATAAAATAATATGATTTGTATGTTCTAGCTTACAGCATTCCATATTACACCAGTTAATAGGGATTTTTAAGTGACACATTCAACGGCAAGCCGCATATGTCATCATGTAAATAATAGTTTGATAAGCCATAATCTACAGGGTCTTTGAAAAAGAACTCCCTAGTTTTAATGTGTCATAGAATCTGTAAAAAGTGATATACACTATTCTAGTTTGTGGTGTTTGATTCAGCAACTGTCTAAGTTTTGCCTCCTTGCAGTTGGCAGACCTGCTTGACCTTGAGACGGCGTCAGGGAACAGTTCCCTCAGTTCACTGAATCAGTTGTGTTCGGGCGTGCAGTGCGGTGCAATGGCTACTCCGCAATAAAAAGCGCAGTGTGTTATTTGGTTAGTGCAAACTGAGTCTGTTATAACAGTCCAACGTAATTTTAGACGTCAGTATGGTGGTGAAGCTCCTACACCAAAAACCATCCGTCATTGGCCAAATTCTTTCAAGGAAACCGGTAGTGTTTTAAAAGCGAAATCACCCGGTAGGCCTAGAACTTCTGAAGATGTTGTTGAACAGATCCGTGTTTCGTGTGTTCGGAGCCCAAAAAAGTCATTGGCCAGACGTAGTCTACAATTAGGCGTTCCTGAAGGTACGGTCTATGATGTTGTACGTAAAAGATTGCTTGGCCACCACGAAGCCCGGACTTAACCGCTCTGGACTTTTTCTTTTGGGGACAAATAAAAAATTTTGTGTACAGTGAAAAAATCCGAGACATAAACCATTTACGGGAAAGAATCGTCACGGCGGTTGGGACAGTTACACTTGATATGTTGGTGAATACATGGCGAGAATTTGAATATCGTCTCGACGTGTGCAGGGCAACAAATGGATCCCATGTTGAAGTGTACTGATGTTAAACAAAACTCGAAGGTTCTCTCTTTCACTGTATGTACTTGTTGATGTAGTTTTTCATTAATTTACACATTAAATTTATACCTAAAACTAGGGAGTTCTTTTTCAAACACCCTGTATATATAAATAGGCAAAGAGAAAACGGTTAGGTACCATTTTCTCCTCTGTTTCTCGACCGATTTTCTTTAATTTTGATTTGTTTAGTAGCTATTGACGACCTTCAGTGCAGAATATATAAATAATCTTTATTCTTATGTTTTAAAATAACCAACTCAGAGATAAATTATTAATAAAATTGAAGTGAGTGGCGCCCACTATGAACAAATAGCTTAATTTAATATTCGAATTTTGACAGTCGTCAACAGTCGAAATCCAATTGTGGACAATCGTAACGAGGTATAAAAAATATTAGTAAATTAATGGACTTTTACTTACAAAGATGTATGCTGTGAAAACCTTATTTTCTATTCATTTATGACGTTAATTTATAACAAAAACCGCCATTACTCAAGTGACCAAAGCGAATGTGTTTACTTATACCAAGTTTGCGCATTTGCAGAAGAATCCAAATGAAAAGTTTTATGTAAGTATATATTTCGCGATTCTAAAGCTAATTGATACATATGATTTCTGAACCTGAAGAGTAGAGTATGTACATTATTTTAGTCATGAATGTCTCACAAATCTAATAACAATTTGCATATGCATCCATTATCAAAAGCTACGAAAACACTCAGCAGATGTGATATGCAAATATATTTTTAATTACTTATATTTATGCCATGTGCAAATAAAACTTGAAATAAGTATTACAGTATTAACAATAAACGAAAGCCGAATCAATTTGCAGTTTCATTTGATATAAGGTAATCTTATAAATTAATTTTAACAACTCATCTAAAAATTAGCAGTCAGTCAGAAATTGTTTAATGTTCTTTTAACAAGATGTGATATGCTGCAAATATATTTTTTCCTGTTTATCTAATAATTTAATACCTATAATGTTTGTTTATTTACATGGATCTTATTTATATGTAATTTTCGCAAACGGCACTACGATTTTGTCGAAATTCCATTTCGGGCTTTTGACATGTACAAATCGGGATCAATCGTATTACCGAGAAATAACGAGATTGTGACAATTATAACTGCTCTAGAAAAAATCATTCAATACAAATTGATGTGTAGGATCTTATAAGAATTTTATCACTACCTGATATTTTTCTAACAATACATTTTTACAGTTGAACCTTTCAAGATTTTAAAGTAAAAAGTGCCGGTTAGGCGATTTTTTGATGGGTAAAAAGTTATGTGTTTTTATGTTAATTTTTGGCCCTCAATGAAGTTGCCATGAGCAGTTACATTTGCATATATAAACTGACTGAGATATAAGGCGCTGTAGGTTAGAATTATACAGGGTGATTTCAGAAATGTTAGAAACCAAATGTTTTATTGGGTGGCCCATAAACAGTTATATACACACATATATTGAGTAGTCCATAGGCAGTTACATATACAGGGTGATGGAGATATATTATAAAGTGGAATTATTGTAATGAGTATTTTAATAAGTGTTAGAAAGTCCGATTATATGTATATATGTATGTACCTACCAACATGTTTGATGAACCTTTGCATTTACTATTAATTAACCATACAAATAGAGATTGAATTAAGTATTAGTAGTAAAATGAAACAGATTATTTTGAAATTTCCATTCGAATTTTAAGTAATTTCATATATTCATTATTCATATATTCATTAAGCCTATGGATTAAAAATGTGCTCACAAATAAGGTCCTATTAATTACATATGAAACACAAGTTGAATTTTGTTAGGAATTGACACAATTGATCGAATTTCGACCACTGGGCGATCGCTAGTTCATATAATTTTAACAGTTGTAAAAGTAAATTATATGAACATTAAAACCCCACAAATTTGGACTTTTCTGGTTTTTTGTTTCTAGTGTGAATAGTGATATGTCAATAGAAAAATGTTAGAGAATAAGAAAATATAAGTGTTTATAAATCTTGACAGCAGCATTTTTCATAAAGAAAAGCTGCAAAAACCAATATAAAGTGACTGTTTAAAAAAATCATAACTTTCTTGTAATAACAGCTGGAACCTTAATCTTCCTCTTAATGATGGTTTAAAACATTCAGATTAATAGGTTGCGATTGTTAGTTAAGCAGATCTTGTACAATTGCAATTTAAATAGTTTGTAGAAATATTTTGCATAACGTATCGCATTAACCACGATAGTTCGATAGGGATATGCAAAATATATTTTGAAAGCTCATAAAATGCACTACACTATGGATATCTTGGATTTTTGCTAAAGTGTTTTATTAATACTGCTTGTGAATTTTGGCTTAAATGACCAACTTAATTCTTAATTCACCTCAAATGTCCTGCCAGTGGCAGATCCAGTTAGTGAAAAAAAGTAATTTAATTAATAAAAGTAAAAGAGGCTACAAGTAACCATCTTCCTAATAAACCAATGGAAAAAGAGACCAATAAGCACAGATAGTAATAGTTATATAAATAAAAACCTAATAAGCTACTGACAAAAAAAACATAGTAATTACAATTTACCGTAAGTTTCATTTCGTGCCCCATCCTCAAGAAAATCCTAGATCCTCCATGTGCCTTGACAGCTATTGTCAGAACACCGCTGGATGTCTGTCAAATATTCGTACTTTTAATGGAATATTTACTACTATTTTAGACCATCATTAAAACGAAAATCCAAACTATATAAACTGAAGCGGAATTTATGAACTTTCAAAATATATTTACTATTTCCCGATTGGACTAGCCTCGCTAATACGATGGGATATGCAAAATATCTTTTAAATTATTTAAATGCCAAATCTCCAAAAACTTCAATAGTATCCATCGCGGGCCTATACAAACTTAATATCATGAACTATCGTGTTCACGATGACTAATAATCTAGTCTTAGTTACCAGAAAATTATTAATTTTTGAAAAAAAATCCACTTTTTACCAGTTTTTGTGAGTTTACTCGGTGAAAAATGATCCAATCAAGATATAAACGCTCATTAAGAAGGATTTCTTATTCTCTTCAACTTCTCTATGGGCATCATTAGGATGTCGTCATAAATTTTCCTTATATAAGCAACAAAAACAATAGTTTTAGCTCTATAAACTCTTTCTGGCGTGATGGACTAAGGGAATTGCAGTTATAAATTATATGTCCGAAAGAGTTCCACTTTGCTCTATAGATTGGGAAATATAAGATGTTAATTTTTGCATGAATATGTTTGCAACCACCCTGTACAGCTTAGCTTGTCTAGATGAAATATAATCAAGTATCGTTGACATTGTATACAAAATTCATTACCATGACTACAAATGAAGAAATCAATTAATATGTCACCGACTTCTTTATTGCTACCAAACAAATTAGTCATGCAAACACTAACAGTAACCTTTGACTTTAATATATCTATCACGAGTTTGTCCTGTACACTCGAAGTAAGTGAAACGTATTGAACAAGAAAACGGAAAATCGATAAGTGAATA
The DNA here is from genome assembly GCA_034190945.1 of Octodonta nipae. Classification (NCBI taxonomy): domain Eukaryota; kingdom Metazoa; phylum Arthropoda; class Insecta; order Coleoptera; family Chrysomelidae; genus Octodonta; species Octodonta nipae. Next base: position 14,375,105 of record CM067223.1, read on the forward strand.
AGCAGAAGACTGTAGCGGTGTCAGTAAACTTTTGTAATCTCCAGAGAGCAAAAGTATCCGATAAAATACCTAAACGAAGCGTACTTTAATATAGATTGGTGTGTTCCTGCAGGACTATCGCCAAAGGCGAGCTAACTTTCGGGGTTCGGGATGGAGTAAAATATCTTCACCTAACGTGTGTTACTGACTGTAAAAGAAAATTGTATTTTACTATTCCTTTGAAGTCTTCTAGACGACATATACAGGATTTGAGGGGAAAAGGGCTTGTCAATCTTGACCAGTCGTATATTTCACATATTGTTAAGTTTGCCTGAAAGTGAATGACAGCACAGGTAATAGAGCCAGCATAAGCAGTAAAACTTAAGGTATCTTACTCTTTAGATTCTCCCAATATGTAACAAGTATTTTTTCCGTCAGTGAAAAATTCTTCGGATTTTTCTCGAATCCAGGACTTGATAGCTACCTTCACTTCATCGCACGAAGTATAATGATTACCCCTGACGTCTCTCTTGAGAAAAGGGGAAAATATAGCACGGCGCATGGAAGGCAGCTTCATGTTGCAAAATTATTGCTGATACATACGCTCTTGAGATATAGTCCGGTCAGTTTGAACCCAGCCTGGCAGTGATCGAACGTCTGGTGTGTGTTTCATCCACCGTTATGAGTTTTCCAGGCTCACAGCCCCGAAAATTTATCTCCGGTTGATTCACAACAGATCAACAGCATAGTCACCATAAATAGCTAACTATTTGTGTATTGAAACATTTCCTGGTAGAGAATCGGAAAAACCAATGACAGCAAATACGTTAGAATAAGCTGAATATGACAGAGAAAGATACTTGTAATGAGAATGTTTAGAGAAATATTAGAAACTATTTGGTGCAGTCGTATAACATACAATAAGTTCGGGGACTTATCGTTGTTGATTTCCCCCCAAGTACATACACACTGACAGTGACACACATTGACGCTAATTTTATTAAAATTTGGCGAATTTCTCAAGAAGTGCATTTAAAAATTGAAGGAATTTCACACGAGTTACTTTCAGATCATATTCAAGATTACTTCTGGTTGAATGTTTGGGTTAGAACTGTGAATGACTCTTTGGGGAAATCGCTACCTCAGTTTATGGGCCAAGTTTCATTGGCAACACGAAATGCAATGTGGTTTATGTAAGATCAGCATCTTATTATAGTTTGGTTACTCGCTCGTTTTTAACAGTAACATATGAACATCTTTGGATTGGACAAGATGTGCTTCATACATGGCCTGCTGTATTTCCGGACTTAAATCCTCTGGATTATTTCCTATGGGTTAATCTGTAATCATTATTTCTCACTACTCAACTGGAACATCTGGAAGAATTGAGAGTTCGGATAATAGCTGGGGTTATGCATTAAGAAAGTTCGGCGAGAGGACATGGTATGCTTGTATCCTAGGTGGACATAAATAAAATTATCGCTCTGTATTTTGGAAACAAAGAAAATTAAAAATCACCCAAAGTAAAGTAATATGAGAATTACCCGTATGTTTAATAAACACCTGGTATATCTGATATGATTTCTAATTGATTAAATTTTAGGATTTGTTATTACAGTAGTAATATTAAACTTATCCTTATTATGTCACAGTTTCTGTACGAGAGAAAATACTTTATCATTCATTTTACGACCAAAACGGTCTATTAATCAAATTTTCATTAATTTAAATTAACTCGTTTAGATTCTGAATACCCATCCATTTTTCTCGCCTTCCCTATTTCTACAGATTTCTAACTCCATTTCCTCCTTAATTTCTTCGCCAAAACGAAGTTAATAAATTTTCAATTATTATGCGCAGCTTCGTGCTGCCGGCATCTCAATAGACGACGACTTGTCACGTTAAATTTCATTACGTCTCTTCCTCACGATAACTTAAAACACATGCATATTCATTAACGTGGAATTCTTATATGCAAAACATAGACTAACGTTCAAACTATGTAAATTCCTCGGTATATTTCGGAAATAGTACTCGGCTAGACTGATGCATACCGTTTATTTCGAAAACTTCTATTGTGACCCTATTATCAAGGCACATTATTTACTCCTTTTATATTTTAGATCATTTAGATTATAACAGTAATTAGAGTTCAATATAAACTTTCAATTTATCATTTTAAGACTTCACACAAAACTATAGACACAAATTTTCTGTCTATATTTTTAAGAATTTACGTTTAATTCTTTAACCAATTTTGTATTTTTTTCAATTTGAAATTGCTATCTCAAAATAGTTTTTGAACACTTCACCAGCCTTTTGAAGTGAAGAAAATGGTAGTTCACGCATATTTTGTTAGTAATTGAGAATGATGGAACAAAATTAAAGTCGAAGAACGAAAAAAAAAGACATGAATGGCAATCGATTTTGAACACTTCGAGGAATAGGATAATCAATACACGGAACTAGGATACTTTCTTCGAGGTGTCATTCTACCTTCGGTAGAATTTTTACAGTGTTTAGTAATGATAGCAGTAGAGTATAGGTTAAACAAAATTATAAGCACCAAAATGGAACAAATAACGTAACATAAACACTACAACATCAACATTCAAGAAGCCAAATCACCATACTAAACACTGCCTTAAGACTACTCACTCACTAATACTTGCAGAAATATAACCCGGAAATAAACATTCGAAAACTACTGGGAATCAGTAAACCCATTGGAGTCAGGCTAACTTAACTTCAAAAGATCTTGCAAGATAAGTACTTAATAATGAATGGGTTAAACATATATGATCAAAAACTTTTAACAGGTCAAACTGATTAATGTACTAGAACTCTCGCAAATTACTTAATAGTCGATGGATTATCAAAAGTAAAACTGTAAACCTGATACCAAAGCAGGTCAGATGACCAAAGTCTTTGATAGAGTCAGACTAACTGATCTAGTAGAAATCTAGAGTACAAATTGTCAACCCAACACTAAAGCTGGTCAAAACAAATTCTTTGATAAAGTCAGAGTAACTTAGTCGGCAATATAAAGTACTTAATAATCGATGAATTAAGCAACCATTTGAAGTCAACACATTGTAAAGCTACCATCACAACGGTAATATGACCAAAATCTTTGATACAGTCAGTTTAACTGATCTGCTAGTAATTTTGCAACAAAAATTGGCCACCTACATCGAAGATTTTACCTTAAGATACTTAATATTCCTTGGATAAAGCTGCTATCAAAAGTAAACACAAATTTTATAATTTCAAGAAGTCCTCAGTGTCCTTAATATCAGTAAGACAAGAAAATGGTCGGAATAGGACAATCAAATTAAAAGGGTATTAAATGCCTACCAACGTTTAACCATTAGCAAAACGTTGACAAGCATTTAATAGCCTTTTAATTTGATTGTCCTATTGCGACCATTTTCTTGTCTTAAAAATGTTACAGTTATAGGTCACATGTCCTTTTGATAGATTCAACCTTCGTACTGAAAAACCTTTCGTGTGTCACAGACCCTTAGTATTTGCACACAACTTACCTAGAAGACAACTTACCTACTCCATGACAATGACAAATTGGCTGTAGTAACACTATTAAGTGTATTAGAAAACTTTGTGTCTATAACCTAAAAAGTGTATTCATATAATAGTTTACTAATAATGTGTTTGTCCACCGGGGTCATTTAAACACTCCCCAACACGTGTTGGCATTGGCATTGATGGCAAGGTGGTATATTTCTTCTTGAGGAATACTATCATAAGCTACCTGTATTTCATGTCTTAGAATCTCCAAAGTCAGTGGGTAAATTTCCGAGCCTTCTACCCATCATATCCCATACATGTTCTTTGGGCGAATGATCGGTGGACCGGTCATGGCATATGGGTCTCTTCAAAACAGTTCAACTAACTCATATTGCCTCGAACAAATACTAAAGGTGACTTACTTCCATGTGCAGTAGCACCCCATACCATAAGGCCTACTGTTCGGTCTACATGTTCCTCAACACCAAATTGAGGTTAACATCTTTCTCCGCGACGTCATCTAACCCTTCTTCGGCGATCATGTTCACCCAAGCAGAATCTAGATACATCAGAGAAGACGATCTGATGCCATTCCACATTTAAATTGTGTTGTTCTTTACACCACTGTAATAGTTACCGTCCCTGCTCAGCGGTCAGAGGTGGGACAAGATGGAGTCAATAATGGTGCAGTACAAAAGACCTTATACAGCGATGACCCGTTCAGACACTTACAAGATGGCCTTGTTCTCCTAACCACTTATCAGCCAAATTTCGCCAGACTGGCGGGATTTCACGCCCCGTTTCGGCAGGAAAACACGCAAAAATTAATATTTTAGCAATAGTACTGTTTATTGGCCTATTTTACTCACAAATAGAGTAATGTAAGAATCGATGATAATAATGGGAGTTTCTATTATTTTTGAATAAATTTATTTTCTAGGAATGAAAAAGGGATGCAGGCGAGAAAATCGGTATATATTCTCCTCAAATGTCAAAAACTGTGTTGTACTTTGTCTAAATTCACGTATACGATTTGTTCATTGCATGAGAATTGATATCTTGACTCGTTTATTTAAACTAGTTAGTGGTAGCCCAGTGGTCGAAATTCGACCCTATTTTATTAAATTGTAAAAAGTATATTTTTATAAGAAACAGAGTTGTGGAGAAATCGGAGAACTAGATGTAATTACCAAAACTGTTCACTCATATTTACAAATCTATTGAAATAAAAAGAAAATAAAAATGTAATCAAATCGGGTATTCGATATATATTCAATTTTTTGGCTGGAACCGCTCCTGGCAAAATATTCGATATAATAATTGGAAGATTGTTATTTGCGACCTAAAAATTTGCGGTTTCAATCAAGTTCAGGAATATTAAAGAAAAGAGAGGACCAACAACCCTAGGAGAACTTAAATATTTAATCCATTCTCTATTGCCCGCTGTCTGACAATTTTTTACACAACACCTTTGGGAAGTTTGTGATAAGAATATATTAATCAATAATTAAATTCACATTAAAACAGAATATTTAATATGAAAGTTACTACAACGCGACCGAAAAATCAATACTGATCTACTACATTGACTATTTTAACACTAAACAATAACAACGCTTGCATGCCACTTCCAGAAGTACATGCACTAAGAATATGTCTAACGATCGCTCCTTTCATATATAATTACTCAATGTTTTGAGTTTTGACCGTCTGGTGGCGGCGTCACCACAGATCAAATAGGCGGCACTGTCAGTTGTTTGGCGTTGACAGTATGGACGTAAATAATGAATTTTTATTATATTTTAGTTAATGAATGAACCAATATTATTAATTAATATTAGAATTCTGCACTGAAGGTCGTCAGTAGCTACTAAACGAAACAAAAATGAAGAAAATCGGTTGAGAGAAAATGGTACCTACTCGGTTTGTCTTTGCCTACTTATATATAGATTAAATGAATAGATACGTCATTCGTCGTTAAGCTCATATTGCATTTAAGACCTCTCGCAGGGCAGATATCTCAGAAAAATCTAGAAAATATAAATGATACAACTTTCTAAAATGAAAATAAATGTCAAAAATGGCAAAAATCAAAAACCTCGAAGATAATTTGTATTTAACATTAGTAATAAATGTGGAATTGTTCATATTTAGTGTTGACAATAGCATTCTTTAATATCAATCAGTTTTTTATCCTTTCTATAGATGATCTTTGAATTGTGACTATTCAAGATTTGGGGCCTCTGTGAACCTAGCTCTTAGAACTGTAAGAGACTTAAGAAGTAATTATTATTGGTAAATAGAAGATGTATTGAAACGAAGCTCTAAGTAGTGGCTGTCCGGGAAGTTGATAGATATAATGACTAACACACTATAGAGAATAAGTCAATCCCAAATTAATCCCAGACACTACTCTACCTCTTCTAATTTTAAGCCGACTGTCATCGCGAAAAGAAACTGAATATTCCCGAAGTTTCTTTCGACTTCCATCGTCTTGAAACGTTGTGAGATCAATCATTTCAAGACAATGGAAGTCCAAAAAACTTCGAGGAACGAGTTAGATTGTCTACCAGCTTCAGACTAACATTGAAACTGAATATCGTCAAACTATCAGAAAAAAGTAAATTCAACCTGTAGTTACGTGTTGGCATTTCTAAAACGATATCGGTTATACTCTTGACTTTGACATAACTGACGCGACGTCTAATATCGAATATAAATTTAATAAAGGTTTGATTAGCCGGAAAAGCCATGCACATGAAATATCGTGCCTGTCAAACGTTCACCCACGCGTCTATTCGTCGTTATGACGGCCCATCTCTATCCAGGCAACACTCGATAATCGATCCCGAGACCTGAATAAACTGTTGGACATTTATCAAGCCGGCCATGCAACTGTACATCAGCTGTTGTTAGCGAAAAGCTTCTAAAAATAGGCGAACAAAAAAAATAACGGCAGATACGGGAGATCCGTCTTGTGTTCATCAATAGATCGGTTGGCATTATATTCGTTACATTGTAAATAGGTTCGGACATAAATTGTGGTAAACTATTTTCTTGTCAATACAATATTTATAGGTTGAAAGGTTTTCTTTGGAAACTTTGGATAGTGGTATAGCGTTTAAAAATTGAACGGTTACGTTTTAAATTTATTTAAGTGTGTTAATGATGATCGCTGCACATGTTTCGTCGACTGTTTTTGTAAAATTTGTCTTGTGGGACACACTCTAAACGTACCGGTCTAACTTGCCTATTATTAGTTTTAGTTTTTTTCTGAAACAATTGCATTTACCAAATCTAATCCGAATACAAATTCATACCCTGGATTTGTCGTCTATTCAGTAAATAGTAGTTGATTAATTTCTAAATTTTCGATCATTTACCTTATTTGTTTTTCAGAAATCGTGGTGAGGAGAAAAAAAACCCATTTGAATAGTAAAATAGATTTTTACCCAACAATGGAGTTCAGTTGTTTTGATCACATGCAATAGGACTTGTGTCTCACACAAAAGTAAAAAGTTGTGTCCCATTGGACGTTACATAAATATCTTTCTTTCATCATTGGGCTTCCGGGTTGAAAGTTTCGTTAAAAGTCCCTTAAGTTGGCATGACCACATGGGCGGACCTAATTTAACTTGTGCCACAATTTTTCATCATTTTTTAACTAATTTTTTACCACCTTAATAATTTTTCACTGTAACCCACCTGTAATGGCAGCGATTCTGCTAGCTATATCCTTTAGCTAGCATAATTCAAAAATTGCACCATTTCTTCACTAATTTTTTATCACCCTGATAATTTTGATTGTAACCCACCCATAAGGCAGCGATTCTGCTAGTTCAAACCTTAAGGTAGCAAAATTCAAAAACAAATGCCATACATTTTTCTTATATTTTCAGTTTTTCTTTGCCGACCTAATAATTTTTCACTCCTAACCCAGCCCTTATAGCAGCAATAATTTTGATTCGTAATCCACCCTAAGGCAGCGATTCTGCTAGTTCAAACCTTAAGCTTGCACAAGAAAAGTGGAAAAGTACGGCATCACAAAAATTATATTTTGTTAATTTCTGATAACATAATGTTTAAACTAGCATAATCGCTGCCATTGGTGTTAGGTTAGAATTGAAAAATTATTGTGTTTAAAAAAACCTTAAGCTAGCAGGGGGTGTTAGGGGAGAAAAATGTTTGGTGAAAAATTAATGAAAAAAAGGTGAAAATTAATTCTGTCGTTGCCATATTCTGCTAGCTTCAGGTTTAAACTAGCAGAATTGTTGCCATTAAGGATGGGTTACAGGTGAAAAATAATTAGCTATCACTTGCCATTCATTCCTATTTAAAATCAGACACAGTGGCCCTGTGACGTCATCTATTGCTGTTACGTCATCTGTTACAAATGGTAGAGAAGTTTACAATCGTTTATTTTCATCACCCAAATTTTATTAGTGTAAGTATAACCGTTCAAAAGATACGAGATGGGCGAGACTGGCACTGTATAGTGTGTATTTTTCTCGAAATATGGCTCACATTTAGCCAGCTACAAGTTTTTCATAAATACGTCAATTGCGCTTAGACAACCACAAACACCCAGAGGTCGGAACGGAACTTGAACCCAATAGGCCGACACAGTGTCGAAGCATCAACTTCATTCGCTGTGTTACAGATCCCTCTCCCCCTTTCGTGTACTGCTGGATAAAATAACATTAGTTCAACAGAAAAAGTATCTGACAACCGGAAAATATTTTATTAAAGAATTGACTTTGCGAAATTACATTTAAATAGTGTTCAAATAATGGAGTATTTAGTATTTTATTGTAGTTATGATACTTTATGAACTCGAACATCTCTAAAAACAAAGTTATTATATTCATACTCAGCTACTCGTATGCTATCTAATATCATAACGAAGGGCGTGTGTTTGTAATGCATGTGCAAACATTAATACTGTGCTAAGTGTATTTGTTTTGTCAATATATATTACACCAAGTACAGGTTCCAGCTCGGCTATATACTTTTTGTTCTAATTGAAAAGCGATCGATATCTCGATAAGTTTATGTAATATTTCGCTGACTTATATTTTCATTATTGCATCGCTATGGGCACTTTTGAGTTAAAAGTTAATGTTTACCATTTTTCAACTATCAAATATTTGATATTTAAATGAGATTTCACGGAAAACTAGCACGTGGCACTTTATAAGGACTTGAACTGGAAATTTCACTCGTTATTGTAAATCTGAGCAAGTTGTGAGACAATTTTAATTAAATAAAATGCATTTTCTAGTTTTATCCTGTCTTTTAACTAGCATAGAGTTTGAACTGATGACCAGTCATTATATTCCAGCTTGTTACCATTTTATTACGCCACTTGCTAAGATTGAATTTAGTAACTTGTCATTTGTAGTATTGGACATGAACTCCGACAACCAACCAGAATAGTCCGACTTGGTTGCATAACTTAGAACCACCTAAAACAGCAATCAGATTATGGCAATAAAAACTCTACCAATATTTATGTTTCTAAAGAACGAAGACTTGGCATCCAATTTTTTGATAATTGGTTTGGACTAATTGGCGAAATCTGACATGAACCTTTGACAGCTCGATGTTAACTAAGTTCACTAAGGGGGCTACAAACCGATACATGACTGCACAAGGTGGATATAATCATAAACTGACAAAACAAATATATTGAGTTAACTTCTGTAGTGTTTCTTGTTGTCAAACAAAAAATGCACGAACAGCAAATTCCATGACTCCAAAAAGCTGCTGTTGCCTACAAAACCAAGGAGGGTTGATTTCTGTGTTGACTTAGGTGCAGTGGATGGTCAAAATAGTGTTTGGAAATAGACGTGTTTGTGTTAGATAAATCGCTTAGGACACGGACTTCTCATATATAGTTCACAACATTTTCACAAGTTGGAGCATTAGCCATATTCCTCCGACCTGGCCTCTCGAAACTACAAACCACAAATGAGTGGTTGACACAGGTGAGAAACTTTCTTTCCTTGGGATGTTAAAATGTTAGAACAATGCTGGATCAACAGTATTAAGGTTTTATGTTGTAGGGATAACTAGTGACATTGCTATCCCTCTCGATGCCTAGGTCTCTGGACAAATTAACATTATATGTCGCTTAAACTTAAATCTAACCTCAATTTTCCTTTAACTTGCAACATACATGATGCTGATTTGGGGCACAGTGGAACCCAATCCTAAACAAAAGGTTTGATTCATTGGGGCAACATTTTTGTGACATGTGATCCCTTTGTCCAGCGTCGGAAGTTTTCTAGAATATAGAAATTGCAGGAGCACATGCGCTGTTAGTATTTAGTTAATATATGACTGTGTCTTATGATGCTTTCTTGGGGAATGAATCCCTTGTCCTTGTGGTGCAATGTTCGCTGCAATGCGAAGTATTCAGCTGAACTGCGACCAAACCAGTGGCGTAAGTTCCTCATAAAAGACTGGTGCAGTCTGCCTGGATGCTTTCTGCTTTAAGTTTTCCTTTTAGGATTAATTGAACTAGTTTATTTGATTGTGTCTCACTATGTCATCAAGGTACTCCAGTTTGCGACTTTTCATTGTAACGATAAGCTATATGTCTTTGTTCATTCTCTCAAAGACGTTCGGTAAGTGATGTTTTTATGGTAAATTTGACGCTACATTTCAAATGAGGTGATCTTGTCTATTACAGTTTCACTGACCATCAAAGTTTCAGGTCCTGTAAATACTGAAAACGCATAAACTTAGATTGATCATTGTTTACTGGCTTTTATATTCGACAATTCAACTCCACACTATAATTCGCAGTTTCACAGATTTTAGTTAATTCTTTATATTCTCTCTACTACTTCGTTATGGACTAGCAATGAGTCTTTGTAGACTGAGGTGCTTTGGATACTTCCACGTATTTGGTTTTAGATTAGAATTAACCAGACTCCTGAGAATATTGGTGCACTCATGTATCATAAAGTTTTGTAAGTATTCAATGCTACTAGTCACTAGGGCAGCTGCGTAATTATTTGATGTTGTTGATGTCTTCTTTGTTTAATTTTATTCCGTTCTGATTACTTACAGCTTCTTAAATTAGGGGCTCTGAATGGAGGCTCAGCAGGCTCTGAGAATGTCTTGACAGATCCAAGGAAATATTTAGATTTCGTCCAATCTGCTGCCTTCCACTTTAACCACAGGCAGTAGTTTTATGTAGAAGCTGTAATTATTCTCGTGCTTTATCATCTTTTTCGGGTAAGTTAAGTATTTAGTCACTCAAATCAGAAAATATCTGAAAACATCTCTATTAAACTCTATTTTCGTGAGCTCTTCCTCAAACAAACAGTTGACTCAAGATATGAATGAGAAGTTATTGGTTTCTGTTGAACGTTTTGGGCAAAAAAGCTACATCTTATAAACAGTAGCTTTAAAACGTGGTAACAACTTTCAACTACTAATTTCAACCAAAAATAAAAACAAACAACTATTTAAAATAGCATTCAACAAAAATGTTAATTTTCCTTAATACTAATTTCATCTTTCTTGTAAGGTTACCATTTGTAAACAAAAAAACAACAGTCTCCTTTCAAATTGATCAAACTTCAAAATAATTAATGCTCAGGTCAAGATCTCCATTCACAATTCCCTAACGACCAATGACGAGATTGTTACGCCTCTCCCTAATGCATAATAACGTGCAAGTCCATCAATAACCTCCACATTATGAGCGAAATTATGAAATGCATTTAGCTGGCTGTGTACATAAATGTTTTATAACACTGTTACGAGTCAAGGCTTACGCGATTTGCATTTCTGAAACGATTGTACACTTCAGTTCTTTAAGGAGCTAAAAATATCACGTAAGCTCGCCGGCAACAGTCAATCACTATTCGGATTGGAAGTGTGAATACAGGATGACTCCTTGAAAAGTATAAGTGTGAAATTATATATGGACAGGATTTTATGCCATGTTTTCTCAATAATTTATTATTCAATTAAGTTGGCATGGATAATCAATAAAACAAGCGGAATTTCGTTCAGGTTTCGGTAACAACAATCACCTCTCAACGCTAAAAAACCTAATAGAGAAAAGGATAAAATACAACCGCCCATTAGTACTTATTTTTGAACATTTCCAAACGCCCTTGTATACGACAGTATTCAGCAGAAACACCTGCTTAATTTATAAAAAATCAAAGGCAAAGTGTTATAAGTTCCCAGAGATGTGTCATACAAGACAGCTCTTCATCATGGCAAGATAAAACCACTAGCTCTTAGGCTTCTTCGCCTAACGATCCCAGTTTACTGCTTCGAATTCATGACAAAAACAAAGAACTTTTGGAATTTCGCAAAATCTCCACGAATTTTGTGGCACAATATGGACTTTTCTTTTCCAAATTCTGGAGGACTTTTGTCTTTTCCAAATGTTTTGTGATTTCTTCATCATGGTTCTTGAGAAAATGCATCTGGGATAAGACAGTGATAATCATCAACGGAAAAAGGCTTAGCAACCCAACAGTCGCTGACGATATTATTCTCATTGCTGATTATCTACACAAAGCCGAAATAAAGCTCAATGAATTTGTACAAGCAACCAAAAACAGATAAACAAAAGCAAAACAAACTTTATGACAAACTTATCAATCAAAATATGACAGAGGATTCAAATGTAGTGAATGATATAAGAAGAACAGATTACAACTGGATGTAGCTTGCGCAAGTAGAGGTAGATGGAAGGCTTATGTCCAGACGAGAGCAGCTGGAAATGATAATGAAAACTTAGTGTGTTTATTAGGCGTAATCTCTAAAACTACTGAATCGATCCCAAAAACTCTATACCTAGCTAAAAGTCACACTATCTGAGAATAACATATGTAATGTGAATACTTAAAGCAGGAGTTTTCAAATTGCGACTTGCCCTTCGGATAAACAAACTATGTTATATTCTCAATGCCTTCGTTGAATATTGTAGTTTCGAAAAAAAAATTTCATATGGGCTTTCGCGTTGTGCAAAACACAGGAACTAAGGTCAAAGTGTTGGTATATGCATGCAGCATGTGATACATATAGTCTGACAGATGTTAGATGTTGGTGATATCTAAAGCTTGAGTTCACTTTTCAAATAAACAGATAACCAAAATTAATAGACATGCATAATATTTACCCTCATTTTATGAAAATGAAAAAATGGAGAAGTTTTTTTAGAAAAATTCACTGTCTGATTATGTGTTATTAATGGCAGTGAAAGAACAACCTTTTTAAGATCTTGGAAATCACGAAAGATCATGTTGTACAAGTTACGTACTTTAAAGAAAAGTTTATAAAAGCCAACAGAAAAATTATAAATTGTTAAGAACATAGAAAATGCCATATAAATATTGTATCCAAGGTGCAAAAAATGAAAAAAAAATGTCATCAACAACGCATAAACTGACGAAAATATCGAATAATTTGTTATTAAAGAGTCCGAAGTTAGTTTTGAATTGACGATATTTCATAGGTCAGGGGTAGATAGACCAACTTCACTTCCTTCTTTTCAAGTTTAAATTACAAATACATGTGCACAAATGATTTCAAATATATTCTGATTTATAAAAAAGTCGAACAATGCAAGAAACATACATTTTGTCCTCCCTATTTATATACCCGTCACAAGTCGGGCATAAAACTATTTGCGATATTTGGTACAATAAAAATAGTTAAAATAAATAAAATCTTGTGAGTTTCTGCTAGACGTAATATAAATATATTTTTGACGAATGGTCATGATATAATTTACAGATATAGAATCAATTTCAGCCTCAAAAAGAATCGGAAAACATTTTTTTTAATTTTTAAGAGTTTGCTATGTCAAATGCAGTTTGGCATTTCGAAATGAATGAAAGTTGCTACTTACGCCTAAATTAGAAGTCTGAATAAACTTACCTGAAACAAAAATAAAAATTATTGTAGTCAACAAATAATATTGAAAAACAAAGAAATTATGTTCAAACTATCTTTTACAACGCACCCCCTAAAAATTTTTTGTATATCTCCATTCCAACATCCTTCTTCTTACAGCTGGATTATGGAAGTATTGTTTAGGTGAACCCTTTTGCAATGTCTTGAGCGCATAGTCTTTTGGTGATGCCAACTATCAACAGTGATATATGTTGTTATATATTAATTAAAACGCATAGAAATTATTTCGCCATTTGAGGTAAATAGGTATTTTGGGGTTCTAAAATTATACTGCAATCACAATCAATATTTACCGAAAGCATAACCAAGAATAGGTTTTAAATCAGGTTATGGCATTTGCTACCATCGAGTACCAGTACAGATATTACAGATAAGAAAAACCCAAAAGGGGGTTTAAGAGGACGACAAAATCGTTAAACATCGGTCATAACTTCGTTTGGATGTGCGACTAAAAATTTCATAAAGTGAAACATGATGATGGAGAGAGATTTTGAAAATTTGAGAATAGACCAAAACGGCAAATGGTGTATATTTTACAGTTCTGTTTTTCATACTAAATCAGATCAGATTAAACCATTTTCGACCGCTTGTCCCCGTTATTCACAACACATCTTAAGCTAAATAAAAATTTGCAAAATTTGGGCAATGTTTTCAATATTTTCGCTAAAAATTACTAAATAACGTCAATGGGCGGGTTTTTGATAGATGTTTGGTCTTTTTTGAGTGCTTCCTACGACTGCTGTACCCTTTTGACCTCATACCATAAATGAAAATTTTGTTTTTCAAACTTTACTACTGATATCACTGAAGAAACAGCCAGACAAATATGCAAGTGAATAGGGCACCATGAAAGATACGGAGACAAATGTCTGAAAGTTATTCAAATATAGAAACTATGCTCAGTGATGAAAAGTGGAGGAAAAATACCGATGCTCAGAGCATCTACTTTCTAGAGATAGCCTGCAGTGCATAAATCTCGTGCCAAGGCTAGAAAGAGAGAGCAATAGAGGGGGTAAGAGGATATTTCACTCTATTAAAAACTACATCCAATGAGCTCATCTGCTGCACCTACCAATTGCTCTCTCTTTCTATCCTTGACACGACATTTGTGCATTGCAGATTACCTCCAGAAGGTGTATGCTCTAAGTATAGATGTGTTGGATTATAAATTTAAGAGACAGATAGAAAATACTAACAGCTGAATTGTAAAACCTTGGTTACTTGGTTGGGGGTTTGTGCCGTTTCAAACCTTAGAGTTTGTTTCTTCTGGAGATAGCCTAAGTTGCACAAATATCGTGGTCAGACTAAAAAGGGAGAGGGCACTAGGCTATTTCACTCCGTTCGGAACTGCTTCCAATGAAATACGATCAGCATGCTGTTCATTACCTGCTTCCACCCACCAAGTGAAATAGCCTGTTAGTGTCTCTATTGCCCTCTATTTCTAGCCTTGCCATGAATTTGTGCATTGCAGGCTATCTTCAGAATGTACATGCTCTAAGTTTCAAACAAAATATTACTAAACAAAATCTACTCAATTGATTTAAATAAACCTGATCCTAACTAGCTAAGATCGGTAGATCACATAAAAAGCGATGTCTGATTCGGTTGAACAAAGATATCAAAATACTGAAAATCATGTAGAAACTTTAAGTTCCACAACGAACAATCTGTGATGACGACACGTGCACGATCACTAATGAAGCCATTAAAACTATTAAGACTTATCTTATACTTGATAATGCAATTTGTTATTAATGATTGGTTCTCTATTTCATTACTAGTATTTTTTAATATAGAGTATAGACAAATAAAACTGATATTATCGTTATTTTAGTATTTTTTAATATAGAGTATAGATAAATAAAACTGATCGTTATCGTTATTTTAGTTATTATTAATTATTCTATTTTATCTAAGCCCATTATTATGGATATTTGTTGATTATATTGACATTATTATAACTGGAACTATTCTACTGTTACTTTGAAACACCGTATGATGTAATCCGTGTTTATATTGCTTTGTTGCCCTTATCCGAGTTGATAATATAGGCGTGTATAATTTAGTTCACCAATACTTATTTTTATTGAAATCACACTTGTATCCCCAATTCTTGAGGAGCCACTACGAATATTTAGACCACGCCCCTTGACGTACCTTCCTAATTTAGTTGTGGTCCATTTAGTATAGTGATGGATGGTTAAAAAAATTCTTTTTGACTAAAACGATTTTGGTAAAGTTTGTAATTCAATTTATCTCAAGCTTCTCTTCGAAGTTATAAGTTCCTGATGGCTGTTTTTTAGGGATGAAAATTTCCCCTTTAGGTAAACAACTCAAAAAACAAAATTTAAAAATGTCTTAGGTCGAGATCATGTTCAAATATTATTTTTGGCATCTTCTAGATCAGTATTTGTAAGGTGTGGATCGGAGGGAGGGTCGTGATTCTTCGGTAAAAAGAAAAAAAAAGTAATATTGTAGGGTTTTTATTCTCACAATCGGGTTCTTGGATTTATTTATAAACACAGTCCAACTCACTATAATTTATTTCCACTACTTTAATTCACAGAACTATTTACCATTCATCTTAACTATACGGAAGTCGAATACTGAATGAATGAATCCTCAGCTCTCCGTATGTATATATTTCTTCTCGGAATTCTCCGGAACATCAAAGAGCCTCCGAGACCAGACTAAATTCTTAGAGAATTACATCAAAGCAAGCCGCCGACTTCGATGCGCCAGCCGAACATTTCGGATTCCCCAAAATATCGGATCACAATATTTTAACACGAAATGAATATCAGCATCTAGGAGTTTCACAGAGTAAACTAACCCTCATAGACCTCAAATCGTGAGTCTTTTGAAAAAATGGTTTGTTGTTCAGAACTAAAAAAATTACAATACTTGTGAAATACTGTTCTTCTTTTGAAGTCGGTTCATTATTTTAAATTATTCAGTTGTGTAATAAGCTTTTCTCGAGGGACAAAAACTAACCTACAAGTCAACTGCATTACAAAATTTAAATAACCTTAACCAAAATCGTATTAAGACTAGTTTATTATGAATAAGTTGAATGTAAATTAGTTTTTCTAGTGAGTTTAAGTCACGTAAAATTCATTTATACACAAGAAATTAAACGTATTGCTTTGCATTCACATATTTCGAGAGCAAAACAGCAATCATTCACTAATTATTTTATTGGAGCTGTTAAACAAACTCGTGGGAAATGACATTCACCACACTTGAGTTGAGTTAATGGGTTGACCGAGTCGTGTTTCCATAAATATAACTTAACAACGTTTGTCATAAAAGTGTAACATTATTATTGCTATTATCTGCAAATTTAAATACCTCGTTATAAACAACAAAAAATTCGTTGAACAAATTGAAAATATTAACAATTTCCGTTGATATTGTTGTTCATTCACAACATATGGTAGCATTTACGCAATCTATATACTTTAGTCATAATACGTCATAAGATATAGATTTAGGGAAATTAGTTAATATGTCTTGAATAAAAAGATTAACTAATATCTTAAAATATGCACTGGGCCGTTCAAGTTTGTTTAATGTAGTAATTATTTAATATTCTGGCGAAATATAACGAATGTATAAACACAATTTTGCATCCTAACACCGAAACTTTATTTTAAACACTCATAGCCGTTTCAACAACTCTAAGTTGTCATCATCAAGGAGTAAACCCTTTTTTGTGTTCTGAGTTTGAGTTTTGACGTATGTCAACAAATCGAAAGGAGATACTAGAAAGATGTGGCAAACAATTAAAAAATTAATTGGGCAACAAAAAGAAAACCTGGAGGCGAAAAAATACGTTTTGACGGCTATCATGGATAACTAGAAGACAATTTTAATAACTATTACAGCGACAGCATTCGTGAAATTGCCGACAATATCCAGGACAGAACATCAGAAGAAGACGAAGATGAAGTATAAGCAGACCAATTTCAGTTAACTAGATTTGAAGAGATATCGTTTAATAAATTGCAAAAATTAGTGTGGCAGCTAAAAAATAAAGGTTCCAGTGATGCATGTTTGAGTAGCTATTGAAAGCTATTTTTAGTGTTATCGGGTATCCCCTTTTATATCTTGTAAGTACAGTATTATCTAAAGCAACATTTCCGTCTGCAGTTAATATCAGTGTACGAGTGCTGCCTTTTATATTTCGGGATTAGAGAACAAAAACAAATATTAATCAATTGTCGAAGCACTTTTTCCACTTTGATTGAGGTATCTCCAAAACGCTAAACGCAGCAACCGCTTCTTCAGGTGTCGAAAAACGTTGGCCCCTCAGTTTGTTTTTTACGTACGGGAATAAAAGGAAGTCATTTGGTGACAAGTCAGGAGTATACGGCGGATGACTCATCAAATCGATGTTTTGATTGGTCAAAAATGCAATTGTTTGAGCCGATGTGTGAGAGCTCGCATTGTCGTGGTGAAGAGTGATCCGTCTTCGGCGGTTGGTTTTCCTCATTTCTTGGAAGACAACTGACAAACAACTGGTTGTGTACCACTCAGAAATGACTGTTCTGCGTTGTTCTAGTGGTCTGGTTGCGACATGTCCAGTTTTTCCGAAAAAACAGGCGATCATTTGCTTGGAAGTGCTTCGTGCGCGAACAACTTTTGTTGGTTCAACTCATCTTGAAACACCCATACAGTCGACTGCTGTTTACTTTCGGGCTCATACGCTTAAATCCACGATTCATCACCTGTCACTATGTCATAAACGTGTGTTGAAGCACCGCGATCGTATTTTTTGAGCTTTTCTTTCGACCAAAAGACACGAGCCTTTTTTTGAACGATTGGCAAATTGTGTGGGATCCAACGCGAACAAATTTTTTTGACATTCAAATGTTTATGCAATATTGAATGTATGCTGGTCCCACTAATGTTTAAGGTTGACTTAATCTCACGATAGGTCACATGACGATCTTGCAATATCAGTTCGCGCACAGCATCAATGGTTTCCGGAACAACAACTGTTTTTGGACGACCTTCACGAAATTCGTCTTGGAGTCATCTACGACCTCGATTGAATTCACCGTACCATCGATAAACAGTGATCCTTGATGGAGTTTCATCGCCAAAAATTAAATTAAGTTCATGCATGCTGACTTAATCCTCGTCGAAAGTTGTAAAAAATAATCGCACGAAAATGTTCACGATTTAATTCCATTTTTTGGCCGAGATGAATCCTTTAAGTTACTGTAAACAACACATAGCGCTCGTATGTCAAAACGTTTTGAGTACGTATAACCTCAAAAATGTCAAACTTTACGATAGAGCTGTCAGTTGTCAGATTGCAACACTAGGGTTGTCCAATCCCAAAATATAAAAGGCAGCCCTCGTAATAGTGCCAATTGCTAAGGTACCTCGGCCAGTATTGCCGGAGCAATGTAGACCAATAAACCTTTTGCCAACTGTATACAAAATTATTGAAATTGTAATAAGAGACCAACTATCGCTATTCTTCGAGAAAAACAATATTCTATAGAAAACATTCATGTGAAACAGCACTGCAGTTTGTCTGTGCTAAATGGAAAGATGACATAAATATGAGTAAAAACGGTTTTGAGTGTTTTTGTGGATTTAAAACATGCTTTCGAAACAATTGACAGGAATCTGTTAATGTTGAAGTTAGAAAAACTTGAGGTAACATCACAAGGCCGCTTACACCAAACTAAAATAAAAAATAACCTACCCAGTATTATTGAGTGTCACCATGGAATTCCCCAAGGAAGTTTCTCGGGTCCTTTATTATTTATTGCAGATATAAACGATATACAGAAAGTGTTACAGAATTATTTTGTAAGTCTGTTTGCTGATGACACACTCATATCAATTGCCGGTAGTGATCCAGACTACTTATGTAGGAAATTACATAAAAACCTAGGGTTTTTTATGAGAATAGGTTTTAGTTTGTCTCACTGGTGTAGAATGCTCATTTACAAGACTATTATAAAACCTCATTTTAGTTACTGCGCAACATTATTACTATCTTGCAATCAAGAACAAATCAAAGGGCTCCAAATTTTGCAAAATAAATCTATGAGAATAGTACTAAAATGTAGTATACAGGGTGTTCCCAAATTGGAGGTACAAACGAAAAGGGGAGATTCCTTGAATAGTTTTAGGAAGAAAAAGTCCCATAAACATGGGTCCGCAAACGTTTCGTTTTCAAGATACTGAGTGTTAAAGTTTGAATTTTTTTCAAGTTTTTTTCTCATAGTATCTGCACTTCACAAGATATTCAAATGAAATTGGGATAGATATTACAATTAAGAGTTTACGCCTTGTGACATGCCAATTTCGATTGCAAATCTACAGGGTGATATTTTTTCGGGAACATTGTCCACTGTTGTCTTTCAGAATTTTTTTTGGTGAGCCACTGGTACTTTCAAAAATTGTAAAGAAAAGCTTTGTTGTTATAGCAAACTTTATGTTCTCTTGTAGTTTTGTCGTATCTACTGCCGATTTCGAGAAAAAAATTTTGAATTATTAAACTAGCAATAATTCTTAAAGATTCGATAAACTGCTATAATCATCAAAAAAAAATGAATTACTGCAAGAAACGTACAACTCAAAAATTAATCATAATAAAAAAACTAAATAACAACAAAGGAACTAAACTACAGCAATTGTTGAAAATGTCCTCCCCCAACCCTTATACAAGCTTCTGTTCTTCTTCTCATAGACGATCGAGCTCTTTCAAACACTCCTGGAGTATTCCTAATTGTATCAAACGCGCCTATTGTACGATTTCTCAGTTCGGCTACGGTATTCACTGGCGTTATGTACACTAGAGATTTCAGATGGCCCCATAGAAAGAAATCTAAACTATTTAAATGTGGGGATCTGGTGGGCCATGCCTGATGTCCACCTCGTCCAATCCACCTGTTTACATAATTTTCGTTCAAATACTCCCTAGTCTAAAGTGGAAAATGAGCAGGAGCACCGTCGTGCATGAACCACATTTCACGTCGCATCATAAGAGGTATATCATCCAATAATAAGGGCAAATCGTTCTCTAAAAAATGTCTGTATGATTGACCAGTAAGTCTCCCTGGCAAGAAGAAAGGACCAATCAAATAATCGCCAATATTACCACCCCACACATTTAATGAAAATTCCTCTTAAAAATAAGCTTCTGCAATTTCATGTGGATTCTCCTCAGCCCATATGTGTTCATTATGAAAACTTATGATTGAAGTCCTTGAGAAACAGGCTTCATCAGTGAATAGGATTTGGCAATCAAAATGAGGTACCACTGACAAAAAATAATTCTTGGATGACATGATCTCAAGGCAAGAGCGCCTGCACCCTTTGACTGTGATAAGGATAGAGCAAAGAATCCCGCAAAATCCGCCAAACAACTTGATGACTTGTATTTAAGGTAACACTATTTTTTCTTGTACTGGTTCCTGGATGTTCTTCTATTTCGTTCAGCACTGCCTCTTCGAGTCGTGGTGTTCTCAGACTTCGTGGTCTACCTGCATTAATATTTTTCGCAGAAAAAGATCCAGTTTCTAAAAGACGCCTGCGAATATTAGAGAACATCCTATGACCAGTCATCACTCTATTGGGATAGCGTTCTATGTAAAGACGCTTAGCTTCTCTTGAATTACCATTTGCAAGACCATACATGAAATGCATGTCAGCCATTTCGGAATTCGTAAAATTCGGCATGTTTTGATATTAAAATGCAACCATCTTTAATTTTCAAAACACAGGAGTTTAATTTGATGTGTCAAAACTAACAATAAATTTATTCATTCACCACAGCCTACTAGGTAGGTAACTAGATTTCTATGACAATTCGGAATCATTCAAAATTTTTTTTCTCGAAATCGGTAGTAGATACGACAAAACTACAAGAGAACATAAAGTTTGGTATAACAACAAAACTTTTCTTTACAATTTTTGAAAGTACCAGTGGCTCACCAAAAAAAAAGTTCTGAAGGACAACAGTGGACAGTGTTCGCGAAAAAATATCATTTGCAATCGAAATTGGCATGTCACAAGGTGTAAACTCTTAATTGTAATATCTATGCCAAATTTCATTTGAATATCTTGTGAAGTGCAGATACTATGAGAAAAAAACTTGAAAAAAAATCAAACTTTAACACTCTGTATCTTGAAAACGAAACGTTTGCGGACCCATGTTTATGGGACTTTTTCTTCCTAAAACTATTCAAGGAATCTCCCCTTTTCGTTTGTACCTCAAATTTAGGAACACCCTGTATATACATCAGTAAATAGCATGTCAGTAGAAAAGAGCATTTAATGGGCAAACTTAGTTCTGATTTACAAAATGATGCATTCCTTAACCCCAAAATATTTCAGTAGCTTATTATTTAAAAGACATGAACTACATGCGCGAACAATGAGATCAAACGAGAATTTTAATATAAAGTTCACGGATAAAACATTTCTAATGGGATCTCTTTTAATTAATGGTATAAGTCTTTTTAATGCTCTGTCAAGAGAAATTAAAAACTCTAACAATGTACACAAATTTAATAGAAATGTTTGTAGATACTTAATAAGAAATGGTGTCTAACTTAGAATCTAAAATTGTGATAAATAACAGAATCTGTGTATGAGATATGTGTATCTGATGTAGTTTATGTTTGTAGATATTCAGTAAAAAATTGTGATTAACTTATAATTTAAAAAACAATGATAAGTAACAGAATGTATTGTATTTGTTAGCAAAAATGCAAAATAAAAGATATTCATTCATTCATACATATCTCTAATTTAAAATATCGGAATGTTTATTGGAATGAAAAGAAAGTTTTATACAAGTATTGTATATTCATTGAATGTTATATTTGTTTATTACTATAATCTATTGATTGATTTTGTAAAAGAAGAAACGCTTAGTATATTAACTGGTACCTGTTTCTTACACAAATTAAGAGTGTCGGTCAAAACGAATGCGATTTCAATTTTTGCATTTCACTACCATTCTATTTTTATACGCTTTTATTAGGTCGATGTGTACGTATGTATCTATCTATGTAACGGAAACTTTCAAAGTAATTTTCACCAACTTAAAGAAGTCCATTTTAGTTGAAAGTTGGCACACGTGTTAAGGACCGATGACAATACAATTCGCTAAGTTTAATTTTCCCGTTTGTTGTTTGTCACTGTTCCTTGTCTAAACACAAACTCGTCTATTAACTACTGCCATCTAGTTGGCAGTAGTAGAACTTGCTGTAATGAACTGGAAAGGTTTCGCAAACATGAAGTAAACTTTTTAATTATAAATACTAAAGACATGCTTATGAGACTAATAGCAAACCGAACTAAAAATCAGAAAATAATTTTTAATTATGAACAGTTTATATTACAACAGTACAAAGTCGAAGAATCAATCATGATTAATTACTTCAAAATAAAAATCGACCCTGTTTCATTTAATTACGACACCGATCGCTTCTATGACAAAAAAAATGTTCTCGAAATGGCTGGGCGGCTGTAAAGTTGACGATTAATTATACGAGAATTTTCGATGCTGGTTTTAAAAGGACCGACCCAAAATCGCGGCAGTCAGTTAGTACAGCGAAGAGCTTGTATGTAGAATTGTTATTGTGATTTGAATCAGCTGTTCTGTATAATTTGATGTAAATAAAAGTTCTAGAAAAGTGAAAGTGAATATTAGTTGTATAATTTTAATTGGACCCACGAACTTTATAACAATATAATAAAATTTAAGTTATTAACAGAATAATTCAATTCAGAGTAAAGAGCGTGGGGTGCTTGAAATATTAAATTTTACAATTATACTATTGGCAACTATTTATAAGAGGAGAGTTATGCAAATATAGTGAAATGCACCCCACGCTTTTTACTCTGAATCGAATTATTCTGCTAATAACTTAAATTTATTATATTTTTATTTTGAGGTAATTATTTATATGTATAAGTGTGGGCCTGTGTAAAAAACCTTTCGCTTTAAAAATATATATGAAATGTTTATCCAATCAGACAAAATGTCCTTCTTGAACAAATTGAAAATATTAGCAATATCCGTTCGTATTGTCGTTCCTTCTCAACGTAACATGTGGTGGCATTTTATAATAATCGATCGGTATGGTGAAGGCAATGAATTTAATCAGTTTGTTGTGATCGATAAACGGTTTGGGTTCAAGGTTATTCATGTGACATACACGTTGTGTACACAGCCGGTGAATTCGATCAGCTAACGTTCGAAATTTGACAGATTAATTTATCCTGTCATTATATCATTCCAAAAAATCAACAATTTTCTTTTGTGATTAACGAGTTTTCATGTTCGTGACAATTTCATTAAACTATCAGTCTGGCCCCTTTTAAATACCTGCTGTTGACTTTAGAGTTAATAATAACTGCATTGGGGTTCGACTCCTAATTGTATCTATAATGTATTTTTGGATAAATATGGTTTGTATGTATTACGTCAATAATTAATAGTGTAGTCACGTTCAATGTGTTAATAAAATTGGTCAATAAAATTTAAGCTTCGTCATGTCACAAGAACTTTTTTGTGTTTTCTTACAATAAAACAACAAGGCGTTCGAAATTATTTATCGCATCTGAATTTTATTTGGGTAAGAAATATGAATGTTAAATGAATATGAGGTAATTTTGCATAAATATATAAAAAAAAAACATTAAACAACTATGATTTTCGGCCAACATCTTTGAACTACGTTTATCCATTTACCCTGATAACGGTCAAAATATATTTTGAAAGTTTATAAAATGCGTATCGTATATCTTGGATTTTTGTCATAGTGCCGTAAAATGCATTAATACTGCTTTTCAAATTTGTCGTAAACGATGTTTTGACAGTGGCGGATCTAGTCAGTGGAAAAGTCATTTAATTAACCAGTAAACTGTACAGGTAACCATTAACTTAAACCAATGAAAAAATAGACTAATATGAGCAGGTAATAGTCATGTAAATAAAAACATAATAAACTGCCGAGAAAAAAACATATAACAATAGAATTTTTCATAATTTTTATCTTGTGCCCCCACCTTAAAAAAATTCTAGATTCTTCCATGTGCTATTGTTAGTGCACCGCTGGCTGGATGTCGCATATTCGTACATTTAATGCAATTTTTAGTGTTATTTTAAACCAACTTCTCGGCATTATAGCGAAAAACGAAGATAGACAAATTGAAGTAGAATTTATGAACTTTCAAAATATCTTTACTATATTAATTACATTTTACACTAGTGGATACAAGGGATATATCTCTGAAATTTGTTTCCAGTGAAAGAAATTCTTTACCAAAATCTAATGCTTAAAAAATTTAAATAAATTTTGTCGGCAAATTTTTCACCCAAATTCGAGAAATTCCCTTTCAACAACTGATATCTAAACCACAACTTTTTTCTGATTTATGATTTCTTCCCTGATTATATCAACAATTATATTAACAATATTTCGGGATTTATTTATCGTACTTTTATTTGGGAATTAAATTAAATTAATTTATTATATATGCTATTATTACACAAATTCTTTACTTTTGATACCCTACAAACAAACAAACAAAGAAATTTTAAGTTTATATACTAAGTAAGTGCAGATTTGCTGCTTTTCCTTAGTTTTTTTTCTCATAGCCCACAAAGTTCAAGGTTGTTACAATTTCTACAAATATTAACACTTCAAATCTAACATTAAAAAAAATATTAAATCGATTTTTTATTCAGCAATAGCACTAAAGCAAATAATCCATTTCAGGAAAGGTTACACTCATTAATTTGAGTGTTCAAATTTGGCTAATAATTAAATAAATATCCTGGCCTTGTACATAAACTATAATTATGAATTTTTAAAAACGAGTGCAAGACCAAACTTCCTAAATGCTGAAGTGATTATAATAATGATCTATATGACCCAATGTAAGAAATTATTCAAATTGTTGCTAGTGAGTTAGAAACTGTTGAGGTGAAAATGCCTAAAGGTCAGGGAGATTTGTTGGTCATTCAAATGTAATACTATAATAACCTTAAATAACCAACAATTTGTTTTTGTGATTGTGACATCGTATTGAATTTTCTTGTATTTTTGTTTTGATTCATTGATTTATCACATATTGATTCTGATTTAAAAACAAATGGTGTGTTTCCTTATACGATCTAGATCTCCTTATATCGCCTGTTCTTGCCATTGAGTGGATGTCATTCCCAAATAGAGCAGCCATTTAAGGATTGTGGTGGTATACTTTCCGTCATTATCTCTTATCATATAAGATGAAATGTTTCGTTTCAATTTTGGTACTGCTTCGGTAATGTTTTTATTTAGATTATGTTTTTGAAGCCAAAGCTTCTTAACGGGGGCCCACATTTACACATATGATAAAACATTTTAAAAAAATATATAACCGACTTCCACCTATAACTAAAAAGCAAAAAATAATTATAACAAAATACAATAGTAAATAAATAAAACATTCAATGTTATTAGGTACCTACCCAGAAAGTAAAAAATGTAAACATTAAAAGGTGCTTATTCTGTACAAATTAATTACCTACCAATCTAGTATATTTTTGAAGTCGGTGCCAAGTAACAAACAAGCTTGATGAAGTACTTACATAAGTAGGCAATGCGGGATTTTGGATTTACTTGGCACCGCCTTCAAAATAGATTGGTAGGTAATTAATTTGTGAAGAATGTTTACCATTACTAATGACAACACAAGGAAACAAAACAGGAGATAACAAGAAACGGGAAGTTTAATTAGTAGGAAGCTTTCATTCCATCGTTCAGTCTCAAATGACTACCGCTCTTTTTATCCAGATGTTTGTTCTGTGGTCTTTAATTACCTCTTTGTCTCATTCTTAGTTTAACTCTCGTTTTTTTTTCAAATTGTTAATGGATATGATTATTCAAAAACATTCCCAATTGAATTGGTCTGTCTTAACATGTGGCAAAATGTCATTTTTCAATTTTACTCCGAAAGTTTAATTAATAACTGTATAGGTGTGTTATTGACTTAAAGTTTCTCAGTTCAGTGTTCTGGGATATGGTCTTCCTTAAACAGCAAAATATCATTTCTGAAATTTATCCGGAAGTTTAATAAAAATTGAATGGGAGTGTTATGACTAACAAGTTTCTTAATAGAGAATTCTGTGAAATGATCTCCCTTAACAAGTGGCAAAATATCACATCTCAATTATATCCGAAAGTTATTTAAATTCCTCATAAGTACATTCCTCAATTAGTTTTCCTTCTATTTTGTTTTTAGTTTTTCTATCTTGCAGTTTTTCATTTTAGGAATTGTTGCCCAATTTGCTTCACTAACTTATTTTGTTTAGCTTTTTTTACAGGAATATTTGTGAGACGCTTAAAGACTGCACTGACGGGATAAAAATATACGGTAATAATATCTCAAATATTCGCTATGCAGATGACACTGTATTATTTGCAAATACAGATATTGGGCTACGAAACATAATAAATAGAATACATAATAAGACATGCAAAAACTACAATATTGCTATAAACATCAGCAAATCGAAAATGTTTGTTGCGTTCCCGAAACTTTGTTTCTTGTCATGGTTTAAAGTTGATTCAATTAGTTAATTGACTTTTAAACTTTTGCACCTTTTTCGAAAATTTCCCGTTTCGTCAATGCTAGTTTACGTTTTGTACATTTTTTGCGCCTAATAAAGCAACTGTAGAGACTTGGCTTTTGACGGCCGATCCATTCAGACGCACTGTCTTATTTTTTGAACTCCCTTACCACGGACCCTTCAATTTTGTTGGATTTATTATATTATGACTTCGCAAGACACACTTAACTCCGGTCGTAAATATAATTGTTTCTTTAGTGCCTAGGAAAGGGCTTTTTTGTTTGTTCAATCGAGAAACATTGTTCGTCGCCATTTAGTTGCAACGTGTACCGTCCAGATTTTAGTGTAATGACATTACGAGGCCATGCAACTGTTGCTAGGAGCGAGACCTCTCAAGAAGACAGAAGAACCGAGTAAACACTACCTACAGGGGTTCGACATAAAGTTAGTGATAACCTCTTACTTGGTGACGTTATTATGCGACATTATATTGTTTATATCGATTGTTCCGCTAAAGGTCCTTCGTTTATTACATATTTGCTTTGAACCAGAACTGATACTAAACCGCAACATCTAACACATACACTTTTTGATATGTAGTGTTCCTTCGGGGATCTACAATTTTAATATTATGTAGTTTTAAATTTCCCATGCCTATAAGTTTTAAATACCTGAGCTGTTGGATTACTTACTGACTCGAGACTAGAGCACGACATAGAAATAAAGTCTAAGATAAGTAGACATTAAAAACTAGTAGTATGAACTGTAGCTGTATTAAAGCATTCGAAACGTGGACACTCCGAAGACTCCTAAGATTTACATTTTTAATATAAGTATAAAAAGATCAAGACCTGCTCCACATAGTAAAAGCACGAAAAATGACTTACCTTGGACAAGCTCTAAGAAATGAGAGATAGTACCTGCTACATGGATACGGAATATTACGAACTGGTTTAAACTTTGAACAACCTAATGAGAGCTACAGATCGGGAGACATATTTCGATTGAATTGTTCAAATTCACTAAGAGTTCAGGATACCTTCTATTGAACACATTTTTAATACAACCAGTGGTCGCCCGGTGGTCGAAATTCGACCCTATTTCATGAAATTCTAAAATGTATATTTTTATAAGAAACAGAGTTATGAAGAAATCGGAGAAGTAGATGTAATGACCAAAATTGTTTACTCATATTGACAAATCTATTGAAATAAAAAGTAAATAAAAATATAATCAAATATCGGTATACGAAATATTTTTGACAAATGAATGACCCCCCAAATTTTTGGCTGAAATCGCTCCTGGCAATATATTCGATATAATTGGAAGATTGTTCTTTGCAATCTAAAAGTTTTCGTCATTTGCGGTTTCAATCAAGTTCATGAATATTAAAGAAAAGAGAGGACCAACAACCCTAGGAGAACTTAAATATTTAATATTCTCAATTGTCTGACAATTTTTACACAACACCTTCGGGAAGGTTGTGATAATAATATATTAATCAAATAATTAAATTCACAATGAAAAAAAGAATATTTTACCACTAAACAATAACAACGCTTGCATGTCACTTCCAGAAGTACATGCTCTAAGAATATAACAGCATCTAACGATCCATACATAATTACTCAATGTTTTGAGTTTTGACCGTCTGGCGGCGGTGGCACTGTCAGTTGTTTGGCATTGACCCTATGGATGTAAATAATGAATTTTTATTATATTTTATTTAATGAATGAACCAATATTATAAATCAATATTAGCATTCTGCACTGAAGAAAAAATGAAGAAAATCGGTTGAGAGACAGAGGAGAAAATGGTACCTAATCTTTTTGTCTTTACCTATTTATATATAGATTTTAACAATCCCCAGCTAATTATGATTTTCTTCATATCGATAACGAATATTCTTAAACGAATTAACAACCAAACAGTATGTAAAATGGAATCAATTCAAGCTTCAATTTGTCATTAAAACGCATAAAACCCGTACAAGACCTGGCATAAAAAACTAAGCTGCATAATTCAAAAACTTCTCACAGGAAACAATTCGACGAATTCTTAAAATTTCTCCGTTGTCTGGTAGAAAATTTATTCAAAAACTATTTTTAGAACTACAAAATTGCATTTTCCAACGGCGTCGTAATACATGAAAGCTATCGCAAACATAAAAGTTTCAACTTTCCAGATCATTACCAAACAGCACAATCATTCTTATTTGTACCTGTACTCATTTGTATTTCCGACAGCGAAAAGTGCTCCAACGAAACCAAAATGTACGAACAATATTTATCGATGGGCAAGCCTCCAGAACCCACCTTTTTCGCACACAAAGACAATATCATGAATATTCAAAGACTCGTATATAGAATGTGAGGAATTCGAGGTGAGAATCCATTAACGAATCAATGGACTCATTTTCTGTGCCTCATACGGGCAATATAGACGAATATAGCTGCGTTTAGGAAATACTATGGTCAATTAAATGTAGTTTGCATAATAAATAAACATATGAATGTTTTAATGAGCACAATTTATTGCAATCATCTCGCCACAATTAATATAAATATTCCTTTTAAATAAAATGATCGTATCCCATACGCAGATTCATTATTTAAATAATATGTAGTTGCATAACATAAATGTATAATTACAGTAAATATTGAAACATATAATTCAAAAAGCTATAATTAAAAAATTAAAATCACCTCTGTCCAATACCGAAAATGATAATTAATCAATTATATAGAAAATAAAAAACATATTCTTCTGAATTCAAACCCAAGGCGACCGCAAAATACATGAAAGACAATTTTGGGATCCAACTCCTCCATAGTTATATTATGGGACACCCTTTAGAGGTGTAAACTAACTGGTGAGTATATGAAGCTCTGATTTTTAATAATAGTTACTGAACTCTAGTAGTGATTATTTTTATGTTTCTTTGCCCAAAGAAACATAAAAATAATCAAGAATATGCCACAAACAACGTTTAGAAGACAACTCTAGTAGTGAACTACAGTTTGTTTAGAAAAGTGATTTGTGATTCAAAACTCATTGAAGAACAAGCTATGAAGGTGTAGGAGTTCCAGAAGTTGTGGAATATGAAAAGAGTGGATGGAACATTCGTAACCAGGAAAGTCCAAAGCCTATGTCGAGTATAACGACAAAAAAAGCCGAGAATTATTTAAAGCCTATCAAAATATCCATAATCACTTTATGAGGCACCCTTTTAAGGTGTTAAAGAATGGTTTGCAGTTGTGAAGTGGGTCAGTAACGTTCGAATTTTTAACAATTCTTAATGAAGTCTTGTAGTAAACTAAAGTTTGTTTGCAAGTGACTTGTGTTCCTCAATTCATTGAAGAAGGTATGAAGGTGTAAGAGTTCCAGAAGCTGTGGAATGTGGACAAAAGAGTGGGTGGTAAGTTCCTAATGAAGAAAGGACATAGCCTGCGTATAGAATAACGATAAAAATATACCATACAAATTATTTAAAGCCTATCAAAATATCCACCTGATGGGACACATTTTAAGGTGTAAAAGAATGGTCTCAAGGACTCAAGTTGTTAAGTGGGTCAGTGACGTTCTGATTTTTAACAATCATTAATGAGGTCTAGAGGTTTGTTTACAAAAGTGATTTTTGACCCTAAATTGACTTCAATAGGAAGATGGGTAATAAGATATTTAATTATTTTGTAGTCTACAGTGTTAAAAATGGTAAAGTGTCTATGTAACAACTTGCACTCATGATAAAATGAAGACTTTAGCAGCTTTTCATACGTAAGAATAGTACTTCTTGTTTATTTTATCTCTTTTGGGCTGTTGCTTCTAATTTATGATTTGGTATTGTCAAACAGTTCAGCATTGAAAATATTTAGAAAATAACAAGACTAATTAATAGTTGTACCTGTTAAATTAAGAAAGAATATGGAACAAAATATTTCTTGTGAGAGATTGATCATAGAAATCTAAAACTTTTGATAAAACTATTCATTTATATATATATATATATATATATATATATATATATATATATAAATTGCAGTAAGTTAATTATTTTGAATTTAACGTTTTTTTAAATAATCTGTGCACTTTTCTTAGTGTCCATTATGCATTTCTATGCGTTTTGCTACAATTTTTGTATTATTGGTAATATGGTTTGAAATAAACCTTTCTGAAAGACCCTGTATGTAAGGGTATTAGTATTGTTAGGAGCAGCTTTTGCTGTTGAATGTTAGTGAAAGAAAGACTGAAAAAAGTGGGAAACAGATTTAATATTAAAACAACATTTAAAACAACAAATTCACTGAAATCAATTATATCAACAAAAAAATGATTTTATAAAATTCCTTGCAAATGTAACAAATTTTATATTGGAGAAACTTCTATACCTATAAATGTTCGAATAAATGAACACAAAAATTAAATAAAGAAATGGCAATTCGAAAAGTAAAAAAATTGTGAACATGCCTGGAACTTCGGTCATAACATACAATTTCAAAATTCAACCATTTTACACAAAGAAGAACACAATACAAAACGAAAGCTGCTTTAATGTTATTAAATTATTAAACATGATGTTGATAATAGTAAGGTCCTTTTGAACAATCCTGTATCGGGATAGTTAATAAGGTTTTTCCTAGATTTTGCCTTATAGTTCAGTCAATGAAGAAAAAAAAAACGGTAATACTAAAAAATAGTTTATGAAAAAAGTTCGGAAATGAAAAAATTAAGTCATTTTAAGCAACTTTTTTTTCTATAAAGTTTTTTCTGAAAATCAATTCTTTTCGAGTTAATCGCAAGTGAAAGTCGATTTTTCAACCTAACAAAAAAAAAGGGTTTTCATACGGTTTTTCGTAAACAACTTTAAAAATGTGTATTTTAAGAACAAAATCATGTGGACCAAATATCAAAAAAATGGGATTATGATTTCTGCAGAACCAATCTAAACGGAATTATAGCACATTGAAATTTTGTTATTTGTCAAAACAAAAATTGAAAGGTTTATCGTGAAATAACTGAAAAACAATTCATTTTTGGAGAAAACTTTATAAACACTTTTTTTTTAATCTTTTAATTTGTTTTTTATATATATATAAAAGTCTCTAGCATGGAAATTAAGCGAGTTATGACATAAATAAGTTTTTTTTTTGTTTTTTTGACAAAAAACTGTACAAATTACGCCTGAAATACCACCCCAGTTGAAATTAATTGCTACCACTTCACAAATGACCAATTTCTAGAGTATTTTATAAACTAAAATCTCATGTAAATTGAAAAAGTATTTAACTCTTATATTTGAAAGGGCTTGAGTTGAAAGGGTGGCCTGATTGTTATTTCACATGATCTTTAGAATTTCTAGTGCTACACGAGGAGAGGAGAGAACTTTTGACTGGCATTGTATATACAGGGTGAGATTTTTTTAATGATCAGTATGGGGATCTCGGAAACTAGTGAAGATAGAGCAATGGTTAAATTGGGAAAGATTTGCAGTTTTACTGGCCCAATTTAATGACACTTTCGGATTTTTGTAATAAGTCATGGCTTACTAGATATTTTGAAAAAACGAAATTCTGTCGATTTAGTCAAATCCCTCTAGCTCCTTTGTTTTTGATTTTATAAAAAAAGTGTAAATATTAAAATTCAAGGGAATTGTATCCCGAATATGATTGTCATGTCCTCATTTGCGTGACAGCTCTCATTTTCGAGATATGACACAAATTTATCTTTTTTTTTGAATGGAAACCATAGTTGGCTATGACCTCAAAAAATCGGACATTTTTAGAGCTTTTCAATGATATAATACTCGATATAGTTATTCATAAAAATAACGGAGTTATGGATGCTTTTCTCTCTTATTTTCACTTTTAAGGTAGGTAGCCATGAAAAAGATTGTTTTCACTTTGACTATTCCTCATTTGAGAGTAACTCCATTAGTAGTGCTGAAGTGACAGTCGATATTGACAAGTTTTCGTGATAAAATGGAATATTCTAACGAAGAAAAACTGAATATGGTGGAATATCATATGCCATAAAAATTCAATTCGTGCAGCTGAGGAATACTTTCATAGATATTTTAATCGTCGTCAACCTGCTCTATGTACATTTAAGAGGCTTTACGATA
Organism: Octodonta nipae; assembly: GCA_034190945.1. Taxonomy (NCBI): domain Eukaryota; kingdom Metazoa; phylum Arthropoda; class Insecta; order Coleoptera; family Chrysomelidae; genus Octodonta; species Octodonta nipae. The sequence goes on from CM067223.1 coordinate 14,408,282, forward strand.
GTTTACGCAGATATGGATCTTTCACTAAACCACCAAAGGAAAGTAATCAAATTAACGAAACAGCACAAATAAATGTTTTGGCAATGGTAAATCAAAATCTATCTACATCAACTCGTGAGAATGCGGAATAAGCTGGCACATCTCAACGAACTCTAGTTAAGGTACTGAAAGCGCACAAGTTCCACCCCTACAAACTTTCAGTTTCTCAAACTTTGCATGCTGGTGACGAACATCGACGTATTTTGTTTTGTACATGGTTTATAAACATGTGTCTTGACAATCCACAGTTTCCATTAAAGGTGTTATGGTCAGATGAAACTAGATTTACTAACTGCGGTATGTTCAATAGACACAATGAGCATATCTGGGCTAAAGAAAACCCTTTCCATGTAGAACAAAGAAGACCCCAGATAAAATTTGGTTTTAATATTTGGTGTGGTATCATAGGGTCTACTATTCTAGGGCCTTTTATCTATGACGAATCACTTACTGGGGAGCGCTACTTGCATTTCTTGCAATAAAGTTTTCAAGACACGTTGCATAATTTGAATTTAAGAACTCGTTTAGAAATTGAGAGGTTCCAACATGATGGAGCACCTGCTCATAACTCGTTATTAGGAAGACAACACTTAGATAATATCTATCCAAACTCTTGGATAGGAAGAAATGGCCCACGCGAATGGCCACCCCGGTCTCCCGATATGGCAGTAATAGAGTTCTATTTATGGGGTGCGCTAAAAAACAAAGTATACAAAAGAAAGTATGAGGCAGTTGGTGACCTAAGGGAGGCGGTATTACAAGCAATTGAAGAAATTGATAGGCGGTCTGTGAGGAAACCGGTAATGTCAAACTTAAAAAGATGCAATTTTTGTCTAAATAACAATGGTGGACTTTTAGAACATAAATTGTAACTTCAATTTCTTAAGTTTTTAGTAAGTACCTACTTATTTAGTTTTTTCGTTATATCTGATATACCTAATAAAAAAATCGTTCAATGTTTTTTGGAATAGTTATTAATAAATCAATCTATTTCATGGCTAACTACGTTAAAAGTGAAAATAAGAGAGAAAAGCATCGATATCTCCGATGAATAACTATATCGAGTATTATATCGTTGAAAAGCTCTAAAAAAGTCCGATTTTTTGAGGTCATAGCCAACTATGGATTCCATTCAAAAAAAGATAAATTTGTGTCATATCTCGAAAATGAAAAACAAAGGAGCTAGAGGGATTTGACTAAATCGACAGAATTTCGTTTTTTCAAAATATCTAGTAGGCCATGACTTTTTACAAAAATCCGAAAGTGTCATTAAATTGGGCCAGTAAAACTGCAAATCTTTCCCAATTTAACCATTGCTCTATCTCCGCTAGTTTCCGAGATCGCCATACTGATCATCAAAAAAAACTCACCCTGTATAATTTCCGCATTATCTCAAAACCTCTTAAAATGCCATGCAAAGCAACAATTTAGCAAAATTGTATAACACACGTCAAACATAATTTCCTCAAGTTTATACCACAGACTTTAAAGATATAATTAACGGCGACCTCCCCGATGCACAAACCAACAACCGTAAAAGTTATTATATGCAACGTTTCCTCATCAAAGAACTTATGCAATAATTAACGTGCCGTCGATGATGTCTCAATGTTTGTTGCAGAAGCATATTAACATTTTATAAAATTCTTCGAATTACTTTCACGGTATGCCGAGGAACGGAAAAAATGAATGTTGCTGAAAGATTCGTAATAAAACGATAAAACATTTTTACGATTCATACAATTCACGACGACAATACTTTAATAAATTTCATAAGTTTAATAAACTGTTACTGAACAAAGCGTTTAAACGCGCTCTGATTCAGGGACCTGCTTTATCTGTCCCGGATAATAAGGACAAATTAATACACATGTGTCTAAAAAGTCATTTAACCTATATTTCCGGCCATTCAGTTTGTTTTAATTTAGGAAACATGTTTATTTCTGCAGCTTTCTTGCAGTTTAGTTCTTCTTTCTCGCATGATTATCTGCCTCTTATATAGTTGCTGTGGTCTTTAACTGTAGGTTGCCCTCAATTCTTTTTGGTGGTTTTCGAAGGTTTCCAGTATGTCCGGTGTCATCCTTGTTTGATTTGTAACTAGGGACACGATATCGAATAGAAAGTATCGATACTGTACTGTTACAAGAATTCATCCGACAGCTGGTGCAATCGGCCATCAACCAATTCGTGGAAGGGACATTATTCCGGTGCTTCTGGGAATCCGAATTGTTTCGTCTCTCAACAGGCCGATCGCTGCCGTTAGTGGGAATTCCCTTAAAGCTTCCAGAACATGAAAGAGTTTCCCAATGGTTCGTGGACTTACCAGACAATTCGGAGAGAAATCTATATAAATATGGATAGCTGGCGATAGGAGGCATTCAGTTTTCGACGGTCGTATTGTATAATTAAGTAGATATAAATTGTAAATAGTATGTTAAACGTAGTGGAAATAAATTAGTGAGTTGAACTGTGTTTTAAATAAATCCAAGAACTGAACTGAACCCGAGTGTGAAAATAAAAACATTACAGTACTCATGAGTAGTATCGAAAAAAAAAGTATCGTACTCGTAAAAGTATCGAAACAAAAGTATCGACACTTCGAGTACTTTTCTTAAAGCCTAATGCACAACTGGACATCATATCATGACTGAATGTTAGTCAGTAACCGTCAGGTCAGCTTTATAGTAGTCGAGGCGGGAGCTTCGCTCCCTATAGCAAAATTATTCCGAATCGTTTTTTTGCGGATTCTTATGCAAAAAGGTCTCCTAAAAAGAAATCCAAAGGTTGCCGGGCGGTATCCTGGTCGAGAAATTGTTTAAACAATCTTTTTAGCACCAAAGTTGACCTTTTATCATTTTTGAAACAATAAAATGCCAAATGACAGTTTTAACATTTCTGTACAACCCCGCATAGTTTTTTGGAATTATTTCATTGTAAAGCCTTTGTTTTTAAATGTTTATAACACCCGGCAAACATGGTTGTTATTTAAGAGATTATAAACAAAAAGGCACCGGGATATTTTTGTGATTTGTTGGTTACACGTTGCGATCTCCATTCTAGATCTCTGAGATCCAAGAGCGACTTTAATACAGTCTTTTAATGCTCCACCAACTCCGATAAAAGAGGCTCTATCTCTAAGGATTTGTATAACAAAAGCATCTAAGTATATCATTAAGAAAATAATAAAATGTAACTTGCAGTAATACATTATTGTAATCATCTTTGTAATTAATACCTAACTAGCTGAATAAATATATCCAAGTATTCATTCCATTGCTTTTTTTTTCGTCGTTATCCGCTTGTTGACGTTCCAAATGTCACATTGCTCTCATTTAGTGTTTTTTGTTGGTCTATCTCTCAATATGGGCCCATTGTCGCACTTAGCACCTTCATTTCTACGATATTAATTATTTGTATTGTTCTCTTTGTACCTGCCCTTCTTTCTAGTGATGGGATCATTCGAATAAAATGTAATCGATCGTTCGATTCTGAAAATCACTCGAGTATTCCGATTATAGAATCAAAGTATTCGAAGGAAAAATAATCAATTATTTAACTCGAAACATAAACCGAATGGCGAACGACAAGGATGAGCGGTACCACAGATCGAGCAATGCTGCATTCGAGTTATAATCCGAATATAGAGGCTCTTTCGTTCATTCTCGGTTATCGCTCTTATGAAGTAGCTTGTTTACAGCCTACCTAAATTTAGCAAAGGTTACGGAACTGAGAATAAAACAAGCGAGAATCCGCTTAAAATCATAAACATAATATCGGAATGATGGGTCATTCGGCCGATCATTCGATTATTAAAAACACTCGAGTTGTAATAATCGATTATTAATATCATTCGATTGTGTCCATCACTACTTCTTTCTGCTGCGTCTCTAAAAATAGGCCTCGCCGTTGCCCTGTATATCCTCAATTTATCATCTCTGTTACCATAAATTCATTCCTCCATATGGTTTCTCTTAGGTAGTTGCTGAATTTGATTGTCTCATTACCTCTGTTTTTCAATTTCGTTCACTGGTAATTTCAACTTCTCAATAATCCTCATTACCTGTGGTTTAACTTTTTCTGATATTTCCAAAATAACATTAATTATGTTCAATTAAAACCCGCTCTTTCACCTAATTTTATCGTTAAATAAGTTTTTCCGATTTTCTGATAAGTTTTAACATGCGGTACTCTTCAGGTATTAGAAAAAAATATGGCGACGTATATCCTAAGCAGTAGTAATTCAAATAATCATTTCTAAAGTAATAATTAAGTGTAATATTGACCATTTTGTTGCCAAAAAAGGGGTGTTAAAACCTCTAATGATCAACAGTGCTAATAATAAATAATTTCTATATTCAAAAAAAATCATATAGAATTTTCTTGGAAACTCGTTTTACATGTCAATTATTAATTGTAGAACACGCAAGTTTACAGTTTCCGTTTATTTTGCTATTAGCCAAAACTCCTAATAACCACAGTAATTCATCATTTCATTTTACTGTAAATTCACCGAGAGTAATTACGAGTGTACGTACTTGAAAGCTTTAATCATCGACCTTTTCAATATCGATATATAAGTACGTTCGTTCGGCCACATACCACTAGGAAAAGAAATGGCCTCATTCATCAATCGTAAACTTTCTGAAAGTTTCTCAAACACAACTTAACGCTGAGTGAATGAAAAGGTCGACCAGTTGGTATGTATGCACTCAGAGTAATTAACTCTGACAAAAATTTCAAGTTAATCGAACGTTATTGATTGTTTACAATGTCATGTTGATACAGGATAATGAAATCTCAATAATAACAATTTATTACAAAGAAAATCTTCAAACTGCTATACGTTTCGAGTTGATTTTAACTGGAGGTCAATGTTTGTAAACATTATTAATTGTTAGAATACCTTGAACCAGTCAACACATTGTACATTTTCAGAACAACAAAGTTGCATGAAACTTTGCAAGCTTTGTGAACACAAGACCATATATCATTTCTAGGCACGGTCTTCGTGTCCTACCGTAACAACCCAAATCTCGAGCAATTGTTTATATTTTTACAAACAAATGGCCAACGGCAGCAGCAATACAAAATAAAACAAGCACAAACGAAATAGACTTTATGACAAGATCAAGATATATACCTAAAAGTCACCAGAAAAGACAAAATAAAAACTGAGGAAATATGGCTCCGGATGGAAATGGAACGTTCAATAACAAAAAAAAATGGAAAACAGAACACTGCAATGGTACGGTAATATCCAAAGACGCCAAAACAAAGGTAGCTAAAAAGAATATTGGAATGGGAACTTCCAGGGAGAAGGAACAAAGGAAGACCACTACTAATATGGAAAACATATTGGACAAGCGATGGTAGATAGAGACCTCAAGGACTGGGAAGTCTTTTATGTTTGAGTCCCAAATGTGTACCATAATATGTAATATTGTTGCGAACTGTGTGAATAGAGTCAATTATAAGAGTTGGTTTAAAAAAGAACTCAAGATATTAAATGACAAATACATACTGGATTTGACGAAAAATCAAAGTCAAGAAGTCCATATTCTTAACAAACAAGAAGATTAATCAACGCAGTGAATTAAAGCGATTCAGGAGTGGCTAACAAAATCATCGGATGAACATCAAATTCTTATTACATTAATAGCAAAAAACAACAAAATTAGGGTACAGATCGCAGATCTTCTAGAACTGGAGCACATTGTTCTTGGTCAGAATGGAGTGCGAGTGAGATTCTTATCGGTTAAATAGCTGCTGTTCTGAAACGGTTACTATGGCGATGTCCCTGCAGTTGGAAATAGTCAAAACTTGCCAGTTTTTGACATAATAGTATCACAGTTAACCTGCTACTCCTCCTGGGTTCTGGGAATGGTCCGGTTATGGCAGTGGCGTTTCTTATCGAAATACCCACGATATATTGTTTCATTTTTCTTAGTGCCCAATTTTTGGATTCATGCGATAACACCGTTGTCATACTTTCTCTAAAATATTGCACTCATAGCCAGATAATCGCCGAAAAATCCATTACGTATAACCTTCAAGATGGCAGTATCTTGTTCTTTGTTATGTCCTGCTGCTTCCATCACAACAACACTTTCTCTGATGCTTTTCAAACTTCAAATCCCGATTCTCATGGAATCCCATTGAACCCACAATGATTTTATGATGATGCCTAAATATTTCTTCCTACTGAGATCTGACTACCCATTCCCTTTTCTTTGTCAAAATTTGGGCAATATCTGGATCATTTATGTGATCAGCTCTGCGTAATTCTGTAGTCTGTCAATTGCAATGTCTTTTTCGCTAAAGATACTTGTAGTGTGACAGAACTTTTCCAGGATGGTGATATTTGATATGTCTAGGTTTCCTAGTTGATGGCAGGTGAACTGATCATTGTAACAGCCTAACTTCATAATCTTCTTCAAAATGACCCCTTAATTCGTCTGAACACATTCCTTACCTCATACAAGAATTCGGTAAACATGGCCTTCATCTGCGGGGTGCTTCTTGATCCCTTTGCACAAAGGAGAGTGATGATTGTTGTGGCCTAACTTCACAAGCCCTTTTCAAATGAATACTGCCTCCGCAGCGGAAAACTTTTCCACTGGAAGACTTGGTATCAGTTTTAAGTGTGGTATTGTGGTATTTTATAACACCTTCTTCACTTAGACACGGAATTGGGTGGTGCCTTCTTAGATTTCTTGCTAAAAGATGGTGACTGATATCCTATCTCTACTATACTTTTTAAAATGTGCATTATATTTTTCCTGAAATCGTTGTGCTCTAGTAGAGTTAGTATTATTTTCTGGGTGGTATTTTCTTGCGCCTTCTTACAATTCTTCATATCAGTCAGGGACATGGTAAGCCTGTTCTTACTTTTGTCTTCAACCTATTCTTGACAGCTTCAATTTCTAAAGCGCAGAGAAGGGCTTGCTTGAATTTACCACCTCAAATTCCTTCAATAATAAGTTTTGGGTGGCAAGAAAAAGTACTAATCTTGAAAATAAAATAAATAACTTACAAGAGTAATTATTGATTTCAATAATGATTTGCACAAAACATTCATCTAGGCGCAGACATTTGTGGGCATAAGTAGTAAGTGAGAGTGACGGTGAATCTGTGCCCTCCATGGTGAAAAATATAGCTTCTTTAGAAAAATAGATAAAACTGGAATCAACACAACAAAGAAGAAAGTATGGAGTGATGGAGGAGATACATAGTAGAAGGGATGGAGTCTGTTCATTCTCGGAGGAGGAAGCGCAAAAGGATGCTCCTTCATCATTAATGGATAGAATGATGAAAATGATTTTTTTTACAAAAAAAATCAGTTCTGAAGGGATATTTTGAAGCTTGTGATGAGGGCTTTAACACTGTTCAAGCAATCGAAATAGCAGCGTCTTGGAAAGATTAGACAATGAGACATTTTAGAACTATCTAAGAATAAGACAAATTAAATTTTTGGGTAGAAAGTCAAAAGTGACGGAAGACGAAAAAATATATAACAAAAATTAACATTACAGTTTTATTTTACTAATAAAGTTTCAGAGAAGTCTTGTATAATCTACTGTCTGGGTTTTGAGACTCTGTAGATTGGAAGATAAAAGGCAAAATAGGTCAATTTTAAATTATAAATTATTAAATCTGTTATTCAAATTATTAAAAAATACAAATAAAATATATTTTTTTTAAATTTAAATAGTGTAGTTTCTAAAGGGGGAATTTAGTCGATGTTTAATATTTTTGTTAATATATTTTAAACAAATGATTTAAAAATATGATATATTTGTAATTCACATAATGAGCCTTTTATCTGATATATTACATGGTGCTTTTGAAAATTGAATCTTTATTTTCCATTTAATTGTATGATTTTTCCCTAAAATTACTATGGGGGTTTTCTAATAATTTATTTTCCGTTTAATTCTATTATTTGGGGGCCAATAAACAAAAAAAAAATAGGTCTTATAATTTAGGGAACAACAGAGGGAATGGGTATTTTTTTAAGTTTTTTTAATATTTTTTAATATATTTTAAAATATTCATTTTAAAAAAATTAAAAAAATATATTTGTATTAGTCATAATGAGCCCTATGATTTGATATATTAGATGACCCGTTTTTTTTATTTTCTATTTAATTCTATAATTTGCCCCCCAAAATGAATATTAGGGGTTTCTCCTTAATTTTCCATTAAAGTTCAGGTGAGGGGCTATACTTCAATTTTTTTCAAAATTTTTCAGATTATGTTTTCGGAGACAAGGGGGGGATGGGTACTTTTTTTTATATTTTTGTTAATATCTTTTAATTAATTTATTTTAAAAATATGAATATATTTGTTTTCGTCATAATGAGCCCTTTCATTTGATATATAACATGATGGGTTAGAAACAATTTTATTTTATATCTTCCATTTAATTTTATAATTTGCCCCCAAAATAAATATTAGGGGTTTCTCCATATTTTTTCCAGTAAAGTTCAGGTGAGGGGCTATATCTCCATTTTTTTCAAAATTTTCTGGCTTATGGTTTCGGTGATAAGGGGGGGGATGTGTAATTTTTTTATATTTTATAATATCTTTTAATTAATTTATTTTAAAAATATGAAAAAAATATACTTGTTTTAGTCGTAATGAGCCCTTTCATTTGATATATAACATGATGAGTTAGAAACAATTTTAATTTTATATTTTCCATTTAATTCTGTAATTTGCCCCCCAAAATTTAAAGTAGAGATTTCTCCTTATTTTTCCAGTAAACTTTAGGTCAGACCCTATACCTCTAATTTTTTTCAAAAGTTTAAGTTTTATAGTTTCGGAGATAAGGGGGGGGGAATAATGGGTAAATTTTGGTATACTTTCATTAATATCTTTTTAACTAATTTTTTTTAAAAATATGAATAAAATATATTAGTGTTCCTCAGAATGGGACCTTTCATTTGATGTATTACATGATGCGTTTGAAAATTCTTTAATTTATAATTTTCATTTAATTCTATAATTTGCCCCCAAAAATGAATACTAATGGTTTCTCCTTATTTTTCCTGTAAAGTTCAGGCAACGTTCTATATTTCCTATTTTTTTCAAAATTTTAGGCTCAGTAGTTTCGGAGATCGGGGGGGCGGTCGATTTTTTTAGTTTTCCCCCCAGAAGTACCCCTAAAATCAAAATTTCTTCTATTACGATATGTACTCCCGATCGGGTCACCAAACTATACATTGATACCAACCTCTTCCGTCCACTAGTTTCGGAGAAAATTGCTGTTATGTGACAGGGGCAGAAATCCGGAGTGATATTATATATTGTATATACGGAACCCTAAAAAAACAGATCGGAGACTGGAAGTTTGATGGAAAGATGATTTAATGATGATTAAAATCATCTTCACTTATATTTCCGTCCCCCTTAATACAGTAATAGCTTATACTTTACGGATAGGTTGAAATTAATCCCATTTAAGTATATTAACTATTATTTATTAAGAAAACATGTATCAATCATTCCTTAAGCTCATTATGATATTAAATTCCTATTACAGATTATATGAAACCAATTTATATAATAAGTACCGGCACCTCTAACTGCCGATAAAAATACTAGAATCATCGCACGTTTTAATTTATTTTCCATTAATCTCACTTAAATCCAACGTATCATATCCCTTCACTGAAACAATATGAGCATAACAATTTAGTTCACTTGATAAATCCTTGTATAAACTTTGTAATTTACAACAGTTTACCCGATATATGTGTAGGCCAAATCTCGGTGTGTTTAGATTGCACAAGATATTGCTAACGTGGAACTAACGCGTGTATTGTGGCACGTATGGTACTTTTTTATCCGCCTTGGGGGACACAACTATTAGGTATGCAATATAAGAAATTTTGTACAGTCATTCTAAATGGTAAACAAAATTTAAAAAAGGATAACAAGATATTGCAGAAGAAATAATAATTAATAACATGATATTTAGATGATAGTCCAGGAAATAAGGATCAGAAACAGGTGTTTTTTTTAAATAAAAACATAAAGACATATACTTGGCAACACCCAACTAGACAGATAAACTCCGGTACTGATTACATTACGGCATAACAGAAGAAAATTCTTAAAGTTAATGATGGCCACCCCGGTCTCCCGATTTGGCAGTTATAGACTTCTATTTATTTTATTAAACAAAATATGCAAAAGAAAGTGAGCCAGTTGGTGAGCTACGGGAGGCGCTATTACAAGCAATTGAAGAAATTGATAGGCGGTTTGTGAGGAAAGCGGTAAAGTCAATCTTAAAAAGATACAATTTTTTTCTAAATAACAATGGTGGACTTTTCAAACATACATTGTAATCATTATTATGTACTTTAATTTCTTAGTAAGTACCTACTTATTTCGTTTTTTCGTTATATCTGATATACCCAATAAAAAATAAAAAAATCGTTTAATGTTTTTTGGAATAGTTATTAATAAATCAATGTATTTCGTGGCTAACTAGGTTAAAAGTGAAAATAAGAGAGAAAAGCACCCATAACTCCGTTATTTTTATGAATAACTATATCGAGTATTATATCGTTGAAAAGCTCTAAAAATGTCGGATTTTTTGAGGTCATGGCCAACTATGGTTTCCATTCAAAAAAAGATAAGTTTGTATCATAACTCGAAAACGAGAGCTGTCACCCAAACGAGGAGATGACAATCATATTCGGGATACAATTCCCTTCAGTTTTGATATTTACACTTTTTTTATAAAATCAAAAACAAAGGAGCTAGAGGGATTTGACTAAATCGACAGAATTTCGAATATGGCATTCTAAGTATTTAAATTTACCATTTTCTACTCCTAATAAACATTTATGATATGAATGTCGGAAAACACTATTTCCACACAAAAACACCGGTATATGTATATACCAAAGATCTATTAGAAGGTAGCTCAGTTTTTTCGACTTAAGCTAAGACTAAGTATGTTTGGCAGGAAAAGATATTACAGGAGGATGGATACAAAGTTTTGGAAGAAGTCGAAATAGAGAAAGCACACCAATGAAATGGTTGATTCGGTGAGATCTCAGTTGGAACAATTGCATTGACATTTGTACAGATGGGGCCAAGGCGATGACAGGTAAAACATTAGGATCAATATCACGAATAAAAATATAAAGCGCCTAATTGTAATTCCAGCCATTGTATCCTGCACAGACAAGCACTTGCGATGAATCAACTGTCGTCAAATCTAGTTATGGATGAAACGCAAAAATAATTAATTTTATCAAATCACGACCACTACAATCCCCATTGTTTTCGTTATTGTGCGAAGATGATGGCACCAGACATAAAACACTGCTGTTTCATATAGAAGTGCAATAGCTGTCCCGAGGTAAAACTTTAACAAGGCTTTTTGAACTTAGAGCCCAGATAAAAATGTTTTTACAGCAGGTACTTCTTTTAATTTGAAAAACCGTTTGTAAGATAAAAGTTGGTTGTACCGATTGTCTTTTATGGCGGATATCTTTCAAAAACTGAGGGAATTAAATTTATCATTGCAAGGTAAGCAAACAACAGTGTTCCAGGCCTGTAACAAAATAACTTCAAAAGAAAAATTACATTTTTGGATTATTTGCGTTGGTAAGATAGAAGTAGAAAGCTTTAAGTTAGTCAGTGATTTTGTTAGCGATAACGACTCTAAAATGTTTCAAGAGGGTGTATTTGAAGAATTGGTCCAATATTTCAAGTTGATGCGCGCATCTATTGAGAAGTATTTTCCCGAAGAACAGATCATAAAAAATGAAACTGAATTCATAATCCTTTTTTACCCAACCTGCAAAAAGCCTGTTGAAAACGACGACTCTGAACAATTTTTGATGCAGAATCCTTGATGAATATCCAATGCTTGGCAAAATGGCTCTGAATATTCTTCTCCCGTTCTCAACAACATATTTATGCGAAATAGGATTCTCAACGTATGCAGCCACGAAAACAAAATACTGCAATAGACTGGACGCCGAACCTGATATAAGACTTCAACTGTCTTCTATTAAACTTGAAAAAAAATAAAAAACGTTTCATACCTCCCATTAGTTAGATTTTTTTCCTTTTTAATATCTTCTATTATTATACTTGTTATGTAGAAAAGTAAGTATTAAGTAGTAACAGTTACATTGTACTTTTATTATGCTTATTAACAAAGAATTCACTTTTAAAAACTATTGTTTAATTGTAGTGTTCCGTCAAGTATTTCGCTTTCCAAAAGGGTTCCGTCACCAAAAAAGTTTGAGAACCCGCTGGCTTAGAAGGTAATATCAATGACTAGACAAAGTGTCCTAGTTGACATAAAAAATATTGAAAAAATTCAATAAAAACAAAACAATAAGGCGGTTGCCATACTGAGTTAATAAAGCTTAGCTCAGTACAACTTGTAGATGTGCTTACAGAAAAGGACTGAAGTGGGATCACACAACATGAACGAAACGTTGAAACTCAAATATTTGGGATTCCAAGCAAGCGAAAACTGCTACACCAGAACTAGAATTTAATAAGTGGGAGTTAGAAATGACACAGAATGCCCCTCTGTTCAATATATAAGGTGAAATTTTCTGGAATTAATGGAAGAAATCTAACAAATAAACTATGAATAACGAGGATACAAACAATAGAATGTAGTATTTCCCGCCAATCGTCAATACTGGTGCACAATTAACCTGGATTGCGTCAGGGCACCCCCTCAATGTGAATGAAACATTTTTATTTTGGACGTTGGAGACTTATTGAATTGCCCGCTGATTCAACCCTATTAGATTTCTCTGGAATTATCTATAATCGGTTGTTTATTCCCAGCGGCCAAAGAGTCTGAAGGGATAAGATCAGAGAATAACTGATGACGTTTTAACAACTCATAACCAGTGGCGGCTGGTGGGTTATGAAACTAGTGGTGCACTTTAGTGGTCAAATATTTGGATTCAAAAATGTAACAAAACAAACCATAGCTTTGCTAATACTACATTTATTTTTTATTAATTAAAATATCCGAGGGAAATGTTCAATGACCTTTTTATTAAAGTCTGGCATTGATTGAATATATATATATATATATATATATATATATATATATATATATATATATATATATATTCAATACTAAGCACAGAAAGAGCATTTAGCCAGTCCTGAGACTTCGAATTTCTAAGAAACGTTTTAATCCTTCACTCCAGTTTCCGTCCAACTTGATTTCCCGCCATAAATAATGCAAGGAAAACAAAATAATGTATTGATGCGATCACATCCACACAACCATTTCTGTTTTTGATAAATTTCACTTTTAAAACTTCGTGTAAATACTTTATTTTTCATTTTGCACTCTTGTTTTCAATTAAGATATGGCCTAGGTGGACCAGCTAATTTTATGTCTAATTTGTTTTGAAACGATTTAATATTGCTTTTAATATAGTCAATCTTAAAGTTGATACTGATTTTCACAGTTATGTAAACACACACACACACTCTGTATATTAAATATTCTTTCATAGACTACGAGGACAAAAACAAAGCAACCACTAATTAAATCACGTAAACAAAAACTTGAATTATTAAAACGTTCGGATAGGTCCGGTCAATATCAGCACAGCTCCGTGTCTCCGTGCGGCGTACGAGAATCAGCCAATTACTCCATATAATTTGCATTATTTATCTTCTATCTCACGCTTTTAGGGTGTTATATCGTATGTTATAGAAGCTATATAAGTTTCACCGTGCGCTAGCCGAAGTGCAAGGTGAAATATTCTTTCAAGCTAATATAAGTCTTAATACAAGTTTGGATAAGAGCTTTAAATTGTTTTTTGATAAATTCGTTGGTACTGAAATGATATTTATTAAACATTTTGGTTTGATTTTTAACGTTATTAAAAGCTTATTAAATTTGGTGGTTCAGCGCACGAGTGCACTTAAGGGACAGCCGCCCCTGCTCATAACAGCGTTTGCAAATACCACTCAAGAATTTGTTAATAGAATTGCACATTAATCGGGCGTAAACGACAGCAATTTTTTTTTCTATATATTTTTTGGTGTTCATGAAATTATTCTGTGAAAATTTAACGGAATGATCCTAGCCTCTATATCACTGAGTTGCTAAAGAGACTCCATCTGAATAAATAAAAATACAGGGTGTTACATTTAGAATAATGCAACCGGATTTGTAAGGGAACCACAAACCAGCGTTACTCATCCGTCATGGATCCAGAATTTTGCTCAACCAGTATTCATAACAACATAACTACTGTCGAATATTTTACACTAAGTACAGTCCAAAAAAAGTTTCGTATTTGAATTGATGTTCAATTGTATGTAACACTGAATTTTAGACAAATTCAGTTTTAAGTAAATTCCAAAATCTCGCACCAAAACATAAATTGAAAAGGCTTTAAACGTTTAACACTAATGGTGCCATAATTTCAAGCTGTTTACAGTTCTCCTTATCCTAAATAGTCTGGATAATACCTTGACAACACATAACGCTCCACCAAAATGGATAGTAAAATATTAAATCATTGTAATGTTCCCAAAAGCAACTTCTAATCCCCTCGAACTCATCTGCTCACCACCACGCCTCATCCTCGCACCACAATCAAACAAGGCACATTCTCATTTAACGGCCCCGTTACGTAAACCTAACCTACTCGTAAACTGGGCTTAAACCGTCCCCCGTTCGAACCCGATCCCCAGAGCTCCCGTCTCGTATCTTTCCGATAAAATCCTTCAACCTATTTAACCAGTTGTAGCTTTCCGTTCGGCGCGTGTTGTAACTTTCCGTTTTCCAGAAGCGCTCATCTGAATCGTGAAGCTGTCGCATTGTCGGGAAGGCGGTATCGGAAGCGTTGACGCCTGAAGCTGCCGTTCCATTGGACGTGGAATCGCTCAAAGTACGGCTGCCGATGTCGGTGAGCTGAACTATTTGCGGAAAACGTCATGAAATATCGAGCTGTATTAAGTATTATGCGTTAGATGAGAGGAAATTAACAGAATTGTGAAAGGCATGCAGTCGAGCGAGATCGTGAATTAATTCTCTAATGATCGACATGACTTTCCGGCATGAATGCAGGAATTTCCATTATTTATGTATTGTGGCAAACGAATATTTTAACTTGAATTGAACATTTTAATTGAGTCTATATTTCTATATATATATATCAAATGGGTTTTAATTTACACTAAATATAAATAAAACATATAATTCTACTGACTGCGCCAATTTATTATTAACTCTTATCGCGTGTTAATGTACAAATAGACCGTTTCAAAGTGAAAACGCTTTTTCTTGGTTCATAATACAGTACACCAATTACTGGTTAACATATTGCGACGGGAATTCATTCGATATTTGTTGGAATCAGCATTCATCGGATATTTCCTGGAATCGGTATTCATCCGATATTTCATAGAATCCAAACTGTTGTTGGTGTGACGATTCATGGCCAGCGGCTGACGCTATGGAAATTCATCGAATGATCGGAAAACCGTCTAGAGAATTCCGAGAGGAAATATATAAATACTGAAAGATGGCGAAAGGATTGATTCAGTATTTAGTCGCAGTTTAGTAAACATCAGGTGTTCAAGAAAACGTTTTTAAATAAATCAATGAACCCAAAGAGTAAATAAAAACACTACAACTTTGAAACTTCGGTAGTGGCATTATTTTAGGAGTCATCAGGTTGTTAAATTGACGGTTCGCCCTAAGAATGTCATTTTGACAATATATGGTTTACTAATTAAATAATTAAGTTCACTTCTTTTTTAACTCAAATTTAAGTGCCAGACAAAATATCTCAAATAAGGAGTAGTTAAAAAATACATACGGTAAAATGACCTTAAGTTAGGTAATAGGTAATATTAGCTACTCAAGAAAAACGTTTTAGTCAGCTTACTTTCAGGTTTGAACCACCAACACCCTAAGGGAGATCTTATCTAAATTCCACTCTCTAACTGTCATTTATAGTTCAACAGGCGAAGAATCGAAATTTATCGGATAAAAATAATTATCTGTTTGAGGAATCCGATGACAGCTATACCAGGGGGTGGAAACTGAGATAAGAAATATTGGTTGACATTTTTTGAGTGCCATCTATCGCCGCCAGCACAACGATGCTCCATCAAATTCCCATGTGAGGGCGCCATCATAGGCGCAATAATCGATTGATAAGAATTGATGCAACCGTGTTTACATGCATATACTTAAAACTAATATACTGCTGTATAATCACAACGTTTTGTACCCTAACACCAAACTTTTATTTTTGCACTCGACGCACGTTTCAACAGCGAAGCTGTCATCATCATTGATTCAACCAAAACTGTGTGTTTATACATCTGTGAAACACCAAAGGTTTCACAGTTTTTCCAATATAATGCTAGCAGAGTCTAGAGGAAGGCGCAAACATCACAGTCCAGATGTATATATGTCTATAACGTTTTACTGTACTTCGGGTCTTATGCGCATGTTCGAACATGCCCCAATTGGCTCTTCTGTTGTTGGTTATGTTTTTTCTCTGTTTGATTCTTGGCAACGCTTGCGCAAAACGGTTTAGGTAAGACGGTATAATCTGCTGCCTCTCTTAGTCCGTGTCCCTTCCGCTTACGGGCGATAGCAGTATATCAGTATTAAGTATATGTTTATATGCCATTGTCCATATTATCGGCCATTTTCTCTCTGTACGATCTGTGCGATTGATGTAGGCCATTAATTTAGAGGTGTTTTTCTATGAACGTGCTGGCCATTGCTTCGCTATATAATTTATTTATATTTTTTCTATAGTAGATAAAATAAGTAATATCAAACTATGCAGCATAGCTAATGGTTTCTCAGGCATATTGGGTTCCTAGTTGTGTTAATAAAACGTGCAAAAGTAAGTCAAGAAATTTGCGAAATGTATTTTGAAGCTGAATGCATTGCACGGAATAACAAATTACTGAGAGATTGTTGGTCCAAATTAAATGTACCTGGTATGCTTAGGTTTTTGTCTTTTGCTGTCACTTGTTTTTCATATATTGTCATATTATTACTGTCTTTCCAATATTTGGTTTAACGAGTCTTGTATTTTGTTGGTAGAAATTATCTATTTAGGTTTAAGTGTTTAATTATAACTAAAATTAAAATTAAATTATACAAACTTTCAAATCCAGTCAATTATTCCCACCCTCACGGTTCATAACTGCATACTAAACTAATACAACAAAGGAGGGGCAGTGATTTGAGTCTGAACGGTGGCTGCGAAAGCTTAGTAGTGGATATAATCTTCAGGAGATTTAAAAGAACTGTCAGTATTTTGTTACAACTCAAGTATTAATACTAACGTGTAATTTACTTCTTTAATTTAAATATAACTGCAAATAAATATATGATGTGCAAGTTAATTTTTTAGTAAAATATACAATTTATTGAATTACAATAATTCAAACCAGCTTCACCTATTTAATACTCTGTCAATATATAACGAGGTCACTATAATTATAAGAAATTAAATTATAGGAACATTATTGTGGCAAATATTTTTATAATATTAAATCATCTTCAGACTAATCTTCGAAATAGCTGTTGACGCTGTTGTAATATAGTTTAATATAATATATTATATTTAAAATAATGCCTGCCAGAATGCATTAGATTATGGAGGCGCTGATGTAGCAAGAGGATGGATTTTAAACAGCAAGGCAAACATTTTTTACTACCTCAGAGATATTTAGGGAAAAAATAGATTTTACATATCATTGGTTGAAAAAAAATACAAAAACGGTGGCTTAATTAATATTATTTTATTTTAATCCCTCACAAAAGTTTGTCATCTTCATCTCTACCAATCATAAACTTGGTAACATTGCTCTTCTTTGTGGAGTTCTAGTTTGTCATCCTTGTCTCTACCAACCATAAACTTGGAAACGTCGCCCGTTTTTGAGGTGACTTTTGAGGTATGTCAAATCTCTAATTTAAAATATGTCAAGCAGAAAATTGGAATGTTTATTAGAACAAAAAGAAAATTTCGTGCTGGTATTGTATATTAATTGAATATTATACTTGTTTCTTTACTATAATTTATTGAGTTGCTATAAACGAAGTGACTCTTAATATATGGCCCTTGTTTCTTACACAGAGAACAGAGTTGATGTGTCGGTCGGTGGAAACGAAGTCTAAAAACACATGCAATTTTTGAAATTCGCTATCACACTCACCTATTTTCATATGAGTGGGCCACCATTCAGAAGTTTTAACTAAAACTTGTTTTTTCGTAAGCAAACACCGAGCGTTTAACTCCATCGATCTGTACCAACCCGTCAATTTAGCAACCAACCTTCCGTTCTTGTTACCCAATGCTAAGCCGGATCAAAGACGTAATAGTGGTAATCGGGGCAGTGAATCGCATTGTATATAATTAAATCTAAAATGCCTATTAATTACCTAATGTTATGTCGCCGTAACGTTATGTAATGTTTTCGGAGCAGAAGAACGACGAGAACGGCAATGGCCTTCTCGTTGGTGTGGTGAAAGATGAAATCCAGTTGATTGTACTGTGTCAATATTTATCAATAAACGTATTTACTTTCGTTTTCTGCTTATATGTTATAACCTAAGAACGATTTGGTATAGGACGGATGTCAGTAATGGAATACAATAATTTTTTAACACAATACGTCAAAACTATCCAAAGTATACTTACTAGAAAAGTAAAGTTGCTACAATTTTATACAGAACTATTTACCCATATTTATTAATGATTTTTGAAAAGAAAGCGTCTTAAGTTCTTTGACCTTGAAATACCCATACAACTTAGTTTTTTGAGTAGGTACCTAGGAATAGGGACCAGGTTATCAATCGTGGTATATAACGTATAACATCCAATTAATATACAATGCCAGCATAAAATTTTCTTTTCATTCAAATAAACATTCTAATTCTCTGTTTGTGAGATTAAATTAGAGACTCTTCGCTTTAAAGCATATATTTCTGGAGGTAGCATGCAACACATATTAATAACGGATCTTAATCTTAGACTTTGTAAGACCTAAATTATACCACTTTATCACAAATACTTGTCATCCGATTCGGAGCATATGTCAATATTACGAGGGGAGCTTGGGAAGTAATCCAGGTATGCCTCTAGACTGCGCCAGCAGGCCTTGAGTTCATCCAGTGAATTTTGTAAAAAGGAAATATGGACACGTATCCTAGTGTTATGACTAGGCGACATAAACAGGAAACAACGTGCTGAAATAGTGACTTCTAGTGATATTCATCTGTTCAAAGGTTGACAGGTACACTGTCAATCGATAGATGACAAAATCTAGTTATGGGCCTCGAAGAACAATCTGCCATGCCATGTCTCGCATAAACAACTATGTATACAAATTTCTCATTATTTTTGTTACGTCTACATTATAATCGCATAAAAAAAAAACAGAAAGACTACATCTGAATCTCACCATATCGGCAGTATATTGGATTATGAGTGAGTAAGTAAGATGAAGAGTGTGTCAAACATATTTTTTGTGTAAAGAAGAAATTCATTCAAATATTTATTTGTGAAGATTGCTTTGGTCTTGGCATTATGTGTGTATTTAATACAAATCCATGAAAACAACATCAAACATTAAATCTACTATAATGTAAGTATATTTATTATGTTCAAAAATACCTATGTTGAAGTCAGAAAATACTTTTAACAGTAATCCACATAACTTACAAATATTGGAAGATTTAAAAAATTTTCTCAATGACTTTTGTTTTTTTTTTACATTGATATAAACAAAGAAGCAATTACAGAAAGTTACTGTTTTAACCTTTTTGATTTCCATGGCATAACAATCAGAGTTATTTTTCAGAAATATGGCAATCATAAGTGTGTGTGTCTATAGTAGGCATAATGCTGTTATTACTTTGGATGAAATTAATAATCCGATTTTTGGACATATAATCTAGAAACTGTGTTAAAAATAGCTCAAAATCCGATAATAGCACAAGAAATCTAAAACGCGAACTGCAATTACCACTATTTATTTATGTATCAGGTCACACATTTTATGTTACATCCCGACTTGACTATATAATATATGGCAGCACATCCTTCTAAGGCACGCATACCGTACCTTTAGGGCAAAATTCACTAAACCCCAGATATACTACATATCAAAAGGGTTTAGCTCCGTGGGAGCTCTTGCCAGGTTATCAGGCCCGTGGTTGGCGTCGTAGCTGCAGTTTAGCCCATGAATTTTCGGACAGTCCGGGCTGTTCCTAACAAGACGGCTTTTTGCATCAATTGCTATGTCAATTAAAGTTGTTTTTCTAGAGATTTTATCTACCAAAACTATGTCTATTGTGAGCAACAGTTAGATCGGTCAATATCGTCCGGTCCCAGTAAAATTGTAGTTGTTATTTTCTAAAATAGATTCTGGTTTGTATATATAGTAGGGTGTTCTTACCGACTGTGATAGCTCAAGTTTCAGCACTTGTTCCTGGTGCAGTATTTTTGCCACAGCATCGTGTCGTTCTTTGAATTCAGTTGCAGCGAACGCTTGGCAACCTCTTGTGATATGCTGGATAGATTCAGATGTTTGGCAACCATATCTGCACCTGTCCTTGTTGATAGAAGGGTCTTTGACGAGGTACTTTAGGTAGTTCTTAGATGGAATTACTTGATCTTGAATTGCTAATATAAAGCCTTCCGTTTCAGGAAACATATGACCAGAGCTCAACCAGTCGCTCGACGCTGAACTGTCGACATAATCTTGTTGACGTCATTTATATGTCTTCCATGAAGGGGCTTCTCTTTCCATTTGAGCAGTTTCTGATCAGTTGTCCGGTGGTATACTTGTTGTTCTGTCAGTCGCAGAGGTGTTGAGTCATCAACCTGACATATGAGTCTGTGTAGATCAGAAAATTCTGCGAATTTCTGGAAATGATTACGCAAATTAGAAATTTGTAGATCACGTAACTTTCCTATATCTGCCAATCCTCTTCCTCCTTCACACCGGGGCTATGTTTGGATGGTGATTTTGAGCTTTTGTTAGTAGTACTCGAACTTTCCGTTGTAATTGTTCAATGTCGGTCTTGCACCAGTTAACTATACCGAAAGAGTAACTAAGCACTGAACACGCGTAGGTGTTAATAGCCTGAAACAGATTTTTACTGTTTAGTTTGGTCTTAAGCAGTCGTCTTACCCTTCTATAAAACTCTGTTGTTAGGTCCTTTTTCATGGTGGTGTGATTAATTCGTTGAGCCTGCTTTATTACAAGGTATTTGTATGGCCTTCCTCCACACATTTTATTATCGTATAGGATGACTATAAATTACAAACTATTTGCAATGATATCAAATACCATATTAACACACTTCCTAGCAGTTCCAAGAAAACGCAACAATTATATAATAAAGTATTTTATTCAGGAGTTTTAGGAAATGTTAGCTTTCAGAAACTCCAAATCGAGAGTCGTACTGTGTGTAACGCCGTTTCCATATGATTCGTAGGTTTACCTGTCAAAGAAATTAAGATACTAACTTTCCGAGATTTTTTCAATCCATTGAACGCAAGTCAATATTGTTTCTAGTCGAGAACTGGGATGTCGGAATTCATTTCGCGATAAAATTTTAAATTCAGTATATTTAATATATATATATATATATATATATATATATATATATATATATATGTTTTTAAGTTTTCGCGGGCACTAAATGTTTTAGGTGGTTTCCGGGAATTCATCCGCGTAGTTGATAACTGATCCCTGCCGGGATCGATGGTAAAATGACGACGTTTCGGTCGGTTCGCATAATTCTCGTAGCCTTCTGCTTTCGCTTCTAGTTACTCGAATTCGAGTCGTCGTCATTTTACCATTATTCGAGAACTTAATCAGTTGAGAGGTGCGCAACTGATGAAGGTTCTCGACTAGAAACAATATATTGTCTTGCGTTCAATGGATTGAAAAAAAAGTTAGTCTATAACAAAGCTCATAAAAACGCACCTATTGCCTGTGCTTTTTTATCTGTCCTCGTATAAGCCGAACTTTCAGTTAAATAATCAACTATAAACCATCCAAAAAATGTTACTGCATCAACATTTTCTAGAGTGCCTCAGAAAATTTCCACCCGACCCCAAAAGCACATGCGGTAATAAACCGAAAATCATGCTGACCTCATAACGCAAAGTTACGACCCAGTTTCGAATGCACCGAGCAACTCCTTACAACCAATTTCATTTCTCATTTCTTTAAGTGCCAATTAAAGAGCGACTAATTCAATTTCCTTCCTCGATTCGCGTTCTTAAAAATCTTGAAGGCCTTCATGTGCAACATTCGTAATGACATCGGATCGATTAACAAGAACACAAAAAATGAAACACGGAAAAAATGAAATGAAAAAAAAATGAAATGAACGAAAAATGTTCAGCGGCGAGCTCTTTAAAGGTGCTGATCATTGTTGTTTTTTCCTTGAAGATATAATTTCTTCATTAATCAAAACGTAGTATAAAAGATGCGGGTACGTCTTTAAAGGGAAAAGCAACAGAACAAAAATATTTCACGGACTATATAGGAAAGTTTTTAATGGAAGACAAGCAAATTATACGGGTTAGTAAAAATATTAATTTAATAATAACAAAAAAAAGAAATTCAAATTGTACAGATTGGCGAAAAAAAAAGGTAAAATATTAAGGAATTATATGATGCTTATGAAAGTTCTGAAATATAACTATAAAATTTTGATAGAAACTATGGGTTTTTAATTAAAAATTTTTTTCATTAATCCCTAAAGTATACCAGGAGGCATTTATCTTAAGACAATGTAATATTCGAAGTGGATTCTATTATGTACTTTGAAAAAATTTCAGATAACAATTATAGGATTTCTAGCGGGTCATCAAAGGCCCATATTACGACTTCCGGTCTGGACAGGATTTGACCTTTTCCGACCGGAAACAAGCTCCTAAATAAACGCTATATAACGATAGGTAATTTATGTCAGACATTTTGACATTCGTAAACCCACCCACCAAAACCTATGTTACTTCCTGTTGACATAGAATCATAGAATAGGCAAATTTACATCTGCAGAAGGAACTGCGAATGTGACAGAAACCTATGTATTAGAATTATAGCTCAAATTTAATTATCAAGGTATCACGAATAAAACCAGTGCTTAAGTAATACTAATAATACAATGTACTTAAATAATACAGAGTTATTCGTTTTGGTTTGATTTCTAGAAGACATTTTTTTATAACACTTAACACTTCAGACGCTTGGCATATGAAAGCCTGGCCAAAAAAATTGTAAGATTTCGACCGTCACGACACTTTTACAGTTACAGTCATGGATGTAGAAAAAAAATGCTTCAAAATCGAAGAGCTATAAGTCACATTTTCTAAATCCTTTATGGAATACAAAAATTCATTTTTGTCATGGCAGACTCCATATTTTCTTGATTATTATGCTATTCTCGCACAATTTGCTTCCATCGTGCTTTAGGAGGATCAAATACACCCCCATCAGTTAACTGATGTACAAGTTGTGGGGAAGTGCGATTTGTATATCATTTAAGCCATTGACCGTATGTTTTCCACTCTGTAGTAACAGTGATAGCTCGTAATATCATTTGTTTGTTTCTAGTCTTCACCTCTCGTTAGCTTCGTCAAAACCCTTTGGACTAAACACTTTACCTAAATCTATTTCCATCCCAATTATAATTTTCGAAGGTTCTTCTAACAGAGTTTCACAGTGCTCTTCAACAAGATATTCTCTTAAGTCACTAAACAATTTCTTTATAAATTCTTATGTAATTCTAGTTTTAGCTCTAATAATGCCTTCGGCAGTTCCTCTGGGTGTCTTCTCAAAAATAACATATAGTCCTTGCGTCTAGGGTTGTTATCTTTAAATGTCGTCTGTACGTACCTGTTCAGCTTGAACAGTATTATTAGTAAACTACTCTTGTTTAGTATGAAAAATCCACATTCTGTTAGAAATGTGATCTGGACACAAATGGCAGGCTGATGCTTACCCGACCCTTGAATCGCCCCGATAAATTAGCTCAAGCAATGCCATATTTTACAGAAGTTGGCCTTATTATCGCTTTTCTAATGTCACTTGATGTCATTTTAAGGCTTTCATTACAGTACTGATGGATTTTTCGTTTAAACGGATATCTAGATTTTGCATTTATTCCTAACGATACGCTAAAAAAGTTTTCAAAAAAGATATAGCCGACTAATGGAAAATTTTCAAATTATATTATTCATTTTCTGAAAGGTAGTTGTAGCATCTCTACTTTGTATTTTTCTGATTTTTTTAGCAACAAAACCACAAATTCTGGAAAGTCTGTAAATTTATGTTGTTCTCAAAAAATCAGAAAAATATATTATTTATGATAATGTCATGCCATTTGTTAATTTTTTTGCCTGAAATTAAGACTTTATAGCAAAAAAAATACAAAATAAAATATTTACTGTTTACACCATAATGTATACAGTTTACACCGAAGTGATACTCATTGATGATCTTTCCTTCAATTAACGCAAAACATACACGAGTTCCATCCCACCAGAACCTTGAAGGTATACGGGTAACCCTATTGTTGAGCGTCGAGGGAAAAAAATTGTCTGTCGTGCTTCTCGAATGGGCATAACGAACGTAGAAGGTCGCCAGTTCTTGTATCCGGTCAACCTTCGCATTGTTATACATGCCCCAGATTTCGATCTGATTATTCTGATTTGTCGCCGCTTCCTCTTTTTTGGTCTTATCGGCCGGATCGTATAAGGCACGATGCAAATTGAGGGCCAAGTCGGTCACGTAATTGTATTTAGGCAGGTGGTATCATGGTATTGTTTGGTGTGTACGGTTACGATTTCACATGATTGATAATGGGTGTCCCAAAATTAACGCAAGATTTAATTAATTTCAAAACATATTTCTTAGCTTTTAGATAAAGTGAATAGGATAGGGTTATTTATGGAATAACACATCAGACTTTTTTTTCACCACCGTTTTGCAATGTGGCTTAATTTCGTTGATGCAGCGTTAAATTTCCTCGTGTAATGCACGGATGGTTGAGAGCTTGTTGACATACTTTTGACTTCATATTACCCCATAAAAAGAAATCAAATGGTGTTAAATTACACCTTCTAGGGGGCCAATTCTGAAACTGCAACTATACATTGGCTATATAAATAAGATACAATTTTGGCAGATGAACTGTTCCGATATAGAGCACAAGTAACAGTTGGTGTTTGACCAGCCTCATTTTCAAAAAACTATGGTTTAATGATGGCTCCAGCCCAGAATCAGCACCAAGTTTCTAAACTCCGGGCTCCAAATAGGGTCATTTACGAAGAATAGTGGTCGCCCAGTGGTCAAATTCAACCATATATCATGTTGTAAAATTTATTTTTATAAGAAACAGAGTTGTGGAGAAATCAAGAAAAGTAGATGTAATGTATCATATTGACAAATCTATTGAAATAAAAAGAAAATAAAATATAATCAAATATCGCAAAAATTTTTGATTTTTTAGTGGAAACGCTCGAAAATAATTGGAAGATTGTTCAACCTTTTTCGTCATTTGCGGTTTCATAAGTTCCAACAACCCTAAGAGAACTTAAATATTTAATACATTCTCTACGAACTCACAACACCGTCGGGAAGGTTGTGATAATAATATATTAATCTGAATATTTAATATGAAAGTTACTGCAACACGTAGTCATTAGGCATGCCACTTCCAGAAGTACATGCTTCAGCATAACGGTTCCCTCCAATTGTCAGTTGTTGGCGTTGATATGCACGTTGTAATACAAATATTATAAATTAAGATTCGGTCGTCAGAGCTCTAAACAAAACAAAAATAAAGGAAATCGGTTGAGAGACAAAATTACCTAATCGTGTCTTCTCAAAAGATCGTTTAGGCTGATTTTGCTCGAAAAGTTGTTGTTCAATAATTCATTCAACGAACTCCCTTTGCTGTGCATGGTCATTATGCTTCACATGAAGACCCATATCTTTAGTGCTAAAGAGAGCTTTTTAAAATTTGCAATTCTTGACCACGGCGCCGAATTGACGTCCCTGGATTTTCACCAATACTCTCACGCACTGCTTCAATACTGACAATTGAATTGAAAAGTTTTTTTTGGAGGACAACTGTGTTTAGGGAATCCAGTCTTCCCTAAATTTTTCAATTAATCTCTTCACAGTTGACAAAAGTTAAAACATTATTCCGACCACATTTTGTATGAAACTTTCGAACTACAGCCACCATATTTTTTTCTTCTATCGTGTAATACTCCATTTGTACTAACCCTAAGCTGTCAGCTGTCAAACTGTTTTCATTTCAGGGTTGCCAACTTTAACACATCTTTTTTAAGGCTTTAGCCCAAATGCGGGCAATGTGTAGGTCAATTATACGCGAATTATATCCTAGTATAAATGAATAAAATCACAGGATGTTTCAAGATTAATAGTAAATATTTTAGACGAATTGCAATAAAAAATTTGTCCAATTTTTATGA
This sequence comes from Octodonta nipae, assembly GCA_034190945.1. Lineage (NCBI taxonomy): Eukaryota > Metazoa > Arthropoda > Insecta > Coleoptera > Chrysomelidae > Octodonta > Octodonta nipae. The sequence continues at coordinate 14,434,846 of CM067223.1, forward strand.
AGTACAGTGTTACAACTGTTAGAATGTAACCCAAACAAAAGGCAAATGGAACGTTCGTCGTTTATTTTCAAAAATCATAACAGTGAGTTCAAGGGATTTTCGTTTTGTGTGTCGTTGGATACTTGAAAATCCCCAAGACTCCCATGTTTGATCTTCACTGATAAAGCCACTTTCAATGGTGACATGCTATTGTAGAAGAGACACATTTTCAAGAACACTTCTTTGTAAATGTGTGGTGTGGTTTGATCGAAACAATCAAGTGAGTAGAACTGCTGTGTTCGCATCGCATCAACTTTCATGACTCCCTTATCTAGAGTTCGAAACTGAGCTTCCAGCTTTATTGGAACAGATTACATTGGCTACAAAAATAAGTATGTACTTATATCACATTCTAGTCAAAAATACTTCTCAATGGCTACCCATAAAACTTTCGGAGTCACGGCAGTCGATTCCAGACCTCGTTTCAGGCGACAAGACGGTGCCCGTTAGTAACCAGGAAGGAGAGGGCCCCCACCCTCGAGTGTTACTTGTCAAAACTTTACACAAGCAGTTCGCCGTACACACTTTCCTTCGAGATTGAGCGAAAGGAAACGAGGCCGACTTGTTAAGTCTTTAATACAAATAGTCGTCAGACCTGCTTTCCTTCGAGATTGTGGCGATGAGACGACCTTGCGGGTAACAGTGGGACCGTCGGTTGAGATGTCGGGTCATCGCCCTGTATGGGGCGCGACCTAGTATTCGTGACGAGAGCCCTTTGCCAACCTCTTGCCTGTTACTCCTAAAACTGGGCCATAGCGTCCCGCAAGTAGAGGCGCCTACACCTCGAAAGCGGATGTCGGTCTCGTCCAGAAAAGTAAAAGTGGGAGATTCCCGTCAAGGGAGTCGAACGTGTCACCCATCGGCGTGGAACTCTTAAACGAACTGGGGTGTTCGTAAAATTCCAAAATGGGGAGTGCGAGTGAAGAGATCAGCTTCCACTGGGTGGGTTGGCCTCGCACGGGCAATGGCTAAAAGCTAGATAGTACCCCTGGGTAGATGGTCGAATCTCGTTGGTCAATCGTACGAACGCATTCACCCTTATAGCGTGGGATGGTAGACGACGGCCGTTTGAGGTGTCGGACTGGGGGTCCCTGCCTGGAGGGAATGACCAGTCTAGGATCCAAAGCAAATCCTACCTAGTCCACACCTGCAACCTGAAACCGTGTTTAACACGGTCGGTAGAGCAGGTCCGCTAGCAGACCGAAACCATCATCTGCACATTAGAGAAATGGTCTTCGGGTTGAGTCGGCCGAGAGGCGAGGTGTACGCTATATCAGGCGCCTGTCGCAGACTGCGTAAGCTTTAATGCCATGGGTTTAGAAAATGCTGTAACAGTGGCCAATACTGTGGTGTGTACACTCGAGCTTCGAGGATAAGCTCGTCGGACGACCGAGCCAAACACAGCGGTGCTAGGTTCTGAGGCCGTCGTTTGAAGTGTCGGACCAGCTGCTTAAAACTAAGTTAAAGCTGGCACTAGAATCCGAGTCGCTTGTGGCACGACGAGTCCTTGGGGAAGATGGATCGGTAGATATTGTCACATCACGAAGGTTCCATAGGTGTCCATAGGAGTGGTTGAAAGCCGAAATCTACAAAGAAAAAGTAAACAAAAAGCCCAAGTTGGTAGTAGTATTTTTGAACAGTAACTTTGAACGTTTCATTTGACTTTTGGTTGGGTTACATTCTAACAGCTGTCTCTATTTACTTAATAAAAACTGACACATGTGATATGAAATTTTGTTATTGCAATTTGTCTATACTACTACCTGCTAAAATATTTACTATTCTTCCTGAAACATCCAGTATGCACAATTTTAAAAAAATGTTAAGAGTTCAAATTGCATTATCGAATCATGAATCATGTTGTAGGTCTGAATGACTGTAAGTCTTCATCTTTTCCAGTAAAATGTTACTTACGGCTAAATTAGTAGTCTGTGCAAACTTACCTGAAACAAAATAAAAATGATTATAGTTATTAACGAAGAAAACAATGAATATTGCAGAATGAAGAAATTATACCAACTAACATAAAAATCCCGATAATAGTGAGTTTACTACAATAATTTTCTGTATTATAATACGAAGAAATACAACAGATTTTTTCATTGTCATAAAGATTGTCTGTAAGTTGTTCGTTTATCAGTTTATTAAGCTTAGAATAATAAGATACCTAAATTGCCTTCAACTAAGGGAGGTTAATAGAAGGAAAATCTTTCAGCTGTCTTAATTACATCGGGTCGTTAAAAATTGAACTAGATACAACTACACGCAAACACACACCCTCTTAGAGATACATTTCATTCCAATATCGTGCACATTGTAATCAATGAGAGTGATGTATTTAGACTTTAACGCAAACGATACTTTCAAGACGATGATGTTCTTATCTTCTTGTTGTGGAATAGCTTTAATAAATTAAGTGGGCTTGCAGTTAATGGAACACCGGCTGTATTCCCCTGATTTGACTCCTAGTGTCAAAAGAATTGGTCCAAACTAAAAGGAAATTTGCGTGGAAAAAATATATTATGCTATGCTGGAGCATTGTAGAGCAATTGCTTCAAACAAACAAAAGCAATAATTTATAATGAATGAATGTAATATTTTCCCTGCTTCCCAGAAACATACTTTGTGCATAAGTACACCGAAATTAATCAAAATGAATTTATTTTTTGGGAAACGTACACCGATTTACTACCAGTTAAACTAAAAAAAATTACAATAAAAAATCTCATCATTACAAAATGCTATTAATACTTTTACATCAATTATATCTCGCATGATCTCCTAATATTAACTAGTATCTAACAGTTCTAATAATAAAGGTAAGATCCTTCTATTAACCCTTCTATCAACAACGACAGATGCAGATATGGTTGCCAAACATCTGAATCTATCCAGCATATTACAGGAGGTTGCCAAGCGTTCGCTGCAACTGAAAACAAAGAACGACAGGATGCTGTGGCAAAAATACTGCACCAGTAATTAGCGGTGAAACTTGAGCTAGCACAGTCGGTAAGAACACCCTACTATATATACAAATCACAATCTATTTTAGAAAATAACAACTACAAACTGTACTGGGACCGGACGATATTGACCGATCGGACTGTTGCTCACAATAGACCAGATATAGTTTTAGTAGATTAAGTCTCTAGAAAAACAACCTTAAGTGACATAGCAATCCTTAACAAACAAAGCAGGCTGAAAAAATAGCCAAATATAGGGATTTAGAATTTCAAATACAGAGACAATGGGACATGAACAACACTCGAACGGTACCAATTGTTATGTCAACAACAACATCTTTACCAACTAATGCAAAAGCCATCCTGTTAGGAACAGCCCGGACGGTTCGAAAATTCATGGGAAACTGCAACCACGACGCCAACAACGGGCCTGATAACCTGGCCAGGGCTCCCACAGCGCTAAACCCTTTTGATATGTAGTATACGAGGGCTGCCTTTTATATTCGGGAATAGAGAACAAAAACATTAATCATCAAAAATCGCTTTATTGTTTGTCAAAATATTCCCTATGAAGATCTATACACTTTTGCATGCGTTTGAACCAATTGTCAAAGCACTTTTTCCACTCTGATTGAGGTATCTCCAAAACGTGCATTCTGAACGCAGCAACCGCTTCTTCAGGTGTCGAAAAACGGTGACCTCTCAGTTTGTTTTTTACGTACGGGAATAAAAAGAAGTCATTTGGTGACAAGTCAGGACTATACGGCGGATGACTCATCAAATCGATGTTTTGAGAGGTCAAAAATGCAGTTGTTTGAGCCGATGTGTGAGAGCTCGCATTGTAGTGGTGAAGAGTGATCCGTCTTCGGGGGTTGGTTTTCCTCATTTCTTGGAAGACAACTGGCAAAGAAATGGTTGTGTACCACTCAGAATTGACTGTTCTGCGTTGTTCTAGTGGTACTGTTGCGACATGTCCAGTTTTTCCGAAAAAACAGGCGATTATTTGCTTGGAAGTGCTTCGTGCGCGAACAACTTTCTGCTGGATTCGGCTCATCTTGAAACACCCATACAGACGACTGCTGTTTACTTTCGGGCTCATACGGGTAAATCCACGATTCATCACCTGTCACTATGTCATAAACGTGTATTGAAGCACCGCGATCGTATTTTTTGAGCTTTTCTTTCGACCAATCGACACGAGCCTTTTTTTGAACGATTGACCAATTATGTGGGATCCAACGCGAACAAATTTTTTTGACATTCAAATGTTTATGCAATATTGAATGTATACTGGTCCCACTAATGTGTAAGGTTGACTCAATCTCACGATAGGTCACATGACGATCTTGCAATATCAGTTCGCGCACAGCATCAATGGTTTCCGGAACAACAACTGTTTTTGGACGACCTTCACGAAATTTGTCTTGGAGTGAACTACGACCTCGAATGAATTCACCATACCATCGATAAACAGTGGTCCTTGATGGAGTTTCATCGCCAAAAATTAAATTAAGTTCATCCATGCACTCTTGCTGACTTAATCCGCGTCGAAAGTTGTAAAAAATAATCGCACGAAAATGTTCACGATTTAATTCAATTTTCTGGCCGAGATGAATCCTTTAAGTTACTGTAAACAACACATAGAACTCGTATGTCAAAACGTTCTGAGTACGTATAACCTCAAAAATGTCAAACCTTACGATAGAGCTGTCAGTTGTCAGATTGCAACACTAGGGTTATCCAATCCCGAAATATAAAAGGCAGCCCTCGTATCTGGGATTTAGTGAATTTTCCCCTAAAGGCAGGCTTTGCGTGCCTTAGCGGGAGTGTGCTGCCATATATTGTATGGCCAAGTCAGGGAAAAAGTAAGTTATCATTGTCTACAGACTACTGATTTCAGAAAGTCCGAATAGATAGATCAGTAGGGCTCTAGACTGGCCTATGTGTTAACCAACTACATTGGCTACCTCAATACAACGTTATGGTAATTGATTATCAAGTTAATTTCGTAATATTATACTGAAATGTGTTAGACCATGATTAATAGTCAAAGTTTGTACAACATTTTTGGTAGGAGTCACGTTTTAAGTTATCATAAATTAAGTAATTTGTATGGACCAAGTACATGGTTTAAGTGATTTAGTTTATCACGAAATTGATATAAAAATTTAAAAATATTGTAAACTAGACCGAAAGTGATGACAGATTATGACTTCTAATTACAAAAAAAACTAGTTTTCTTGTGTCACAGTAATGGACCATCCTGTATAAAGTATGAGCCCCTTGCATTTTCGAAATCTGATTAGTTAAACCAGCCTAGAATATCTTCCTACATAATTAACAGAGCTGTTGGGTTAACTGCTATTGAGTCTATCAAAAATCCTTTCAAGGAGCACTATTGCACAAATTTTAGATTATGAAAGCAATATTTTTCTTTCCAATTTGTCCTCAATCATTCTCTAAAGGCCCATATATCTGTCAACAATGCTCTTTATTGCCCACAATTATTAAGTTATAGAATATATAGAATACCGTTTTAACATACATACTGTAAAATCTAGACCAGACCTATTAGTCTGATGAATGTTGTGGTTTTTGCTGATTTTTATGCTCCGATTATTTCTGTTTCTTATGACAGCAATGGACAATTCACACCGAAGGCATTCGACGTGATCGTTGCGATACACATCGAGAATTCGTTCTCATTTTATGAAGTATTTCGATATTTTTCAGATTCGTTGCGTTAACGGTATCGTTCTTACCAGCATCGTTGCCAATTCCATATCTTCATTTCAATTTTAATAAAGCTTTAAACTACGGTAACAGTTTGCTAACCCAAACTTCATAGAATGAAAGTCTCTAAATGCCAGAGGCCGAAAATTTCCTGAAATTTTATGCTAACACAGAAAAAAAACTCCGCTCTCTGTCGCTGCACTTTAGAAGCAAACGGTTGAACATTGAACATCGGTTGATTTTCTTACATTTTTTGAAAACACAAAATCAAATTATCATTGTCCATATTGAAGATTTAAAAATAAACTTATTAATTAAAAAAGTTTTTAATAACAAGCTTTAATTCAAGATTTCAGTTTTTCAGAAAATTTATTAATGAAGGTGGTGCAAATTAATTGAAAAACTAAGTAAACATAAATGAACTTAACTAAAAAAGCAAAAAATATTGTTTTCTGCAACAATTAAAAACTTTCTGAAGTCGATGCCAATTTAAATATCAAGGTGGCAGAGAACAACTCACTAATAGATTTCCCAAATTATTATTTACACTTTAAGTTGGCACCGACTTCAGAAAAAGTATTTAATTTTTTCAAAAAAAAAAAATACTATTTAGTTAATTTCCTCTTTTCAAGTCGGATTTTATTTTTTTTAATGTATTTATTTTACAATTTTTAGTGTTAAAATGGGATGCGGTGTATCTACTAATTATATGACAACTTTTTCATCATCAGTATTAAGCAAAAAACCTTGAAACCTAACCCAACATATGTCGCTTTTTTCAATTCTATATGAGGTTTATCAAAAAATGCACATATGTTACGATAATTTATTTTTGCGATGTTGTAACTTTCATTCATAATTCTTGTTCTTATTTTTAAGTTTCGTTTGATCATCTTCAATTTCAACTAGCCGTCATTTCATTCAGAAATTAAAATCAACAAAAATCGACTTGAAAAACTAAACTGCAAAAAAAACATTTTTCAGCATGAACTCTTCAATATTATTTTTAAAGTGGATGGCTCTTATCCAATAAGGGGAATTAGCACTAATGATTTATGTACTAGGACGAGTATGACACAGCTGGAACATAGAAGATTTGCGTCGCTGGCGTTACTGTATAAAGTTATTCATGGACAGATCGACTGTTCTGCTATCCTAAGTATGGTAAATTTTAATGTACCTAGTCGCTGTACTAAAGCTGTGAGTACCTTCAAATATAGCAGAGCTAGAACAAACATACTGGCGAGTTCACCAATATACAAAGCGTGCTATAATTTTAAAGTACTATGCTCTACAAGTGATATTTTCGCATGTACTCTCAGTCAACTTCGGAAGGCTGCAGTGGAAAATTTCTAGGAGTTATACACATAATTTTATATTAGTTTCAAGTTTTTATTCTTACTTTCAACATTTAAATTTTTACTGTTTTTATTCTATAATTTTTATTTTTAATTTATTATATGCTTGTATTCTTTGCTTTCTTTATTTTATTTTTTTTGTAATTACCTTAGTTTTTCAATCACTATTCAATTACTTTATGTATAATTTAAATTGTATATTATTCTGTAAATGGGCAACTGTTGAATAATAAAGCTAGCATTTATTTATTTAATATAAAATAGACAAGTTTTTAATATAATCAGGTACGTAAATTATTTTATTTTCCACATGCTCGAAATAATTCGTTAATTGTCGCAGAAAATTATTTTTTTTCCTTTTCAGTTGCTACTTTTGTATTTTTTAGAAGTAGGTTATTGATTTTATTTATTTATTCAGAATTTGGATAAAGTAGGATTAATTCTTTGTACCATAATTTAACCTTGGCATCAACATTGTAGATCGTTTGCTGTTCTGAATGATATTTGTGGGAAATTTTTCAACGTTTACTTCTTAACCCCACAAATTACGAAAAAAATGCTGTATATTCCAAACGTTTCGGGGTCTAGGTCAGACCCCGTTGTCAATGGTTAAGAAACTATGAATAAAATAGGTCGTTTGGTTCCAAACAAGTTTCCTACAGACATTTTTTCCCTATAGAAAAAACGAGATATTTGATTTTTTACGTAATAATAAATAATATTCCATAACTATATAATTACACAGGTCTGCAAAAAAATATGTTTGAATTGTTCTAAGGAAGTGAAGTGTCATTTCCGAAGTAATTTTTCATGTAGAATCCGAATCCAGGATCCAAATTGCTCCATCATGTCAGAATTTTGACATATCCTATTCGGCTATATTTGAGGTTATGTAGCCTCGCGATATTTTCATATTTCGAGTTTCATCAATTTAGCTATTCTCAAAATCCACATGATTCTTCAGTCTTTGACTCCCAAATTCGACACTTATGTTTAATTGAAAGAAATTTAGAAGATAAGAAAAAAGATTTCATAAGGATAAATAGTGAGGGATACGGGGACAAACGTTGAAAATGTTTGTGAGAGGCAAGGGGACTCACTTTAATCAAGCACCCCAACGGAAACAGTCCTTACTACGTCCACGTCGTTGTTTCTGGGTAGCGCTAAAAGTAAGGTTATTACCGTTTGTAAGATGCGATGAGATGATAATTAAGGGATTAGAATTGTTGGATTTCACCCTGGAGTTTAAGATACGTGGATTCGGCATACGTGAGTTTAGGGTTTGCTGATTTGCAGTAAGAATAATTCTTGAACTTTTTTACCGTTTTTCACCCCTTTTCCACCCCCTTTAAAGTACTTGGTCAGTTTGGATGCTGTAACTTTGTTTACATCGCTTCCTTACCCTTGAAAGTTCATTTATATAAGACTACGCCAAAAATATAGGGAAAGTCAAAAAGTAGAAGACATTTAGATCGATTTCAGCGATTTTCACCCCCTTTAAGGAACTTAGGGGTGGTTTTGGATGGTGCCCATTGTATTCGTGCTCTAATACACTCACTTACTTTAAACTGCTTCCAAATACGTGGAAAAATAAAATCAAGGCCGTAGCCAGGAATTTTTTTTCGGGGTGGGTTTTCGGGGGGGGGGGGTGTATAATTTTTTTGATTGGTGATGATTAGGACTGCAAAATGTATATTTTTGTTATGTATTTCCAGGACACATAAAATTGTATAAATATAAAATTTATAGTTATAGGGCTGGCAGGTCGGAGGTTCGACACGTGCAAAACATCTGGTACAACGCGACGTAGGGCTGGGACAACTAAACGAAAAGAACTTTTATTTTGGGTACCATAAAAAAATGGAATCGCTTGAAAATTAATCGGAAAGAGTCGATTCATATACAATAATATCAGATGGCGGGGAGTAAAAAACCACCGGATAAGGAAGAGAGAAAAAATATATATAAGTGTCATCCAAAACAAACGGTGACAACAGTGGTGTGTATTATTTGTAACAATAATTATCACCTACGTGACTTTAAACAATTAAATGATCCCATATTTCTAAGTCCGACATTAGTAGTTTGTCCGGATCATAGTCATTTAGACATAAATTCTAAATCTAAGGAGATAGTACTGAATGAGCCAACAAAACTACTTATTGCACAAATTAAATATGAGAAGAGAGAAGAAATTAAACAAGAAATTCTTAGAGAAATAGACAATGAGACCAAAATAGATCTCGAAATATCAGATAAGGAAAGTCTACAAAGGGAAATAACAATATTAAGACAACTTAATATTGAACTTATGGACAAAAATGCACTATTAAAGGAAATGATAGCAAAAGAAAATAATAACGTTAGCCTGAGTAGGAAAACTTACTCAGATGCCGTAAGTAATTTTCCCAAAACACAAATAAAGAGAATTCCAAAAATTGTTATTAAAAAAAGGATAAAGGTGATAAGAGTAACATCAAGGAATCTGTTGGCCAACATCTTATAAAACAGAAAGATGTTCGAACTAAAAGTATGCATTTGACAACAGGTGGTGAACTAATCATCAACTGCCACGATGAGGATAGTGCAAATAATGTAGAAATGATACTACAGAACACATTATCAAAAACATATAAAATTGAGAAAGAAAAATTACTAAAACCTAAAATGAAAATAACGGGTATAGATAAAAGTGCAGATTTTGATCAAGAAAAACTAGAATGTGACATAAACTCAAGAAACTTTATTAATTACCAAGAGAAATGTAAAGTTTTGCATATGTATACAAATAAAAATGGGTGGCAATGTGCTATTGTAGAAGTTCCATCTGAAATATATAAAAGTATTAAAGAAAATGGTTCAAAAATTTTTGTTGGGTATCAAAGCTGCAAAGTTTACGATATCATCAACATAAGACCATGTTATAATTGTGGAAGAATTGGTCACAGTGGTGTGAAATGCAAAAACTCAACAAGTTGCCTAAATTGTGCTGGAAAACATAAAACTAAAGACTGTGAAATTAGTGAAAAGCAGTGTATAAATTGTACTTATCACAATAAAGAGTATAATAAAAGGTATGATACTGCTCATGTGACTACTGATAGCAGTACATGTCAATATTTAAAAAACAAAATTAACAAAAGTATTGATTTGACGGACTATCCCACGAAGCCAAACATACCGAGATACCTTGGTCCAGTAAATAAAACCCAAACAGGATCAAGAAGAAGAAGCAGCTCAAATGAATTGTTTAAGTCTCTAAATAACTCATCTAGTCGTGTAAGTACCAGTAAGGCTCAATTAAATCAAAATAATTAAATGGATATCCTACAGGAAGATTTAGTATTATTTCAAAAAGAAATTGTATATAATGACTTATCGTCTTTGAATAAAGGTTTAAATATAAATGATAAGTTAATACTATATGTTAATATCAGAAGGTTAAATTCAAATTTTGATAAACTTCAAATCTTTATTGAAAGATTAAAAAACAAACCCATGATAATAGTATGTACTGAAACATGGAATCTAGAATACTATCAATATTACCACTTGCCAGGTTTCAAAATCTTCTATAATAATAGTCAAATAAATCAAGCTGATGGTGTTGTAGTATATATCAATGAAAAATTAAATGAGACTACATATACTAGGAAAAGTGGAAGATTGAGTATTCTACATTCCAAACTTAAAATAGGGGACAAAATCAGTTTTGAGATATCAGCTATGTACAGGTCGCATGACCTACCAAAATCTGAATTTATACAAGATTTAAAATTATTTTTAAATGACTGTCAAAATACGAAAAATCATCTTATCATAGGAGACTTCAATATTGATTTATTAGAGTTAAATACTGTAAGCCAAGAACATTTGAATAATTTGTTGGATGTAACCCGACCATCTGAAAACGAAAAAGGAGGATCTTGTATTGATAATATTTTTATTAAAACAAATAGTCTTAACTTTGAATCCACTAAATTGAGTACTGTGTTCCCTGACCACTACCCCCTTTTTATTGCCATTAAAGAACAAATAAATAAAGAAATAGATAATTCATTTTATAATATTAACTATAAAAAATTAAAAAATATTGCAAGTAAAGTAAAATGGAATAAATTCCTACTATGCGATCCAAATCTAGCAACTGAGTTACTAATAAAGGAAATTAAGAGCTGCATCAATAAGTCTAAATACAAGCCTAACAAAGTAAACCGTTCAAAAAGAATTCCTAGAAAACCATGGATTACAAATTCTATCATGAACTCGTGTTCCACTAAAGATCAACTATATAAAATTTGGAAATTAGATCCAGAGAATGAAGAACTAAAGGCAGAATATAAAAACTATGAAAAAATATTGAATAAGGTTATAGCTGAAGCCAAGGTTAAATATGATAAAGAGTCAATCGAGAAAAACTCGAATAACAACAAAAAGTTATGGAATATCATAAATGAAAAATTGGGTAGAAAATCTAAAAAAAATTGTAAAATAGACTATTTAATTAATGATGAAAATATTAGAATAGATAACTCAAATAGTATCGTTGAATATATGAATCAATATTTCTGTGAAATTGGAATAAATTTAAGTCGAAAGATACACAACTCACCTAACAATATAATTAACATGCCAGATATGAATCAAAATAGTATTTTTATAGATCCTACTTCTAAGGAGGAAATTGTAACCATAATAAATAATTTAAAAGATAAAGCTGGTGGAGTTGATGATATACACTCCAGAGCCTTAAAAGCTTTATCCAAATATATAGCTGACCCATTAACATATATTTTTAATCTATGTATTGAATTGTCTGTATGGCCAAATGACTTAAAAAAAGCTGAAGTAGTTCCAATCTTTAAAGCCAACGATAAAAGTCAAGTAAAAAATTACAGACCAATATCATTAATATCAAATGTAGCAAAAATTTTTGAGAAACTTTTATACAACAGATTTTTTAATTTTTTAAAAAAATGTAACATATTATCTAAAAAACAATTTGGTTTTATAAAAGGATTAGGAACTAAAGATGCACTAGCTTTAATAACTAATATAATCTATAAGTCCCTAGACAAGAGTAAACCAATTATTACCACTTTTTTAGATTTGACTAAGGCTTTTGATACAGTCAATCATGAGATCTTACTAAGTAAACTTTATTGTTATGGAATAAGAGGAAATGCTCACAAATTAGTAAGTAGTTATCTATCCAACAGACAACAAAGAGTTAAGATGAATAACGTAGTAAGTGATTATAAAGAAATCAGAACAGGTGTCCCGCAAGGTACAATATTAGGTCCTCTACTATTTATTCTGTATGTTAATGATCTCTTGAAAGAAATGGCTGATGATGAGATTGTATCATATGCGGATGACACAGCTGTGATTACTAGAGGAAATACATGGGATGAAGCTAAAAATAAAATGAATGAAAGCCTAACTAAAATAAACTTATGGCTAGAAGCAAATAAGCTTACTCTAAACATTGACAAAACTGTATATATGACTTTTGGAAACAATTGTAATAGTGTACCGACTACTTTGGAAATTAAAATTAAAAACAAGTTACTAACTAGAGTTGAAAGCTGTAAATACCTAGGGATCATATTTGACTATAATTTAAAATGGAATAATCACATTGAATATATAATAAATAAGACAAAGTATCTTTCGTTTATCTTTTACAAGTTAACTAAATTTATGGGAACTAAAACTCTAATGGTAATTTATTATGCCCTTTTTCAGAGTATTATAAGCTATGGAATAATTGCTTGGGGAGGAGCTTTTTCTAACAATTTAAATTTATTACAAAAGCTACAAAATAGATTATTAAAAATTATAAACAAAAATACTCTAGCAATAAACCATAACCCACTAAATTTAACCCAATTATTCCGATTAGAAGCAATTGTCTACCATTACAAGGACCTTAAAAATCAATATGAAATGTCTACTAGTAGAACTAGGAATAAAAGCATTCTTTTACCACAAATCTGTAAAAGCAGTAGCGATAAAAATAATTACATAGTGGCTATCAAAGTATTTAACCGACTACCAAACGGCTTAAAAACAATAGTTAATAATAAATATATTAAAAAGAAAATCAAGGTTTGGATATCTGAAAATATTTAACAATAAATAATTCTAAACTATCTAAATATAAATTGCTGTAACATATTATTTTTGATGGGTAAACTTAAGTATATATGCGTGCGTGTATATATGTATGTATATATGAGTATGTATGTGTATATATATGTATATATATTATATGCAAATTAATTAATTATAGTAGGTAAATGGTGTCAATTAGTCCGTAAGTATTTTCTGTTAGATTGTAAGCTTCCAGTGTCCTACGCACAGGTATTACTATACCTCTGTAGGAATTACTGTTGTACTATGTTTGCTATTGTAACGTAATACATATGTAATATTTTACTGGTTAAATAAATAAATAAAATAAATAAATACTTATGAAAAACATGATTAATTGGTTAAAATTTAATCTTGAAACCACACATTCCAAAATTTGGGGGGGGGTTTGAACCCCCAAACCCTCCCGCTGGCTACGGGCTTGGATAAAATATAAAACACTCTTAGGTCGATATTAACATTTTTCACTCCATTTTGCTCCCTTCACAGCGGTGGTTTTGGGTCGTACAACTTGATGTACATTAAATTTTGGTTTTAAAGATTCTATTGTTACAAAACAAAACTTGATACAAATGTGAAAACTTACAATTGAAAATAAGTGTCGAATTTGGGAGTTAAAGACTGAAGAATCATGTGGATTTTGAAAATAGCGAAATTGATGAAACTCGAAAACCTCAAAATGAAATATCTCAATGCAGAATTAAGCTATTTGAGCAAACTCAAAAGCATTTGAAAGATCAAGACTAACACTTTGAGGTGTCATCGGTTTTTTTTTTAGAAGAAAGAATATCGCCAGGTTACATAACCTCAAATATAGCCGAAAATCGCATTTTTTGCGTTTTTAGGTTAGGATATCCCAAAATTCTGACGTGATAGAGCAATTTGGATCCTGAATTCGGATTCTACATGAACAATTACTTCGGAAATGACCCTTCACTTTCTTACAACAAAATCATGTTGACCTGTGTTATTATAGATGTTGTCTAGAACTCATGTATGCAATAGATTGTGCAAAAAAACACTTAAACTGACCTATTTCGTTCAGATGATACACGAATTTCATTTTATTAAAACTTTAAACTACGATCACAGTTCTTGTCAAATGAACAAGGCAATTGTCGATCAGGTTAATGGCTTTTCTGTGTTCGGTTTCATTGTTTCAATGTTCTTACTGAATTTGCATAAACTTATCAAACAGACTTACATAAACTACAAACAATAATCATCTAATTACATAGATCTAACTTTTTTTTTGGATATCTTTCAACAAAACAACAAAGTTATTAACCAATATGAACACTAATTGGAAACGTGTTTGTGTCTTTAATCAATAATTCAAATGTGGTACCTATCTGAGGCCCCAAGTATCGGTATGTCAACAAAAATGGTACGAACGTTGGATTGTTTAACTGTCTGGAATAAAACTCAAAACCTTTTACTATTCATTTAGGAAAAATCCTTGAAAAGAACGATTTTAATTTCTCACTGTTTGTATTGTTTAATGTCATTTAGTACAGACAATTCACGGGAAAAAACCTTTTTGGAAAGAAGAACAAGGATCAACGTGTTCAAGAAGGGAAAAATGTAACTAACTGGTAAAAACTACAACATTTTTTAGAGTTTTTAAAACCATAGCCTCAATAATTTATATTTAAAAAAGAACCGATTTCAGTTGGCCTAAAATAAAAACCGTTTAGAGACCGTGTACAATCAATCCCTATTTTCAGATATTCTTCTTTTTTATCTGATTTAAGGTAAAATTCTCTTGGAATATTTTAGCGTATTCTTTTCTTTCTCTTTCTCCGTCTCTAATTTGTATTATTTTCTATATTTTCCAAATGTTTTTTAACTTTTTTTATTTGTTTTATTATTTAGAACATTTTCTATAAGTGTAATTTTAATTCATTAAATATTGCAACCACCCTGTATATGTTTCTGTGTATTGGTCACCCCTATATAACTTATTTGTCTATCATTTTCTGAACCACCCTGTACAACTATAATTTAACTACACACAATATCGCGACGGTCTTTAAAACCACACTGTATAAGTATAAATTCTCTCCACACTATTGACTGTTTCTATTTTTCTATTGTTTAAATTATTCCTGTATGATTTTACTACGCCCATATGTCTAGTAATCCATTTATGCAACTGCTCATGGTCTACCCTATATAACAAAATTCACCGTTTTGAACCACATTTTATGATTATAATTTTACTCTGCCATTTATTCAACCACCCGGTATATGCAACTGCTTCTAAATTTTTTTGAACCCATGTCTATAATTATATCATAATTTTTGATACACCCTGAATATCAATAATTTTACTCCACCCTTACTTCAAACACCTTGAATAAGGAACTACTTATGTTTTACACTATATAACTTTTTTAACCGCTCTGTATAACTGTAATTCTACTCCACCTTATATTTCAACCATTGTAGGTATATTCAACTGCTTCTAACATTCTTTGAAGCCTTCTGTATAACTGTAACTATACTCCGTCCTATAACGCAAATATCCACTCTGTATAACTATAATTTTCCTCCACTCTTATTTCAAACACCTTGTATTAGCAACTACTTATGTGCCACCCAATACAATACTTTTTGAACCACCTTGTATAACTGTTTCAATTCCAGCTTATATTTCAACCATCCTGGTATGTAATTGCTTATGTACCACCCAATATCACACACGCACACACCTACAACCATATACCATACAGAAGAGATCGCCGGCATAACAAATTTTCGTTTCTATAAACTAATGGAAAATTTTCAGCCATTCCACGTGGCTATAAGCCCCGTAATTTAACTTCGTCTCTAAAAGAAACTGACTTTCAAATGAATCAAAATGAAAACCATTACAAAGACCCTGTACGATATACTTTCATGGCATACCTTGACATTTAAACTAGATATTTATGATTAAAATTTGACATTTACCATGATTTTTACAGTTTTTTTCCATATATTTTTCCGATTTTTCAGAAAAATGGTATATTTTACGTTATAGAAAAATATACGGAATCAAGCTGGAACATATCTTTATAGAATACAATTTGTAATATTCAAATTGCTTGAGCAGAGAAAACAGTGAAGATTCATTAAAATTCACTGAAATCTGATCCCTTATTAACTTTAATTTTTTGGAAAACCATAAATCTTATGTCATAGACAATTATACTTTTCTGTAATGTTCCTAATATTATGCCGTAAAAATCATCAAAATTGCCCAAGCCGTTTTTGAATAATCGCTTGTCATACATAAAAAAAAGTTGCAGACGAACATTAATACCTCCTCCTTTTTGGAAGTCGGGTAAAAAGAGCTAAACATTAATGTTTTGCTTTCTTTACGAAATCTACGCTTAACACCGTAATTGTTTATATGGGCAATTATATCTGCAAAATGAGCTATTTCACAATGAAATCTGTAAAAAATATTTTAAAATTCTAGCTAAAGTAGATTTTGTAAAATAACAATTCAATCACAGAGACCCTTTTTTAAACAGGCCATATTACCAAATTTAGCAGAATAGTTACTTTAAAGAGCCTTCAGCTCAATTTTTCAAATATTGAATATTGAATATGATATGATATATTTAAAACAGTTGGAGGACTGCAGCCGCGAAAGCGTTCATTCCTGTTGAAAAGTGGTACCGGTAAATTAGATATCTAGAATGTTAGGGTATCTATAGATAGATATATAATATATAATAAAACTGCAACAGGCCGTAGTCTGGGCATTATAGATATTGAACAAAAACTAATATGGAGTCTTTGTTACAGCACAGAAGCCAAAACAAGTTTTTTTAATTGTTGTCTATCTCTATGTTTGTACACGCATCACGCAAAAACTATTGCATGTAATTGAATGCCTTTTTAACCAATGTATTGCTAAAGGCCTAACTTAAAATATAAGCTGCATTTTACAGTAGAAAAATATCTTATTCAGATTGTTTTTAAGTTAATATTGCCCCTATCACACGTTCCTTATCTAACTTATTGTTAACGGACTACTTTGGCCACGACGTCTGGTGGTCAAAAAAGTACTAGTTTTAGTGTGTACTTGAATACACGAGTATACTGAGTAATCCATTAAAGCTTCGTACCAAAATAAGAGTAGAGTTTATTGTGCGGTGAATGGTTAGGTTAGGTTAGATTTACTACCAAATCCCATGAAAATTTAGAAATTAGTTTTCATGCCATCCCTAAACCTGATAGCAGTTTTGTCTACATAGAATTTTTTCTGGAAAACTGGAAAAATAGATAGTTTAAAGCCTGCCAACGTGCTTTAAAATTAAAAAATACAAATCCCCACATTTGGGTGTACATTACATTTTAAAAAGAGTGATTTTATGGTATCAGGTAAGTTGGCAATGTTTAACCTCAAAGATATGTAAAAATGTAATTTTAAATTCAATAAATTAAAAAAAAATTGTAGGTGTTATTACAAAAAAGGTGACTAAAAAACATGTATTCCATCATGTAATTTGTCGAGCTCTGATAATAATAAGTTCTCTTTCCGGCTATATCACTAACTAACACATATATTCACTTCCAGAACGTCTTTATCACTTTTAAAAGCGTCTTTAGGTTGTAGAATGCAAAGAATTTGAAAGACAGGAATTAAATCAGTATACTTTTAAGAATTAATTACCCTAACACATTCACACATGTGGTCGCCGCGCCACCTTGAACCGTAAGTCTAATAATAAGTTTTTAATTTCTCATTGACATTTGACGTTAGACAATTATTTACGGATAACAATATAATAAAGCAGCCACCACGTATTTACATTGTGTACCCTTACCAGCCCTGCACAAGCATCCAACCGATAAAATGTTTCCCGATAATGAAAGTGATCCTTGAATATCGTGAGGTTTTTTTACATGAGAGGTTTGTAAACATAATGCAGTAAAAGTCACTGCTTGGATTATCATTATTTTTACCACATTTTATCAAATGTCCAGCTGTCAGATTTTTTTCTGCGGCTCTAATATTTTTCTGAGCTGAATTTGATCCAGCCCAGAGAAAGAAATCGTTTATAGAAAACATAAGTATAATTAAAATTCAATGTAAATTGTTAATTCTTTTCCTGTGCACTAAAACTAGTACTTTTTTTAACCAACAGACTTCGTGGCCAAAGTGGTCCGTTGTGAATAGCTAAATTAAAAGATTTTGAGAAAACTAACGCCTCACTTACATAAACAGTTAAGTTATAAGTAAGAACATTGCGAATACGAAATAAAAACGGCTGTATATAAAAACTATTAACTACGGTAGCATCCAAAATTTCGATGACTGTAAAAATGCTGATGCTGAGGTGATCCCGATTTCGATTACTGAAACCCGAAAAAACAGGAAAATTCTTCGGATTGAATTGTGTAGATAACGGCACCTACTTTGGATGAGACAGTTTAGTTTTGAGACAGCGTGTACGATACCGGCTGATAGTATCAGTCACTGTGTTTTTGTAAGAGAGTTTATTTGTTTATTTTGATATAAATAACGACTTCGAAACTGAATATGTATGTTTGTTCATTTTTTTGAACCCTCAATTCATTTTTTTAACCTACAGAATCTATTGCAATTTGTGTCAGAAGTGGGATTAAGTGAAGTTAACTTCTTAAACTGATTTACCATTACTGTAACATCCAAAAAAGTGTCACATACACAAACTTATCATCTATATGAATACATGTTTTTGACCGCTGACTGTGCTTCCTATAAAGATTGGGGATTTGATATGGTGATCCATTAATTTGTTTCTTTCCATTATTATATTTACTTCGGGTTATTTTTTCTCTATTAATATTATTTTTTATAAAATAACTCTCAATTTTCAATTGTTTTTCGTTATACTTGTCCTCCGCAATATTTTTTCGAAGTTTTACACAGCTCGTATGTTCTATACCCATGATAGTTTGTGGTAGTAGTTTCATTGTTGTATTCGCACATGCTATGACTGTAAAATATTCGGAATACACACAATAGTTTAATAAACGAATGTTCGGTTTTTTACGCGATAATCCTATCGCTAAATATAATTAATGCCTCTATAAAATGTTAACTTATATCTAAGAAATGCAGCTCCTTAAAACTCACATACTTGAGTGTCACTTCTATGCAAAAATAATTTACTATCTGGGTTAACCCGTAATAAAGAGCAAATAATATTTCTCTCATTTAGGTTATGAATGCAATAAATTGTTAACAGAAATATATAGTAATAATAAAAATGTTATATATGATTGTAATAAAGTCAATAATGGGTAGCTTCCTTGATTACCACACTAACAATTGTCAAAAATATTTACAGATGTTCATTATGACAATAAAATGTTAATTGCCCTGTTTATATATTTGGTGTAATAAATGAAACTTATTATTAAATTAAACTGATTTAATATATCTAAATTATTTTATTGAAGTCAAACCCGGAATTTGGAAACATGTTTTAACTTGATGTTATTGATAAAAAGTAGTATTCATTAAGTACTATCGTAAACGAAATTTCGAATAAATTTTAAAATAATACAAACCAGAATTACAAACTAAAACAAAAAAAAATATTTTATGCCCAACATCTTTTCAGCCAAATTAAAACCGACAAAAAAGACGAGAATTTAATTGTTGAAACGAGGTTAAGTGAAAAATCAAGGTACAACAAATGTATCTAAAAATTAAAGATGTCCAACAGAATACCAATTTGCACTTAAGTCAAAAATTCAAACGGTACAGCTTGCATTTGTCAACATTATTAAGGATACCTATTTTTAAATTATTTACGTAGTTTGTTTATTTTCAGAGATTTAGCGTCTAAGATTTTTTAAGAAGGGGGGGGGGGAAGGCATGACCCCTATGACCACCACTGACAATTTTATACTTTTAGTTAGAGGTTCCGAAAGAGTACGAGTAGAGGTTGGGTGCTTCCCTTGAGAAGTGTCCTCAACAATGTAGCGAATTGTTTGGATGTCTCCACATTCACAGTTTTCAGAAAAGAGTTTTCTGCGGTGAATGAGCTGTTGGTACCACCATTGCTGAATCAGTTTAATGTTAGTCATGATTTCCTTAGTAGATCGGTAACTTCTACTCCATTAGTTGGGTTGTCTATGATATTGCTGTTCTTGGGTTGGTTACTGCTCCTCTTTCTATGACATTTCAGGTTGACGTCTAAACGGTTATTGAATAAAGCAGCACCTGTATCTCATAAAAAACTCCTGGATCGAAGCTTCTTGGTTGAGATGCATGAGAGTGGATTAGCAGTTATGGTTTAACCATGATTTTGTTCTGACCGTAGCTGGATCTTCTTTAGATCGGCTAACTGGATGCCAGAGAGGAAAGAAACCTAGTGGAGGCTTCAGTGACCTCAGCTCTGCTGCTTATATTCGAGAGTTGTAGACTTGCTGGCAGACCGCACAGATTCTCTGCAGGGTGACAACACAAGGTTCAATGCAGGAATTCTGGGAAGATCCCATCAGGGCCAATAACCTTGCCCAAGCTTGACACTCTGAACAGAAAGATCCGACGTCGAAGACCTTTCTTTATATTCCTCTAGCGTTGCCTAGCAATTTCTCCTTTAGAGTATTCTATTTGGTTGTGTGCTATGGGGTGGTACAGATATACCGTTTCTGCTCTTTCACAGGTCAGCCTTTTTACTCGAGGTAGTTAAGTTTGGGCTCGCATATTCTGTCCATTTGTTTTTCGAGTTTTCATCACGCGATTTCTTACTTTCACGTCCTTGAAATCTTGACATGTTTTACGTAGGTTCTTAGATTCTTCAGACCATCCAGGAATATGTTTTTTGACAAGACCTCTTGGGTTGTTTGAAACCGCCTTTTTCATAACAGCTTTATCGTTATTATGTGAACTATGTTTTTCTAGTTTTAAAAAACTTGTCGCAGGCAGCCTTTTTGGGGTTCTATCTGGCGTAGACAGCAGAGAGGGGAGTCAAGATGAATAGTAATATCCTAGTGGTGACTATTGCCTGGAATTAGTATTCCAGTTTCATCCACCGTGCTAAAAGTGGTTTCAGGGTTGTCCACCTCATCTCGTTGTTCAAAAAGTCTTTGAGATTACATAGAAGTTGAAGGCTCAGAGGGGCTGACCAGATTGTTAGTTGTTCAACCGCTTCGTCATGTCACGGGCATCTTCCCAGGAGTTATGGTGACTATTAAAATCACCGAAATCGACATCTATAGATCTGCTGTCGCGTTAATAAGGTGACATTCTGGAGCGGGGTTATTGCCTGCAGACATTTTTTGGGGTAAATTGAAAAAGAGATTGTGTTGGTAGTAGTGTATAATAAAATTGTGAAATACGATGATCTAGTATACGCATTTTTCGACATATTGAAAGTTTCTTTTGCATAGCAATATTGGCACTAGACAAACCTTCAATTGACAAAGGACCCCGCAGAATCCTTATAGAAAATGGCTTTCGGCCAAATTTTTTCAAATTAAAGTATCTGATAGCTCTTGAAGAGTAGATCAAAAGTGCTCATGGGCACAAGGCTCCAGAGCCAATAGTTTAGGATCTAGAGCCCTCTAAAGTGGACATGGTCAGAATCCTTATGGGAATTACTTTCGGCTATTTTTTTTCAAATTCAAGTATGTGATAGCTCTTGAAGAGTAGATTAAAAGTGCTCCTGGGCACAAAGCTTCGGAGCCAATAGTTTAGGATCTACAGCCCTCTAAAGTTGACTTGGTCCAGAATCCTTATGGGAAATGGCTTCAACTTTAGAGGGCTGTAGATCCTAAAGTATTGGCTCTGGAGCTTTGTGCCCAGGAGCAATTTTGAATAACTCTTCAAGCGCTATAGCATACTTGAATTTGAAAAAAATTAGCCGAAAGTCATTTCCCATAAGGATTCTGGACCACGTCAACTTTAGAGGGCTGCAGACCCTAAACTATTGGATCTGGAGCTGTGTGCCCACAAGCACTTTTGATTTACTCTTCAAGAGCTATCACATACTTTAATTTGAAAAAAATTGGCCGAAAGCCATTTCCCATAAGAATTCTGCGGGGTCCTTTTTAAGGTGTAGTAATCCAGGATTTTTATAGTCTGTATTCGAATTCAACATTGTCATTACTGGGCCTCATATACAGGTCTTTTTCGTTTACTTATTTTTATTAACCGGGACACTGTGCTACTGGATTCTCTTATGATGAACAATTGCCATTAATAATAAATATTTATGGCTCCCTTTGAATATTTCAATTTTGACTGCATGTATTTTGTAGACCATAATTTAAAGCAAAGGTATAAAAACTTGGATCTAACACATGTAAGTGCAATATTTGAAATTTGCGGCTCAAGTAGCACTTTTTGGACTTGAATTGTGTTCATTTACTAATTTATATACTTAAGAAGGCAAGTGTATGTGTTGTCCGACTAGAACAATGTACCTACTTAAAATAATTTTTGAAAACCACCAAAATAATTAGCCAGTGTACATTAGCTGACAAATGAAATTCTTCAAATCTCCTTGAAGTGTTGGTAAAATTACAACCAAATAAGTAAAACGACTTATTTGGTCAAGGTTATGCAAACATCATAAACGAACTGCTCCAGAACATTTAGGTAGGGTAATCGTTAGACATTATTTATTTTAGATAACAGTATTTATTATTATAATATTTCTGTGGAAAAAAAAAACGAAAACATGTGCAACGACTTGTAGTATCATTTGTTTGGATTAACATTTTGAACGAAATAATCTCTTTACTTTGTAAATATTATGATTTAATTGCCCCAACAAGACAAATATTAAGTGTTCTAGTTAAATTCTAATTCTAATTTAATTTTAATTACAATTATAAACTAAATTTTGTGCTATAAACAAATATAATTGGAGCCCAGCAGGAGGTCTCAAAATTCGGAGACTGCTCACGTTTCATCTTAATTCTAACGAGAAACTGAAGTAGCAGGATATACACGATTTGATTTTTACAATTCTTTGATAACAAGAGTATCCGTATGAGATTCACGTATAAAAGAACGTTACGATATTTTATTAACTGCATTTGCATTTATGTACATTGTCTGCTTCATACGTGTATCTAATACCGATCTACTATTAAAAGAATCTGTTGAGACTCTGTATTCGCGAATTCTGTAGCAAACAAAACACATATGCATATTCCAATTATTGAAAATGATTCAAGTATCCACGATATTTCATAAATTAATGCTGTTGGTCTGATTGTACTCTGGATGTTATTTTTCCAGACAAAATTACTTCATTAATAACACTTTTTATGAAAAATCATTTATTTTTTAACGGGAAAATTTTTACTAGAAAATGTTATTAGTCTTTCAAGACTTCACATATTTTTGAGTGCCACCCTCAAAAGATGGAAATCTCCAAATATTATTGATGCATCTAAAACATGCTTACATATTTGAATTGAACAGTTAAATGTCGCTGTTCAGTGCGCTTGTAACTTAAATTAAATTAACATTTAATAAAATAAGTTATTTTACTGATCACGGCCTGTGTTGGAACCTTCACAATAATAGATACAATGTACCAGGATTTTGAGCCATTTTCAGAATCATTTTTCAAAACTTCCAAAAAGGAGGTTTTCAATTCAATTATTATTATTGAAGTGAGAGCTTAACGGGGACCCACATTTACACATATGAAAATAGATGAGCAATAGAATGAATTGGACAACTTGAAATTTCATTTGGTTCCACACCGACACCACACCTTGACCTTGAAATAGCCACACAATTCAGTTAACTGTGTAAGAAACAAAAACCAGGTACAATACATTATGACTTTCTTCTTTTATAGAATATCAATAATATATAGGAAACAAACTAATATAACATCCAACGAATATAGAAAATCTGCACAGAATTTGCTTATCTAATGAAAACTCCAATTCTCTCTTGCGATATATTAAATTACGGACTTGACATTTGTCAAAAGTCAGAAAGAACGCTATTAATTTCATACACCTTTTGTTAAATTTTTTGCTGCATTTACAATTCATCGAATATGAGCTTCAACTTGCAGGTGAATAATTTAGCAAATTTTATTTGGCACTTATAGAAATTTAAATTAAGAATTAAATTACACATTAGGCCTAATACTTGAGTTATAACAAAATAGTGGCAATTATTTTAATTCTCCTGAAATTTATAACCATTACTAATGATAACACAAGAAAATAGAAACAGAGACAGGAGATAACAAAAGACGAGAAGTATAATTCGTAAGTCTCAAATGACTGCCATTCTTTTTAATTTTTTTTGTGTACCTATATGTCATATTCAAAAATCCTTACCGATTTAGACAGTTTAAAACGTAATTATTTAAGGTGCCCCAAATACTTTTTGTACAATGTAAAAGATACCGTTTTTTAGAAAATAGGAAAAATTGATACATAAAATGTGAATGTTAAATGTCACAATTTTAGGACATTTTATGGAAAAGGCTTCGTCATTTTGTATTATTTTTTTAAATTTTCTAGTTATATGCAAAAAAGGGTTTCAATTCAATTATTATTTATTTTAGATTTTCTTGGGAATAATACCACATCAGAGTTCAAACTTGTGTATATTTTAAAACCAAACGTTTCAAAATATACACAAGTTTGAACTCTGATGTGGTATTATTCCCAAGAAAATCTAAAATAAACTAGAAGATGCCACAAATAACATTCAGAAAACAATCAATTATTATTTTTTAAATACATATTACCTGATATCTACCTACAAAGGAATTAAATTTCATATAGAAGATATGTCTGCATTATTTTTCGTAATTTAAACCGTAGTTTAAACCGTAAAATATTTAGGAAAATTCCTAGGTGGCCCCGTGTACTTTTTCTACAATGTAAAACATCGGTTTTCAAAAAGTAGGAACAATTAAACGTCAAAGCGTCACATCAATTTTAGGACATTTTATAGAAAATGTTTGAGTTCTCAGAATTATTTTTCAAAATTTCGTAAATATTAATTTTCGAATATGTCACAAAAGTAAACCCTATTTTAACCGACTTTCAAAAAGGAGATTTTCAATTCAATTATTAATATTCTTTTGTAGACATGTCACATAATTTCGATCTGTGAAGAAATACGTGCATTGTTTTATGTATGTTGACAGATTTTCCTAAAAATTCTTATCGGTTTAGTTAGTTTAAACCGTAATCTATTAAGGAAAATTCAGAGATGTAAAACATATAGATTTTTAGAGAATATGAAAAATGAATACATAAAATGTAAACGTCAAAATGTTACAACAATATTTTTCAAATTTAAACATCAGATGTGTCAAAAAACAATTATTGACCGTTAATACTCATAAATTAACTAAAATTCGATATTTTTTATAGCTTGCTCGAAAAAACACTATAATAAAGCGAAAAAATATTGGCAACTTTAACTCCATACTTGTCGAAGATCAGAGAAGAATCAAGAATTCCGAAGTGCTAAGATACAATTTTTTGCATCAAACAAAACTACTGAAACTGTATATTGAGAACACTTACTCACATATTAGATATTCTGACTACTTTGTAGAGAATCTAAAATCTCTCCAAATCAAAGCCAAATAAGGAAATGAATTGTGACGTAGTCTTCTCATATTCAATGGCCACGCTAAATGAAACTATCCAGGTTGTACAAAACTATCTCTCTTTCTCTATCTCTCTTTCTCAGTACGAGTTTGTTTCCCAGGCATAACAGACACTTCCAATTCACAGAGACTCCTTCTTATACACCATCCATAGAATCATCGTCCTCTACTTTCCATGGTCTGTCGAGGTCACGGTGTCGAAAATTCCCATATCACTAGATATTAAATTCCCATATCACTACATATTTCGTCCATTTTCGCGTGTTATGGAAGCCACAGATAGAATGCTTTCGCTTCAAGGAAAACTAATTCTTATTTATCCCCTTAAAGGAATCGGTTGATCCTTTCAATTCGTTTTCACTGCGGATATAATGAAAAGACATAAATTAGTTGCACAATTCAGCAACGATAAATAAAAGTTAATGTATTGTTAATAACAATTACTCTGTCTCGTAATCTGAAAGTTTCAGCGTAACTGCAGCTCAGCTTTAACGCTAAAACTAAAAGTTCTTAATGCCAATTAGTTCTCGGTTTAATAGGTTTAATAGCAAAACGTTCAGCCTTTCCATCTTTATGTTTCATAAATTTTTCATAGTCCTCTATCTCGAGCATTAAATTTATGGTCTCACATGTCGACGTTCTTGTTTGAGATATGGTGTACATAAAAGCCGTATCAACCTTGCATTCTGTTGTAAGGTTAATAGGGCTGTTATGTGAAATAAATGGGTTGCCATAGATGGCTCGTTTTCAAATTTGCTTTGTATGTTGAGTGTTCAGAAAAAAAACGGTAAAGATGATTTGTTGTATGTTTTTGCTCGATTTAAATAAAACACAAAAGATGCAATTGCGAAGAAATCATGTTAAAACAAAAAATAATAATAAAACCTTCTACGTAAAAATCATTAATTAAAATATGAATAAACAAATTTTGAAAAAAATAAAAAGAACTTAATAAAAAGAAAAATATGTTTTTTTCTACAGTTAAATATTTTTACTGAAGTTGGTGCCAAACTAAACAACAAATTTGCAACGTATTACTCATAAATTTACTTTCCAAATTATTTTCACTTTAACTTGTCTAATGTAAAATTTATTACATTACATAGCAAGGAATTTTGTAAATGCTCAGTTTTGAGTTGTGTTTGTTGGTTTTATCTTCGATATAATTGATTTCAGTGTATTTTTGGTTTTGACACATCAAAGCTTCCACAGTTTTCCCAGTATCTACTTCGTTCTTTTATTATTATTTTTTTGTAGGTAAATTAGGGAATTCTCTATATACAGTGAAGGGCAAATGTGTGGAACCCTATTTGTTTCCAAATTTTTTTACATTTTTGAACATCCTGTTCTACAGGAAGTAATGTCGATTTTAAAATTTGCAATGAAACACCTTGTATAGTATTTTAGTTTCTGATGAAACATTTTATTGCGAATACAAAAATATCGGGTTTGATATTGTTTACTTCAATACTTACCGAGATATTAACAGAAAAGTAACTAAGGAAAGGAAAAATTCGATGGTAGCTAAACTCGGTTCAGATTTCATGTACGCCCGATATAAACAAACCGCTCGGTAAGGATTTGTATTTCTATTGGCCAATCGGTGGCATTATACCGTCACAGCCAACAGTACTGCTTGTTCCATAGTCGACTACACGTGCGTTTGTTTAAATCAGGCGCAAATTAAATCTGAATCAAGTTTAGTAGTCCATGAAATTCATTGCAGAAGTGACAATAGTTGTCAAAATAATTTGCAAGAATTAGCTGCAAGAATAACTGAAGACATCCAGAGAATTACACCAGAAGTAATAGATAATGTTACTAGAGAATTTAAAAACCGACTTGCTTATTGTCAAGAAGTAAACGGTGCTCAGTTTGAACATCTAAGACATTAAGTTTAGTTAAATTTCAATGTTTTGAAAATCACTTAGATTTAGTTAATAATTATGATTATGTATTTCTTTAATGGATATTAGATTATTCCTTTCCTTAATTACTGTGCTGTTAATATCTTGGTAGGTATTGAAGTAAACAATATCAAACCCGATATTTTTGTATTCGCAATAAAATGTTTCATCAGAAACTACAAATCACTATACAGGGTGTTTCATTGCAAATTTTAAAATCGACATTACTTCCGGTAAAACAGGAAGTTCAAAATTGTAAAAAAATTTGGAAACAAATAGGCAATCTACTGCAGCATCCACCTTCCAAATTTCATTTTGATATCTCTAATAATTCCAGAGATATTTGCTTGGCTCCACACATTTGCCCATTACTGTATATTCATTATTTAGATAATTTCGGGAGAAACAACCTCCTCTATTTCGTCGGCTTGGAAGAAGATTGTCATAACTCAAAATACACAAATTTTCAGGGGAAGCATGTAAACATTTTACTGGATAAAATGTACTCAGATCTCGATCTCATTAAATAATTAGAAACCATATTCTTTACAGATGACTTGCAGACAACTTAAGTTGCATTGTTTTGCCTTAAGTTGCCTTTTGTTTTGTACGTTTGTACAAATTCAACCCCTATTTTCAAACATGTGACAGTCTTGTTCCAAATAATATTTATGTTTTTGAATAATATTTTAGAGAAGTTTAGAAGAAGATTATTTGTTTACTTCTGAAATAAATTTAAATATACAAAATGAAACATTTATTTTAAGTAAACAAAACCATTCTGAAAACAACTATACATTTTTATAAATTGTTCTAAGACTCATAATAATATCGTGGAACAACTGTTGTATCTTGAAAGGATACAATATGAAAACTTTATTTTAAGTAAACAAGAGAGAACAACTATACATTATTATAAATTGTTATAAAACTCATAATTTTATCGAGGAACAACTTTTTTATTTATCAAGAACAGTATTCCATTCTTTTTTGCTTCTGCAATAGGTAATTTCTGTTTATAAGCTTTACTTAGTTCAAGTAAATTAAAGTCTGTTCTCTGGCGCCTTGAGTTCACAATATTTGCAGTAAAGAAGTCCTGCTGCTGATAAGAATTTTTATAAAAGATTTTTCCGCCCTGATCCTTCTTCATCATGAACATTTTCATGTCTGTGATTTTAACTACTTCACCTTCAGAGTTTTTGAATATATTATTGATGCCCATCTCCACAACAAGTTTTTTTAAGTCGAAAAAATCGTCGTAACACATTTCTTCTACTGAATATCGTTTGCCATTTTTCTTTGCTTGCCGGATGAGTGTCACATAGTGTTCAGGAACATGGATCGGAGCAGACTTTTTGAATTTGTTGATATGTCGTTCAATCACTGAATGGGAACTATCTCCTTCGTTTTGGGTATGACCAGTTATGAAATATTTATGGGTCACTGATTGTATATTTGCTAATTTTAAAATGGCGAACATGTACAAGGCGAAAATACATTTGTTTTTATTTTGCCCCGTACAGTTGTCGCTATAGAATATGACGTCTATGAATTTGTTCTCAATGGAAGCCTTAGTGTTTATGGGATTAAGATAGTGCCACACACAGGAACCAAATTCATTAGCCCCTCTTTGTCCTTGTCCTTCATGCCAAACATAACAGCTAACTTCGTTATTTGCCAACTGGTATACGGTGAAATTTAAAACATTCAATTTTGATGTATAATAATATGAAGATGCATTGCCCGTGGGACATCGCAAAACTGCTTGGAGGTCGTATACGGCAACTGTACTCCCTGAAGTTTTATCAATTTCTTTCTCTCTCCGGGAAAGCACTTTTTCTTTGATATGGGTATCATACTTTTCCTGAAGTTGAGTTTAATCATCTGTACTAGCATTTAGAAAAGCAAGGCAAAGTTCACATTGGTATTTTTTGGGGTTAAAGAAACCAATGTTAGACACAACTGATATGTGACTCTATTGCACAGAATACATGTGTCGACTTGTCAGAAACACATACTGTCACTAGCGGTATTTAGCGGCCGCCAAATTAATTACAACGTATAACTCTCTTGCACATAAAATTATAGACAAATTGAAGTTGTTTCATTACAAAAACATAAAAATGCATTTTTTTGAGTTATGACAGTCTTCTTCCAAGCCGACGATTTGTGTAGGGAAAAGGCGATGTCCTGACAGTTTTTTTGTAGAAAAGAGATCTTTATTGATTAGCCTATAAAGAAAAATTGTAAAGAAACCACCAACGATGTATAGACATACGTAGTGAACAAAAATGGGACATTATCCTTTCTTCGGTAGGGGTTTTTCAACTTTTCAAAGGCTTCTCTAAATAGAGTGCCTATAGGTCAAGGCCCTTGATACTATTTACCAGTAATTAAGTTTTGATTACATTAATATAAATTAGCAGCCTGAATCTAAGGGACAGCCTTAACTGGATGGACTTCCGGCTGAAATATATTTATCTAAATAATCACTTCTTAAGTGTCTGAACATTGAACATGTTTAAAAACTAATCACTTCTAGAGCATCTATAAATTTTATATTAAAATAAACACACTTATATTTATTTCCTATATGGTTTTGGTTTGATCATTCAAGAGGTATGGTGAGTTCTTGCTTTTGTTAATTTCTAATGACTCTAAAAGATATAATTTTTTACTTTTTTGTTGTAAATGTAATACTTGGAAAGTATTCTGAGGTACATGATTTTTATTCAATAAATAGTCGGCAAAGGTTGACTTATTATAATTGTAATTTGGTATGGTCACCTTGTCTTAAATGATCTTCCCGTATGACCGAGGTAGAAACTAGTGCAACTATCACATCAACTTATAGACACCCGAGTTGTTATTTTTGTTAATTTAACAACAGCTAAAATAACAACTCGGGTGTCTATAAGTTGATATGTGGTGATTGCCCTAGTTTCTACTTCGGTCATACGGGAAGATCATTCAAGTGAAGATGGGATGAACATACCAAAGTTTTTGTGTGCCACAATTAGAAATTAATAAAAACAAAAATTCACCATACCTCTTGGATGATCAAACCAAAACCAATTCATCTCCATTACTTAATATTTTCAATAGAATTATATAAACTCATTGAATACATATTTTATTACATTTAAACCCCTTAACTGTAATATTTTGTTTTTAGTAGTGGTATTTCCTTACTAAGTGCTTCAATATCCCATAATTTCAATAATCCTCTTAATAACTCTGTAATTGCATCCATATGTAGTAATAGTTTTAGGCATTTAGCATTTAGTTGTTCTACCTTGTATTCTGAAGAAGCCGATAGGAAATAAATATTAAAGAAAATTACCCAGTGTGTTTATTTTAATATAAAATTAAAGTAAATTTTCACCAAATAAATATAGAAACTATCATCAGCATCTATAAATGTTTACACACTGGACATTTTTACTCACATCATTGTTCACTTAACTAGAGACTTTAATCACTCAAACTTTTGTATTACTTCTGTAATTACTTAATATTGTTCTTAACCAACTATGTACATTTTACATTTTTACCGAAAGTCCAGCATTTGTTGTGATAAAATGAAATAAATATTAAAATTTCTGAAAGTAAAGCTTACACAACATATCAATAATTAATTTAAATTGAAAAACACGTACTGATTAAGTAAAATCCAAAGAGATGACTCAATAGTATTATTTTTAATGCATGATGACTTATTAACGGTTCTTTATACTGCGTTTTAGGCACTTCACGTTTCGGAACCAGTTCAGTCCTCCAACATGCCTAAAAATAACGCAAATTATGGATGTAAATATAACTTGACTCGCTGGAAGAAGTGGTTCGTCTTCAAGGCCGGCCTTGAAGGTGTTTTGCTTGAAAGACGCAAAAAAAAATACGCGCAATTAGGTACAGGATGGTAAAGAATTCATTGATAATTTTAGGTAACAAAAGCATATTATACTGAAAAAGTTTACTGCAGATTATGAAACTAGACAGTTTATATATTCAAAACAAACACAGCAGAAGGTAATGAGCGGTAAAAAGTGGGCGTTACCACGGTTAAATTTGAAAAACTGTATTTAAAGGTGTTAAAAGGTAGGTTTCTGTAGCAACTGACATTTGAATTGTTTTCTTTATCATTATTATTTCAATAACAATAAAATAAAAAATATCTATAAATTTGGTTTCAGAAGTATCAACTCAATACTACCAAGTGACATGTATAACCTGCAAAAAAACTCATTGGTTGTTAGCAAAGTTTACTAGATGAATAAAACAGTTTAATTTAGCCCCTGCCTCAATCACGTCTACTTCAAATGATAAATTAATTGATCTGCCAAAAATTGAGATTTTGAAGTAGGTACATTATCGGGAATCCAACTGAGCCCATAATGATTTACGTTATTCCTTTTACTCGATATTTCCTTTCATCAAGACTGTCTGATCATTCATTCAACTTTGTCAAAAATAGAGAGACCTCTACGTCCTCCATTTGGGTCCACTTTATACTGTTTGGTAGTCCAAGAACCATTCTCTGTGGCTTTAAAATGTCTGGATGCCAAGGGCATCTTATGGTAATACCTGTAACAGCCTAATTGTACAATCCCTTTTTAAATGTTCGTTTAGTCCACAGTGGAAATACTCAGCTCTGGTAGGCTTGGTACGATTTTTTAGTCTCATATTTTCTAAAACTTTCTGCATTTTAGAGAGGAACTCTGTTTTTCATTCGAATATGAGCTTCTTGATCCTCTTGCTCAAACGAGACTGCTCTCGCCATTAGCATAGTCTAGATGACTAAAATACATCTGGATCGGCTAAGTTCGCCAAACATCCAGTATCGGCCTCTAGCTCTTGTACATTTTCCCCATATTTCTGTAATAATGATCTAATTTTTAAAAGTCTTCGTTTTGACGAATTTTAACTTGATTTTTTAAGATTTACCTTCAAATTTCTATAATTTTGGTTTTCAGGGAATAATTATTTAAATTATACAATTGCGACCTTTAACCCTACTTTATTTGTACAGATGTGTAGACATTTATTGTTAAATCTTAGTAATATGTGTGTTACCGTGTAACTTCTGAACGACTTGATCGATTGAGGACATATTCACATAATATATTTGCTATAACTAGCGTATGGTTGATAGCTATGCTAAGATTCGATAGGCACTACTATGTTCCAGATATTGATGTTTATATACAGGGTGAGTTTTTTTTGATGATCAGTATGGGGAAATCTGAAACTAGCGGAGATAGAGCAATGGTTAAATTGGGAAAGATTTGCAGTTTTACTGGCCCAATTTAATGACACTTTCGGATTTTGAAAAAACCAAATTCTGTCGAATTAGTCAAATCCCTCTAGCTCCTTTGTTTTTGATTTTATAAAAAAAGTGTAATTATGAAAATTGGAGGGAATTAATTGTATCCCGAATATGATTCATGTCCTCGTTTGCGTGACAGCTCTCGTTTTAGAGATATGACACAAACTTTTTTTTTAAATGGAAACCATAGTTGGCTATAACCTCAAAAAATCGGACATTTTCAGTACCTTAACTACAGTTCGTTGAGATGTGCCAGCTTCTGCCGCAATCTCACGAGTTGATGTAAATGGATTTTGATTTACCATTACCAAAACATTTATTTGTGCTGCTTCGTTAATTGGATTACGTTAATTTGGTGATTTAGTAAAAGATATCTACGCAAACTATCGTAAAGCCTCTTAAATGTACAGCAGGTTGACGACGATTAAAATATCTATGAAAGTATTCCTCAGCTGCACGAACTGAATTTTTATGGCATATGATATAACATTCCACCATATTCAGTTTTTCTTCGTTAGAATATTCCATTTTATCAAATAAGAGAGAAAAGCATCCATAACTCCGTTATTTTTATGAATAACTATATCGAGTATTATATCGTTGAAAAGCTCGAAAAATGTCCGATTTTTTGAGGTCATAGCCAACTATGGTTTCCATTTAAAAAAAAAGTTTGTGTCATATCTCGAAAACGAGAGCTCTCACGCAAACGAGGACATGACTCATATTCGGGATACAATTAATTCCCTTCAATTTGGATATTTACATTTTTTTTATAAAATCAAAAACAAAGGAACTAGAGGGATTTGACTAAATCGACAGAATTTCGTTTTTACAAAATATCTAGTAAGCCATGACTTTTTACAAAAATCCGAAAGTGTCATTAAATTGGGACAGTAAAACTGCAAATCTTTCCCAATTTAAACATTACTTTATCAACGCTAGTTTCCAAGATCCCCCCCCCCCATACTGATCATCAAAAAAAAACTCACCCTATATAAAGTCGTTAGAGCATCTGATAATGATAGTTTAACTTATGAACGTTTTGACCGATTCAAGTTTGTAACTATACTAGACGATTAGTACATGCTCGTTTAATGTCAAAAAAGATAATCAAAAAACTGAATTTAAGATGTTGATTACAGTCAACTAGAACAGAAAATTAGTCAACCAAAGAAAAATAGAAGACTTTATGTCTCAGATACTTAAACAGAGCTATCACGAAATTAGTTTTCATTAAGATGGAAAACACCCGGCATTCTCAATCCACAACTGTGATTGAACATTTAAAAATGCTGATATTTCAGGACGAACAAAAAACCCCAATAAAATGTATTACAAATCCTGTAATATCGTCTCGAACTCAAGATCTGAATTCTGATTGGAACTGAAATTACAAAATTAATCTTTTTTGTTTATTGCTTTCGCGTGATGGTTCTTCGAACTAATTGAACTTGTACTCGGTCATTTAATCTGGTAGGAATTGGTATCTTTTGAGGTTATCTGTGTTTCTGTGACAGATATAAAACGATTTACTGGCGTACGGTGTATACTATCGTAAATGATCTTTATGGTGGGCTTTAATTCCTCTTATCTTGTCGAATTTATCTTCTGAAGGTGGAAATTGAGCGACACAGAATAAGTATGTTAACTTATTACTACATAATCTAGACCTAAGATTTGAAAATATTGTGTCAGTCAGAGTGGGCTCGTTCATAAAAATGTTTGGGTATTATGCCTGAGATATTCACAGCAATTTACTGTTGTAATAGAAGGCTAAGGATGGTATAATGGTTTTAATTTAGTTTAGTTTCCTCGAGGATCAGTCACCATCTTATCGTACTAGCACAGAAAGTAGATCAGAGTATGGTGATCCAGAAAAACATATAAGTTATGACTTGAGAGCACTGGAAAATAAAGACTGAACAGAAAAAGGATATGCGCATATAAAACCAGCACTTAAAGAAGCAGCGAAGGAAGCTTGTGAGAACAAGACAGAAATATACAAAAACCAAAGAGACCTTATATAAGTAGAATGATTCATAAAGTGATAAAACAAATTATACTTGGGATGGCTATGAAATAAGACAGATGGAGATAAGAAGATATGTCAAACTTTTGAGTGCTGCCCTGTATATATCAAATAGCAATATTTTTTCTTTGTTACCTCACTTCATAATAGCATACATTCTAGTTTCAAGTGTACAATATTAGTTGCCTAGGAAAAAATTATCTTATAAGCTTTATCTGAACCGTCATTGAATTCGGGATCTGATTTAGACCGGATACGTCTGGATATAAAGGGTGTTCCAATTTGAGGTTAATTTTAAATTTTTTAAGAAAATACACAAATTATTTGAGAATGATCAAATCTTTTATTTTAAATGAAATCGATAAAAATATATTGTAAGTATCACCTGCTGCTATACGACAAGCTTTTAATCTTTTACCAAAATTTTCGATAACTTTCTGGCATAACTGCAGTTCAATTACTTGAAAACAGTCCTTTAGGTCATCAATTGTTTGTGGATCGTTGGCATAGACCTTTTCTTTCAAATAGCTCCATAGGAAAAAATCTAGAGGTATTATATCGCAAGATCTAGGGGGGCAATTAGTGTTTCCTCTTCTAGCAATTATTCGATTACCAAATTTCTGTTTCAAAAGTTTGATTGTTTCTGCTGCTGAATGACATGTTGCACCGTCCTTTTGGAACCACATATTCTCCACATCAATATGCTCCAATTCATCCCACAAAAATTTACTAAGCATCGTTCGATATCGATCACCATCCATAGTAACAGCATATCCATTGTCATTTTCAAAAACGTATAGACCAATCACTCCATCATCCCAAAAACCACACCAAACAGTTACTTTTTGTGGATGTATCGGTCTTTCCTACCTCTGACAGCAACAACTACAGTGGTGCAGAAAACGACAACATTGGAATGTGGAATGGAATCTTATAAATCCCGATTCTGCTTGGGTGGACATGATGGCATTCGATGTCGTTAATTTCGGTCCATTTGTTAGAAAGCTTTCGGTCTATGGTTTTCATAAACCATTACTACATTGGCTTGAATATTTTTTAACAAATAGAACTCAAATTGTTAAGATTAAAAATGTCATGTCTGAACCCTTTGATGTAACATCAGGAGTCGCTCAAGGGTCCCATCTTGGTCCCCTTCTATTCATATTTATATAAACGATTTAAATCAAGAGATCAAATATTCTGAATTTTCTTTATTTGCTGATAATGCGAAACTATATAAAAGCATTAGTTCAATTAAATACAGAATTCTTTTACAAAATAATCTCGATTCGCTCTTTCAACGGTTTTACATGTAACCCAGTAAAATGCTTTGTTATGACTTTTGGAAAAGGCAATCCTAATAAGTTTAATTATAATTTAAACGGCATTGATAGTGCGAAAGTAGACGTAATTAAAGATCTCGGGGTATATATCGACTCCAATTTAAAATTTCAATTCCACATGGATTATGTTGAATCTAAAGCTACTAAACAAGTTAACTTCATCAAGAGATTCTCAAGTAATTTCACTAGGTTCGAAACTGTTATTAATTTTATACTACGCATTTGTATATCATCTTATTGTTCAGTTATTTGGAGACCCCATAGGGATTACCAAATCAAATTACTTAAAATACATCGTAGATCCTTTCTTCGCTATTTTTCGTTTAAATGTGATCAGGCTATGCACTTCTCAAACCACAACATTGCTCAAATACTTAAAAGTCCTGATTTGTACTCATCATTAACAAAAAGTGATATTGTTTTTGTCTTTAAAATTATTAACAACAAAATAGATTGTATTGACTTATTGGGTAGGTTAAACTTTCATGTACCTAAGCGATATCTTCGACACACTATTTTTATGAGTCAGAATGTCACTGGTTGTCGCCTATGGAAAGAATATCAGTACTTATGAATAATAACTCGTGGCTTGATTTATATAACTGTAATGTTGCACGTGTTCGTATAAATTCAAAAGTGATATTTAAGTATTCTTAAGCATTTCTATGTGTTGTTTGAGATTAGTTTGTTAATTATTTCTGTACTATTTCGTTTTGTGTTCTTATATTTAGAGGTATAAATTTTAAATAAATAAATAAATAAATTTACTACTTACTATAGTATCTAGGTTTTACCAAAACAATATTCAATTTCAAGATCTCCTTCTGGGTGTTGTTTCTTTGTCAGTAAGTATATAATGCTATGAAGTAATGCATAGTATAACATCATAAACTACGCTCGTAATTTTTGTTTATCACTACAAATCTCAAATTTTACAAATCCTCATGTGTCAAACATCAAACAGTGTTGGCATATTTATAGCCAGCTATCGTATTTGATTTAATAAAGGGTCACATTCTTATAACAATACTAAGGCATTAACTTAACAGAATCGCATATCTGGATTAATATAATGTTTTTATCGTGTTCATACATTTTTGAAAAGCTTCATACAATGTAATCTTATTACAGGGAAAACTTCTATTGAGTACGGACGTATCATTTCATTTCACAACTCACGTATTCTGAAGACGACAATAAATTTTCCGTCTATGGGTTTCTATAAGTTAAACCCTCAACTAAGTAGATATATGTGGTCTTTTCTCGAAGATGATATCACTGCGACTATATACGACGGGTAATTCGTTTCAGAAAGTTCTCAAGAAGTTACGACATCCTTTTGTATTGGTCAGAGTTGTGGTGAAGTTCCAATGAAAATCTGTCAGTTGGTGGAATTCGAAGAAAGGATTTTTGTTTTTCAGAAACTGTATTCTCGGTGTAACGTAATGCAGTAAGTATATTTAGGTTGGCAATAGAACTGATCAGCATAAATAAAAAACTCTTATAAAATTTATGCCAAACATATTACGGTTTATGAGAAAAAATTGTTCAAAGCTATCAACAAAGTAAGCACTTACTGGTGTATTTAACCATTTATTTGCTTTAAGTGAACAAAACTATAAAAAATCATACAACTTTCCTAACAAATGAAGGGATATTAATGGCAAAATTAATTTATATTTTCAACAGAGTTAATAAAGTGTAATAGTAGGTGCCCAACTTCTGCTGTGTAGAGAACCCATTAAAGTAAGCCAAAAAGTCCCCATTAACATGTGGCCTAAACCGCACCCTTACAAAGTTATATAGCCTTAAAAGGGCTGAAACAAAACTGTTTTTTTCCAATCACCACTTTTACTAATAAAACACTGCAAAGCTCAATTGACAGTTTATCAATGACTTAAATTGTTAAGCGTTGTGGCAACGTCAGTCTTTTATTTGCCATGGTAAACAATTTTTAAACTCAGTTTACTTGAAAACCATTGATAATTTCGACATGGACAAAGATAATATTTTTTTTCTGTAAAATTATTAATATTTTATAAATCTTTAGAGAAAATTGTAAAAATGTAAATATATCTGCCGAAAACCCCCTTCACAAACCTAAAAAGTGCGCTTATGATTTGCATGTTAAAAAACAAAGTAACACGTGTTATTTAACCTAAAAAGTAGACGGTTTTGTCAATAACAGAAAAAAAAACACTTTTGTTTGAGCCCTTTAAAGGGCACATAACTTCCTAAGGGTGCGATTTAAGGCACATGCTAGTCGGGACTTTTGGTTTATTTTAATGAGTTCTATACACAGCAGAAGTTTGGAACCCTATTTTAGAAACACCCTGTATTTACGGAACATGAGTGTGGAAATGTTATACATGGAACAAAAAACAATTTAATTTTTGGTGAAGTATTTTGATATTACAATTTCAGTTCACTTGTAAAATTTCTCAATTCTATGGTGCGCTTTGAGTACTTACACTGTCATTTTTTTTGAAAATTCCAATGTAGATGAATGGGTTATTATTACGAAATGCTTACTCATGCGAAAAAAGTTAAAAAAAAACAATACTAAGTTGAAAAAATCCCTTATAGTACTACAGTAAATCAAACATCACATATTGAAACAACTATTTTTTCACTGGTTGTCTTCTTTTAGGAGAATCTTAAGAATCCATTGTGATAAATGAATAGAATGGACACAAAAACTTCACATTTCTTAAAACCATCATAGAAATTGATAAAACTTAAATACTTTAGTTTGAAGCCGCGAGATGATGAAGGTTCCTTAACCAGAAACAATATATATTATGTGTATTGCCTTGCGTACAAAAGAATGACACCTCGAAGAGAGTATTCACTTGTTAGTGCCGAGTTTCCGTACCATACAGTCCTATCCACGCACGGTAAGGTTGCCATCTGGGGCGCCTGTCCCTTAAGTGCACTCGGGCGCTGAACCACCAAATTTAATAAGCTTTTAATAAGGTTTAAAATCAAATCAAAAATGCTTAATAAATATCATTTCAATAACAACGAATTTATCAAAAAACAGTTTAAGCTCTAATCCAATCCAATCTTGTATTAAGACTTATATTCGCTTGAAAGAATATTTCAACGTGCACTTCGGCTAGCGCACGGTGAAACTTATATAGCTTCTATGAGATACGCTATAACACGCTTAGCGCGTGAAATAGAAGATAGTTAATGCAAACTATATGGAGTAATGGGCTGATTCTCGTACGCCGCACGAAGACACCGAACCTGGCTGATATTGACCGGACGTATCCGAACGTTTCAATAATTTTTGTTTTCATGATTTAATTAGTGGTTGCTTTGTTTTTGTCCTCGTAGTCTATGAAAGAATATTTAATATATCGAGAGTGTGTGTGTGTGTTTACATAACTGTGAAAATGAGTATCAACTTTAACACTGACTATATTAAAAACAAGAGTGCAAAATGAAAAATAAAGTATTTACACGAACTTTTAAAAGTGAAATTTATAATAAAAATCATCATCAATACATTATTTTGTTTTCCTTGTATTATTTATGACGGGGAATCAATTTGGACGGAAACTGGAGTGAAGGATTAAGACGTTTCTTAGAAATACGATGTCTCAGGACTGGCTAATAGCAATGCTCTTTCTGTGCTTAGTATTGAAAAAAATATATTCAATCAATGCCAGACTTGAATTAAAAGGTCATTGAACATTTCGCTTTCGAAAAAAGTAGGCGAATATTTTAATTCATAAAAAATAAATCCAGTGTTAGCAAAGCTATGGTTTGTTTTGTTGCATCTTTGAATCCCAATATTTACCAGTAAAGTGCATAACCAGTTTCATAACCCACCAGTCGCCTCTGGTTGCCAGCTATATTGAAACTTCAAAAAACTTAATAAGGAATAGGTCCTTAACACTATACAAGATATATGTATCTTTGTTAGACCTTTTTAATTCTTTCTGAACAGTAATATCACCTGCACAAATATCTGAACTGCATTATGGTACACCCTATGTAGTACGACCGAAATAGCAAAATCTTATGGAAAATGGGGACTACACCTATTTTTTAAGGAAATAGGTTGCCTAGACCATACGTATAATAAATGTACTTATTGTCAGAAAATTGTGAAAAATTATTTATGAACAATTAGAAAGTTGACAAATCAATTTTTCTTCAATTTCTCTATAAGTTCGGTGTTTTAGGGTGCAGATAAAAAATTGCTCCACACAAGTTGTTGATAATGAAAGTTTGTATATTTTAATTAAAAATTGAAACATTTTCGAAAATATATGAAAATGTTAAACTGAATTGATTCCTTCCGTATATTTGTGGGCCCTCGGACTTTTTTGTGGAACAGGAATCGATCGAAAAATTAATTTAAGTAAAATATGTTTTATAAAGGTTTTCTATAATACTTTTTGAATTATAACGACTGAGAGTCTCAATTTTTCATCGAAAAAAACCTTCATTTTTAAAAGTTTTTTGGGAATACCTCGAAAAAAGAGAATGTTTTTTTGCAGTTCCTCACTTAATAGATACCAAGTTATGACTTGTTGAAGGTTGGCATTTACGAGCGAGTATTGCGTATCTCGAGCCCTTTCAACTTTTTTAAAACGTAGGGTTTCAAACAGAATTATTTCATATGATCTTGTTGCCAATCAAATTTTTTGCAATTATTTTGATGGACTTCCTAGCTTAAAAATATGAGACATTGATAAAAAAACAATACCATTTTAAATACGTACCGACTTCATTTACCATACAACTCCCTAAATTTTTATGCTAGAGATAAAAAGAAAAAAATGTATACTTTTTCTCCGAAAAATGCATCATTTCTCCGTTATTTAATGGCAAAACAATTTTCGCATTTGACGATCAAGAGTCAACAGGAAATTACGCAGTATGTATTGAGTGAACAGCGGCAAATTAATTTTACGGAAACTCTTTATAGAAATTTTCTGTTTATAATTAATCCCCCCCTCCCTATTGCTAGTTTGAACTTCCGAGATGGAGTGGCAATCATCTCCAGAGTAATAGCACCTAGATTTTGACCCTTCAACTGCTCATTTCGCCCTAAAAATAAAACAATCCGAGTCCATTTACTAATTTGACCTGGCAGTACACCAATCAACTCGAGCGACACGATTTCGACGTGTCAATGGGAGGCATAAAATTGATCCCAACCAAGCATTTCCAATCGACCGAATTGTGGAAACTGTGGCTCGATAATTAGAAATCCTCAAATGAAGTGCTGAAGCTGGTAGCAGTTCTTCTTCAGACTACCTGAACCAACACTGTAACACTGTTAATAAACTGCAACCCATGCGACATTTGTCTTATTGTAAACTAAGTTTCCCCCATATTAACAATGCGCCCCCTTTCGCATTCATCATACTATTATTAATACCTGAAATCCTAAACGTACTTCCCTTTTTCGGGCTTTATTTTGAAAGGACGGTAATGAAACGTATACTATTCGAAAGGTAATTTCCCGTAGATGTGCAGAATATATAAAGAACCTTTATTTATTTCTTTTAAAATAGGTAAATTAAACTAAAATTATTTGAGGAGGCGGCATCTATGAACAAGTCGTTTAAGCCTTAGACTAGGCTTGGGTCGTTCGTGAATGAGTCGTTCAAAACGAACGACTCTTCTACATGTGCCACGAATGAGCGGCACAGTTCAGTCAAATAGTTCGTTCAGTTCGCCATCAATAGAGTCATTCAGCTCGAGCGAGTCGAGAGTCATAGGATGTGCTATACGTTCAACGTTCAATCACGAACTAGACTCGTTGACTCGTTCATCGTTCAATCTTTCGACCGGCACAGTCAACTCGGCTCGGAGCAGTGAAGAGAAAAGAGTTGTGAGCCGTCTGGTTCATGAGATGAAAGGTATTTTAAAATTTGGTCGGAAGGTTTTATTTTCAACGAATCCATAAATGGGTATTTTAAATTTTTATTATGACAGGCACTAAGGCACAGGATTGTTATTGTTTTGCAGTGTTTTTGTTATATAAATTTCTATTTGGGTTATAAGTAAGCATAATAGTTTTATTTGTTTTTAATGTTTAGAATTTTTTTCTTATTTTTGTTACCAAATAATACAAAAATTAAAATCTTGTATTTACGTAAATTAATGATCTTTAAATTATGACTCAGCAAAACTTTAATATTAGTTTGAACAGTAAACTACACAAGTAGAGACATTATATAAATCCGCCTAAGGCTAAACGCCTGTGTTTTAGGAGATCGTTCAATTGAACGACTCATTGTGAACGACTCGTTTTGGTGACCTGAACGAAATGAGCCGGCTCACTAAAAAGAGTCATAAAACCCAACGCTACCTTAGACAATTCCAAATTTGACATTGAGATAGTTGAGAGAAGTTGACAGTAAAAACAATAGTATTTTAAGAAGAATAAAATGACTGAAATAATGGACTCTGATTTACTAAGATTATGCTCTAAAACTTTCTGTTCTATTCATCTGTGACGGTCCTTTTTTTTTCGATGACAACAGCTAATATTAAAGTGACCAAACTTTTCGCATTTACAGAAGAGCCATGAAATTTTTACGTAAGTACACTACCTTTAGTGATTCTAAGCTTAATTGATACATATCATTTCAGATTATCACGAATTTAGTATGAAACCGCTTCAATCACAACTCTAATAACAATTTACTAATATATTGGGAAACCATGTGTATCTATTATTGCCTTAAAAATAAAAGTAAC
Source organism: Octodonta nipae (assembly GCA_034190945.1). NCBI lineage: Eukaryota > Metazoa > Arthropoda > Insecta > Coleoptera > Chrysomelidae > Octodonta > Octodonta nipae. Next base: position 14,478,031 of record CM067223.1, read on the forward strand.
ACTTCCGAGATGTAATACGCAAGTGTCTTGTTAATTATTTATATTTGACATGTGCAAATGGAACTTGATTAAGTTGTAATAGTAATATAAAACGATTTTTTTGCAGTTTTATTTCATGTTCGGTATTTTTAAATTAATTTTAACACGTCATTCCAAATGTTAGCTGTCAATCAAAAACTGTTTAATATTTTTTTAACGAATGCTGTAAATATTTTTAACTAATAATATAGTTCATATAATTTTGTTTTCATTTGTATACATCTTAATTATATGAAATTAAGTTCTCGAAAACTGCAGTAACGATTTTGTCAAAATTCCACCATTTCGGGGTTTCGGCATCTAGAAATCGTTTGTTAGGGAAAAATCGTATTACCAAGAAAGAACGATTGTTACAATTATGACAGCTCAGTTTCGAAATTACAAGAGTTTCAATACAGGGTGATTTGACAACCTACTTGAGATTGAAACTGCTCTTGAAAAATTATTTTAATACAATTTTATGTGTAGGATCTTATAAGAATTTTATAACTATTTGATATTTTTCTAGCATTAAATTTTTACAAGTGAACCCTTCAAGAAATTAAACTTAAAAAGTGCTGGTCAGGTAATTTTCCGATGGGTAAAAAGTTAAGTGCTCTCTTGATAATTTAAGGCACACAATGAAAGTCAGTCGATATCGTTATAGCATATACAGGATGTTCATAAATATATATTTAAATTTACTTTGATATAGGGCGGTGATTCCAGATATGTTAGAAACAAAATGTTTTTTGGATGGCCTATAAGCACCTGCATATACAGAATGTTTAAAAAATAAGGTAGAGTGAAATTATAATTATACACCATTAGAAAAAATAATTATATGGTGTAGCCCATTAGCGGTTGAATTTCCAGGGTTCTTGGTAAAAAGTGGTGGTGGAAATATGTGCTGGAGTAGAGTTATATTTATACAGTGTGATTTAAAAATATTACAATAAAAATGCAACATTTCGTAGCCCATAAGCAGATGTATATATAGGGCAGATGTAATATAGGGTGATAGGAATTATAGTTATACAGAATTATTATAAAAAATGTTAAAAAAGGAACTGATTTATTGGGTAGCCCACTATGAGTAGCATATATATGATGGTTGAAATATAGGGCGAAGAAGAATTATAGTTAAAAAAGATAGTTAAAAAAATTATAAACAAAAAGATTAAATACGGTGGTTCTTAGGCAGTCGAATATATAGAATGGTTAGAGTGGAATTATATATAGTTTTACGGAGTCTCAAAAAATGTTAAAATACATGATGCTTGGTCCATGAGCAGTTGCATATACAGGGTAAATTATAGTTCAGAGTAAAACTATAGTTACATAGGGTAGATATTCTATTTTCTATATTATTCTATTCTTACCTGAATTATTTAATTTTAAGAAATTTCCTGGTAACTAAATTTTTGTATTTAATTTCCATTTACTGTCTGCCATATTAAATTAAGAATTACGAATTTTAACAGAAATAAATCTATTAATTCTATATGAAAAAGTAGTTGAATTTCATTACTTATTAACTCAATAGGTCGAATTTCGACCACAGGCGATTCTAGTTTATATAATTGCGTAAAAGCGCGTAAGGGTATTAACTTAATAAACTGATACCAAATAGCTACGAAATCTTACTTCAAATTAAAAATAACTTAATATAACTTTTTATATCTATAAATAAATTTGTACAGCTATAAAAATTTTCGTCTTATTATCATTTGTTATTAGAAAAAAAATGGGGTGTTCCTGAAAATTTCATTGCATTGGGTTCACTCTACCACACCCTATATCACACTACCTTAAATTTATCAATACGATACACCTGCAATTTAAATTAATAAGTTTTTTGTGACAAATGTTGTTAATAAATGTAAATAAACCTGCCTAGTGACTCCACCCGGTAAAATACTATACTTATGAAAATAAAACAAAAGAAAAAACGAAGAATGTACAAAAAAATACCACATGTTATGTTTGTTGGGCACATCAAACAACCAATTAAAAAAACATAAAACAAGCAAATAAATTTAATTGCAACAACATTTCATTAGTGACCTTGTAAATATATAAAAAACATGAATTATTCAAAATTAAAATATATGAATAACAATCATCGACAACGATAACAATAAAGCTTGAAAAATATGACTTCAATCATGCAAACGATTAGTAAAGATATTCTCGCTTTGCACACACAAACGTCGAACCCATCGCGGGTTCTATTAATAAATTGAAATCGTTATGAAATCGAATAAAAAATCGAAAACAAAAAACATCAACTCACTGCCAACTGATGCCATCTCTGAGCAGAGCGTGCAAGCCTCGAAACGACAAGCGAGCTCCTACAGAATTCGACCTGTGTTGTCTGCATTCGCCGTCAGAGTTCGCTGACATGATGGTTGAGCAATTTTTTTAGAACGGTATTCAAAAAATAAGGGCGCGAACAAAATTCTGAAAAGAAAATAGAAAAAAAATAAAAATAAAATAAATGACAAAATTAATAAAAATAATAAACAAAAGAACACTAAAATAATAAACAAAAGAACACTAAAATAAAAAAAAATGTTTCAATACCCTCCCGAAAAAAAAAAATTAAAAAAAAATAAAAAAAAAATCCAATTGTATTAGCTATTTATTTTAAATAATAGCTAATAAATCTTAAATAAGTTTAAAGTAGGTTTGGTCAAATAAAATTGAAAATTATGTATGAAATTCTAAAACTAACTTTTATGTAGGTATTTACTAAAAAGAGACAAACATTATGTGATAATAATAATACAAAAAACGTATATAAGAGCAATTTAAACGATTTGTAGACTCTAATGGCAGTTTTTATTCTTTCTGGAAGGTATTTGATCAAACTTCCCAAGCTAAATTTTTCCATTCTCCCAATAAATCGTATTTCAGCTAATCTACATTGTCTGTCTCGATATTACGCCATTTTATGTATTGTTGTGGTAAACCCAAACTTGCCCGATAGAGCTTCAATCGGGTCTTACATACGGCCACTCGAAAACTTCAATTCTAACTTCTTGAAAATATTCGGTTCTTATTCTAGCAATGTGGGGACGAATGTGCAGATGCATAAAAACAAAACTCACTCAAAGAAAACATTCACATCTATCAGGACCCCTCAACGAAATACTATCAATTCTAAGACGCTATAATATAGCCGCCACTAAAATTTCTAACCGTTCTTATGCGAGATTGTGAATCCCTCTCAAGTATGTAATCCGGAATAACGTCTATCGGATCCAACATAAGCTTTTGAAGACCATAAAGGTACCTCACGGTGTGCGCTAGTTAACAATGGTGCAGTCACAGGCGTGTTGGCTTCATTTTCCATTCTTCCTGCAAATCGTGTTCCAGCTCATCTAGGTTATATGGGACGATATTATCTGAGCTCAAGCATCGGTCTAAATGGCTTCGAACATACTCGATACGGCTAAAAGCTGGACTAATTGCTGCCAATTCAAAACTTTAATACTAACTCATCAAGATTCTCTTGTTATTCTAGCGACATGAGTTAGCATGCAAAAGAACAAAATTCAGTCTAGTAACAATACCACATATTATTCAAGAAACTTTTTAATATAGCCATCAACTCTCACGGATCCCCACCAAATTACTGTCAACTTTGTGGGTCATTCAAAAAGGATGGCCCTCGTACTATAAAGCACCCACCAAAATGAATCACCTTCAATTCTGTCAATTTGGACACATTCGGATATACAATGGTTATTAGCCCAGGGTGAAAATTCGAGCATTAGCTCTTGCTAACCTGTTCACAATGGTCCAATCACAGGTTCTATTGCTTAATCTTAACCTATTCCTAATGGAATTCGAGCATTTTTGACCACGGGAGGAACATTTTACAGTTGATCTGCTTTAACATGACGTTCTGTCAACGCAACTAGATACTTAGAGCCATATACTTCTGAATGTAGCCTGCAATTCACAAATTTTCTGACAAAACTAGAAAAAGAGGGCAATAGAGAGGGCAATAATCTATTTCAGTCGATGGGAGCTCCTCCAAATGAGTTGGTTCCAATATGTGTTTAATTGGCTGCTTTCCCTCACCAATTGAGATAACAGGATTCTCTCTTTACCTCACTCACCCTTTCTAGGTAGTCTTGTAACGATATTCGTGCATTGCAAGCTACCACCAGAAGTATATGCTCTAAGCCTGGACATAAATAACTTTTAGTGGCAGGGGAAAGATGGCGCCGTGCAGATATCAGTGATGGTATAACTTTTAGACAGCTGGACCGACTGTCATATTTACGCAACATATTTGTTTTGTCAAGAAAATGATTCATAGTTGTACCAGGATCGGATATTATGGCGGTGTAAGGATCTTAGTAATTATGTAACTCTTTAACGACTTGACCAATTGAAGTTATAGTCACACCATCTACTAGTTTTAACGAAACGATGTTTTACAGCTATTCTATGATCCATTAGGTGGTGTTATAGTAAAGGTCTTTGACGGGTCAAGCGTTGAAATAATTTTTGTCTGTCCAACCGCAGAATAACGTCTTCTGGACCAAGTGTTTCTAACTAGTCGATGGTAAAACAACCATATGATCTGTGGGTAAAACAACTTCTTTAGGGCCAAGGGTAGATAACTGCATTACAAGCTAAGGGCAGAACAACTTTGCCGGACCTGACTGTATTTAATAAAGGACTCTGTAGAAGCGTGACATACTTCAATGGCGTGCAGCAGGAAAAGAACTAATGGAATTTTTTAACGTTCGGTGGTTCTGGTACAAAACAATATAATACATAGTTGTAAAATCGTAAAAAAATTTATCAGTTTAATTTAATTATCATCTTCAAAACAATTCCTCTTAAATCACTCATCCGTTGTTAGATAACGATTCCTTGACGCAATAAGGAAGTGAAATATATTCAGACTCTGTGACAGACGAAATGCTATAATCTATTAATCTGTTTTCATCATTGATATATTACTATGATGTAATGATATTGATATATTTTTAATGTTTTTTTTTGTTCAGATTGAACACTGGCATTTAAAATTCTTTATAACATTAACGATATACAGTGAGGACGCGTGGGTTGGAGCAAATTCATTTAAAATTCAGCTGTTGTTTTTTTTTTGGAAAAAAAACAAGTCGGTTTTTTTTCTGCGGTTTTTGTGATGAGAAACTCATTTATACAGGGTGGGCCAGAAAGAAATTGCGACCATCAACTCCATTGTTTCAAATGGAAACATTTGATTTTTATTTTATTTTTGAATTCTGAATTGAATGTAAGTATTTTATAAATTACCATTCTTTCTAAAGTTAAGAAAACAACGGTAAAAATAAGATGTTTGTTTGTTTCAACCTATTTATTTACGTCTGGTTTTTATGATTGTTGGCGGTATTTTAGTGGCATGAATGGAAACCCTTTTTTTAATTCTGGAGATTTTAACACTTGTTATTTCCATAGAAACTGTACTATAATTTTACTTCAAATAAGTAGTTGTCAAGTGTAGTTACAAAGTTTCAAAGTATGGCGCGTTTAACTGAAAAGCAGCGATTAGAAATTTTGACGATGGTAGGATATGGCGACAGAACTCGAACACAAGCTGAAGTTTGCGAATTGTTTAATATGATGTCCCCGGAGCAGGCTATTACATGATCGGTAGTTAGTAAAATAGAAAAAAAGTTTCTAGAATTTGGCCACGTAAGAGACAATCACAAAACTAAACATCTTCCAGAAGATACACAATTAAATGTTTTGCTCGATTTACAAGAAAATATTCACAAATCCTGTAGACAAATAGCCACAGAACAGTCAATAAGTTAATCTTCTGTTCTAAAATCCTTGCATAGAAATAAATGGCACCCATACAGAGTTCATTTAGTTCAGGAGCTTACTGAAGATGAGTTAGACCGGAGAGTAGAATTTTGCGAAATAATGATAAATAGATGCAATGCCAACCCGCACTTTTCAAGTAAGATAAAAATGGTTCAGTAAACAGGCAAAATTTTCGATATTGGGCACCAGAAAACCCAGATTGGATTATGGAAAGTCATAAACAGTTTTCCAAGAAAGCTAACGTATGGACCGGAATTGTGGGTACTTCAATTGTGGGTCCTTTTTTTATTGAGGGAACACTTAACTCGGAAAAGTATTTTGACATATTACAAAATGACATAATACCCTGTTTAACAGAGGTTTACCCGAATGGTGAAAACCCCAATATAGTGGCAGGTTTGGTATGGTTTCAAGGGGATGGAGCGCACTCGCACTATTCGCGATAAGTGCGACATTATCTTGACAATATGTTCCCAAATAGATGTATTGGAAGGAGAGGTAATATCGAATGGCCAGCTAGGTCTCCAGATCTAAGCCCGTTAGACCTATAACAAAATGCCATAATAGCCTGTTTAACCCCCCAGAACTTTACCCGAATAGTGAAAACCCCAATATACTGGCAGATTCGGTATGGTTTCAACAGGATGGAGCTCCCCGGTACTATTCGCGAACAGTGCGAGATTATCTTAACAATATTTTCTCAGATAGATGGATCGAAAGGAGAGGTAATATCGAATGGCCAGCTGGGTCTCAAACTCTAAGCCCGTTGGATTTTTATCTTTGGGGTTACGTGAAATCGAAAGGCTACTTCAATAAGCTGGAAAATATCGAGGAATTAAAGAATAGAATTAGTGCCGAAATACAACGAATCCTGCCACAAATGCTAAATGAAGTGTTACGAGAATTTGAAAACCGTCTTAGGTATTGTCAGGGAGTTAATGGTCAACAATTTGAACATTTAATTTTGATATGTTTACGTTTTTTTTTCTTCAATTTTTAAATAACTGTGAAATTTCGGAATATGACATTGTACATGAAAAATACTTAAAATTCAATGCAGAATACAAAAATTAAATAAAAAACAAATGTTTCCATTTGAAAAAATGAAGTTGATGGTCGTAATTTATTTCTGGCACTGCCTGTATCAATGAGTTTATCATCACAAAAACCGCAGTCCAAAAGAAACCGATGTGTCCAAGCGTTTTTCCAAAAAACCAACACCTGAATTTTAAATGAATTTGTTCCAAGCCACGCGTCCTCATGTACATATATCTTATACATAGGAGGTACAAAACTTTTTAGTTTATTCAAATTTCCCAATTCTACAGCTCACTATTACCATATTGATAAATAAAAAACTAAAGTTAATAGATTTTACTTGTTAAGGGTAAATATGATTTATTACAAATGCTAAGAAAAGAAAATAATCATAAATAAATATCATTGTTCTAGCAAATAATTTGAATATTACATTAGGTAGTAGCACTGAAAACTGTTTACCGAAAAGTAGCACGAAAAATCCCGACAAATTCATTAAGTAAAAAAGTTATATGACGTCAAAAATCACCATGAAATGGTGAAGAAACTGCACATTATATAGACACGGTACAGTAAATCTATTCATACAAAAATCCATAACTCACCAATACATTAATATCAAAATCACATGCCATTAAAACACACAGAACAACGAAGGTCCCGCACGACAGTTTAAAAAATGGAATAATAATGGTGTAATTTTAAAACACGAAGTTTTTCACGGTATTTTTTTTCTAACAAAAGACTTGATGTCTGCAATAAAAAAATCGCGTCGAAAAAATCCACACCGAACCGTCAATATAGTGAGCTAAAACACACACACACACTCTGATATAAAATTATCGAACAATCTGTTAAATAATATTTGTTTAACGACACAGAAATCTATTGTTGCGTTCAATTAGCGTTCATGTAGGATGTCGGAGTAATTAAAGAAAAATTGTTGGAATCTATATCGAGTTGTCAATTTTCAGTAATTAAAACGTTTATTTCAAACGATATTTCCACGAATAAAGTTTAACAAACCGAACACCAAAAGCAAATAGTCAAACCTGTTCAAAATAAGCTGAACAAGACAATGAATTTTCTTGTACCAAATAAAGGGTGTTCCAATTTGACATGAATTTTTTATTTTTTAATAAAATACACAAATTATTTGAGAATGATCAAATCTTTTGCTTCAAATGATAGTACAATTGTTTCGGTTTAGTAATGGAAAACAATATCTTGTAAGTGACCACCTGCTGCTGTACGACAAGCTTCTAATCTTTTGCCAAAATTTTCGATAACTTTCTTCTGACATAACTGCGGTTCAATTACTTGAAAACAGTCAATAATGTTCTCCTTTAGGTCATCAATTGTTTGTCGATCGTTGGCATAGACCTTTTCTTTTAAATAGCTCCATGGGAAAATATCTAGAGATGTTAGATCGCAAGATCTGGGGCCAATTAATGTTTCCTCTTCGAGCAATTATTCGATTAAAAATTTCTATTTCGAAACATTGATTGTTTCTGCTGCTGAATGACATGTTGCACTGTCGTGTGGAAACCACATATTCTGCACATCAATATGATACAATTCATCCCACAAAAAGTTAGTAATCATTGTTCGATAACGATCACCATTCACAGTAACAGCATTTCCATTGTCATCTTCAAAAAAGTATCAATCACTCCACCAGCCAAAAAAACACACCAAACAGTTACTTTTTGTGGATGCATCGGTCTTTCCATTATTTCTCGTGGACTTGCTTCACCCCAGATTCGAAAATTTTGCATGTTAACAAATCCACCCAATTTAAAATGTGCTGAAGATGATTTTGTTGAAAAAATTCACATTTTCAAGTTTCTGTTGTATGGTCCAATTAACGAACTGACGACGTAAACCAAAGTCTGTTGGCTTTTTTTCTTGCGTTATCTGAATCTTGTACGCCTTTAAATGAAGATCTTTGTGCAAAATTCTGAATAAAGTGGTTTTTGGAATGTTCAACAACACTAGCAATAACAGCTGCAATATTTTCTTCTGAATATCCACTACGATGATATGTTTTGCTATTTTCATCTTTTACTGAACCAATTTCCACAAATTTTCTCTTCCATATTCTGTACGAAATTTTCTTCCAACTTTTGCACAACGTTCACCAAATTTAAAATAATTTTTCATAATAAACACGCGTTGCTCAATCGTATATCTCTCCATTTTTAATAATCGGAATATTCCTACTTGTCATCTGTCAAATAACATATGATATTCTAGTACAAAAAATATAAATAGCGGCAAATTTAAAAATTAACCTCAAATTGGAACACCCTTTAGGTTACAGACCAATTGCTATTAAAATTACAGAATATTAGAAAGACTACTGATATTTTAATTATTCACACAAACATATCCCACAGATCAGGAGTAAATCGAATAAAGTGCTAGGGTGCAGTACAACCTCGTACTAACATACTAAACATTTATTAAAAACTGATTAAGGGTTTTCGTCGTTATAAACTAAGAAAATTTTAAGTTGTTGGGCAAGAGGAAGAGCAATCGCACCACCCAATTAATTTGCCTCGGACACAGATTTGTCTGATTTCAAGATCTCTAAAATTCAAACATATGTACCTAAAATCAATTTTGTATATTTCAAAAACCCGAATATCGCATCCGGCTTTCAGCATACAATTAATTTGTCCCCTCCAATTCAATTAAATGACCACACGTGGCACCTAGGAACAAACAATATTGCAACAAACTTCGTGGGTTGAAATTAAATTTTAAAAACTGATATTCTCCTTCACTTTCTAAAACTTCATTCCCACATAAAAACCCAATATTTACAACAGCTGATTCCGAAAACAATATAAACACGACTCATCTAAGCTGAACTAAACTACCTGAACTGTACAATGTCTTTTATACCTAACTTGAAATCTTCTGGATAGGTATTTCATTGTTCGCTCAGCATGGAACGCTGAGTCAATACTTTTTGCTGCATAGAACGTTCCGGATCGTGCTATTTTCATTATCCCAGACGGTCAATGTTTTATTTTCATCAGAATAGCTAATGTCCGTATCTTGCGGCAGCGATATAAATTTTATAACAATATCTTAGTGATTTTATATATTGAGCAATTAGAAAATGTAGAAACATTATAACAATTTCAACACAAAATAAGATGGAACAAAACTTAACAACTCAGGCGCAATCCCGAACCCCTACCTGTCTTTGGGGCTGCTAGTTAGTAGGCATCAACAGAAACAGAAGTGGTCCGAGTACAGTACCTTGAGGAACACTAGTTGGAACTGTAGAATACAAACTAAAATTATTATCCTCCTCTACTATTTGTTTCTTGTGCGTCAAACAGCTAGTGATTAGCATGTAGGAGTTTCCCCTAATACCATGTGATAAAGTTTTTGCAATGAAATCTTGGGATTGAATAATATGTCAAAGCCTTAGCCAGGCCAAGAAAAGTGAAAATCATGGATGTAGTTGTAAGTTTTCATATATCAGATTTACGATACTTTGCAAGACATCTGTTGTGCTAACTTTTACGTTTGGATTTTTTTTGACATTCGTTACATTTACTCCTGCTAAAAAGTGGCAGAGTAACATAAAATATGGGAAGCGACCTACGTAAAAAGATAAATCAATATTCCAACAAAATGGAGTGTCTCTCCATTATACCTTACTTCTATGAAAGTTTTTGGGTGAAAAGTTTCCTGGTAGATGTGTAGAGAGAAGGGGGCTATCAAATAACCCGCGAGTTCATCCGATTTATATCTCATAGAATATTAATAGGGACATCTTAAATTCAAAATTATGGTATCCAACCTCAATCCTTAGATGATTTAATAATGAATGTCAACTAATTAAATTCACCTGTTAACAGTTATTTTTTGATATATTATTATTAGCATTTAAATTTGGATATTTATGAAGAAAAGTTAGATATTCGTTGACAAAAAATGTATTTAGTACAACTTTCCCATAAATTTATAGATTACTCTTCTCAAAAAATATTAAAAATATGTAGGTCAGTTTCTAAAAAAAAATGTTCCAATTTAAGCAAACTACCCATACGGATGAAATACAGAACTTTTTTTAGGTGAGTTTATTACAATTAACATAAAATATAATATTTAAAAAATAAAATAAATTTAAAAAAATGATTTTGATTTTCATTAATATATTTTTTAACTGTTATGAGTTCATTTATTGTACGAACAGGGTCCATCTGAAGGATAGAATAATAACAAAAGCACAAACTAAAACATGAAAAAAAATATCGATTTACATTAACATCTTTTAAATGCCTATCTATAGATAAATGAAAATTTATTTATTATAAAAAAATTAAAACAGTCCATTAAGTACATTTTCCAAAAATGTGAAGGTCTAAAAGTGAACACAACAACTAACAAGCGTATTTTTTGTGATATACAGTAAAGCAAATAAATTGAAAAATTTACTGAGTTTATAATTTAATATCTCTAGTTTCCGAAACATATCTTTTTATTTTGATTGAGCGTCTAACCAAAGCACGTTCTTAGTGTGAGATAAAATGTCTAGATTATGAACTACCTTGATTAAAACTAAAATGATAATAAAATTAACTTTAATAATAGTTTAGGATATGCAACAGTTTGCTGTAGTGAACTGTTAAGTGCCGTTTTAGTTGGTAATTGGATAATACATCCAATTAATGTTGTTTAACAACATTAATTGAAAGTTAAATACTTTCCGACTAATCCTCGTATAAAGCTTTGCACAAAATCAATAATCCAAAAAACATTTTAACGACCAATTAAAACGAAATCAGAGGACGCGGTTATTTGCACCAATAACTGCCTTAACGAATTCGTACAATTATTCCATGAAAATGATTTTGTCTAAACAACTAAATCCGAAACCATTGTTTGTATCGAAAATATTTCAATTTACATTAATCAGTTTTGTATAAACAGCACTGTTTTGAATTGCCATTCTGGTAGGTTACATAACTTTCTCTCAGCTAAATAATATCTTTCGAATAAACCAACTTTTTTATGCCTTTGTTTTGAAGGCAGACTTACATAATCTATTTCTTCTATTTCAAGTTGAGAAAATTTGATGATATAGCTGAATATAAAATTATTTAAGTCTAGTTTACATTCTCAGAAACATGTTAATTAAGTTCAACCCAATATATTAAACAAAATCTAATTGACAGAAAGAACAATTTACAATAAATAAAATAATTATTTCTATGAAAACTTTGTTTAATATACCACATTTTTAAAACATACTCTATGAGTATGTGAAAATTGTATTTATCTCTCTGCTATTTCATTTTATTTTTCAACTCAAAGATTTCTCAGCTGAATCTGCCTTTTCCGGATTTGGACTGCGTCATTTTTTCGAATTACTTTATTTATATACCTGACCGAGCATAATAAACAAAGTTTATTATTATCATTTATCAAGGATGAGAAAAACAAAACAAATATTACTTACCTTGGAGCAACTCCATTCGTTTACTCTTTTTCCCATAAACACACATTTACAATTTGTGCATCAGTGTGTGAAGTTTAATAAAGTGAAGTTTGAAAGTGTGTTTGTGAGAAAAAGACTAAACGAATAGAGTCGCCACAAGGTAAGTAACATTTGTTTTGTTTTTCTCATCCTTGAAAAAAACCCTTATAAGTGGTTCAGATATATAAATAAAGTAATTCGAAAAAATGACTCGGTCCAAATCCGAAAAAGCAGAATCGGCTATGACTCTGGCCGCGAAAACGTACGCTCTCAAAAGTTTCTTATTGATATTTCCTTTTTTGACATTGAAGTCGCCCTTTATGTGTTTAAAACAGTGTTTTAGGTGTGCATTGCCTCTGATGACTCTGTTCTCGTACACTTCTATGTGTACCAAGTGTGATGATACAAGCTGCACTTTAGGATTTGCTATATGAATAAAAATCAAAATATTGGAAAAATCCGAATATTATTGCTATCAGTACAAACTTAGCAGTTAGGTATGAAATATGATGCCAGTCACATACCCTAGACGGCTCCGCTAACATTAAACCGTTCTTTTAGGGAATATTTAATAACTCTTTCGCATAAATGAGGCACTATTTCAGCAATTACACACGTCTGATGTTCTCCTTTTACTCTGAAATCGTAGCAGGTCTGTTGGCATAAACCCTTTCCTTCAAATAGCCCCAAAGAAAAAAAGTCTAATGTGTCTAGAACCCAAGACCTCGGTGGCTAATCGATGTCACCCCACGTGCTCTCGGACTTGTGGCTAAATTCTGTTGAAACCAAATGCCATTCAAGTTCAAATTGTTGGTTTAACTGGAAAATAGCTGTTTAGCATTTCCTGATGGCGTAAACCATTGACAGTACTAGCGGTGCCACCTTCGTCCATAGTGCACACCAGACAGACCATTTTTGTGGATTCATTGGTTTTTCTTGAATAACAAGGGCATTTTTGCATTAGCATAGCACTAATTTTAAACTTTTGCACTAGATCACCAACACACACTTGGCACATTATTATTACGTACAAAACGTAGTTTTCCAAATGTCATCGTAACTGATTCCCTGCCTACAGTATACTTAGAGCGTATACTTCTAGAGGTACTCTGAAATGCACAAATGTCTGCCAAGATTAAAAAAAGAGGCAATATAGACGTTAACAGGCTATTTCACTTGGTCAACTAAATGCTGGACGTATTTAATTGGATGCAACTCCCAATCGAGTGAAATAGGTCTTTTGCTCTCTGTTGGCCTCTCTTTAAGTCTTGGAACGATATTTGTGCATTGCAGGGTACCTCCAGAAGTACAAGCTCTAAGACAGTGTACGGCGCCATAATGAATTTGTAATGTTTTTTGATACCGAATACCAACTGTAAAAATGAAAAATACCAACATTCACAAAACGCAAATGGCGCGTAATTCAAATCCTAATGCTCAATTTTGATCACCCTTTATTTTTGAGTATGATAGAATTCAGACGAATTATTTCTATTGGAGCGCATACAACAGATAATTAATGCATGAATATTTCACCCAAGTCACTAATTATTTTATTATACTGCAACTGATATGAACTGCACTTTTATCTATTATCAAAATGCATGCACTACACGTTTCTCGTTTTAAAACTTACAAATATTTCCATAGCTATAAAAAATTCCCAATCACAAAATAAAGGAGAAATTATTTATTTTATCATTTTATAGTACGTTTTAAAAAAGCGATATATTAATTTTTTATATGAATGATTATTTTATGCTTTTCAATCGTGTATGTGTGAATCGTAGAAATTCTCACTAATGCACCCTTCACTGTTAATATAACTTTTGCTATATTATCCTCTATTTATTTGTTTTATTCTCTTTGTTCCTTCTTCACTTCACTATCGTTTGACACGAAAGTATATTTTTCTTCAGGGAAGGAAGCATACAAACTGCCCAAGTCGGGAGTCATTCCGTGTTTACTGCTGTCACATTAATATGAATTCAAATTTCAGTCATTCGACCTAAATGAACTACAACTTATCATTCGGAGTAAGATGTCTGCCACTTCTAAACTGTCGTCGTAAGTTGAATTGGTATAGTTCCGAAAAAAAAAAACAACTTATTATTTTACTTTTTGAGGAAAATCACTGTTGTCGGAAAATTATAAAATTGTACGCACTCATCCTAGTAGATACTGAAACTCGCTATCGCCTGCTAATTAGTATAATGGGTGTACCCTAACGAGCTTAAACTATCTGCATATTAAAACTGCTTACATGGTGTATATGCAAATTTGTATACAATGGTTTGTCTAAAGAAAAATTTTCAACTTTCGGTCTATATATTAGTGCATTTTCGAATTCCACGTAAAATTATAAAGACACGTTGTGTAAAATATCCTATACCAAGAATTAATACTTTTTCAGACATTGATTGTTTTAGAAAAAAATTGCAGATGCTGCCCTGTATATTAAAAATTATTTGTTAAGAATATTTGTTCAAACAAGCACTGATCATTAGACAGAAGTAGTATGTTAAAAACTTCAATTCTGTGTTCATAAAATATGTTTAAAAAATGACAATTATCTTGATTTTATAAATGGACCTAACCAGTTTTTTTGTCTTATTATAATCTAGGCAGAAAATGTGTAGAAATTAGGTTGACATTCCTATCCCTAAATGTAATCGTTTTTCATTATTAGCATTTTTAAAAGAATTAATTATTTCTAATTGTGATTACTGGCAACTCAGCAAAGTGACAGATATGGCTCGTTTAGGATAAAACGAAGAAGATTACGTAAATTTAATTATAACTAGTGGTCGCCCAGTGGTCGAAATTCGACCCTATTTCATGAAATTGTAAAAAGCATATTTTTATAAGAAACGGAGTTGTGGAGAAATCGGAGAAGTAGATGTAATGACCAAAATTGTTCACTCATATTGACAAATGTATTGAAGTAAAAAGAAAATAAAATGTAATCAAATATCGGTATTCCAAATATTTTTGAGAAATGAATGCCCCCCCCAAATTTTTTACTGGAAACGCTCCTGGCAAAATTTGCGCTATAATAATTGGAAGATTGTTCTATGCAACCTAAAAGTTCGCCATCTGCGGTTTCAATCGATTTCATGAATATTAAAGAAAAGAGATGACCAACAACCCTAACAATACAGTCTCTATTCGGGAAGATTGAGATAATAATATAGTAATCAAATAATTAAATTCACCTTAAAAACAGAATATTTAATATGAAAGTTACTGCGACCCGTCCGAAAAATCAATACTGATCTACTACATTGACTATTTTACCACTAAACAATAACAACGCTTTATGCTGAACTATCCAAGATAGTCTTCGCATGATGGTCTGAAAGAGCGTTAGCCTGTCACTGTCAACCAATCTAATTATAGAGCTTGTACTTCCTGGCGGTAGCCAGCAAAGCACAAATATCGTGCCAAGGCTGGAAAGAGGGGGCTAAGGGCTATATTATTTGACTCGATTAAGAGCTGCATCCAAAGAGCTATGTGCAGTATGCAGTTCATTGGCTGCATCTCCGAATCAAGTGAGATAGCCTCTTGCTCTCTCTATTGCCCTCTCTTTTTACTCTTGGTACGATATTTGTGTATTGCATGCTACCTCCAGAACTACATGTTCTAATAATATAACAGCATCTAACGCTCACTCCCTCCATATATAATTACTCAATGTTTTGAGTTTTGATCATCTGGCGGCAGTATTATTTTTTTGGCGTTGACAGTATGGACGTAAATAATGAATTTTTTATTATAGTTTATTTCATGAATGAGCCAATATTATAAATTAATATTAGCATTCTGCACTGAAGGTCGTTAGTAGCTACTAAACAAAACAAAAATAAAGCAAATCGGTAGAGGAACACAGAAGAAAATGGTACCGAACCATTTTGTCTTTGCCTGTTTATATATAGGTACTCGTATATGATGAATGTGACTGAGGTGTCAGTAGAATATGCATACTTAACATAATTTGGTATTTTTTATCAAAAGTTGAAAGGGTGAATCTTATTCTGGATAATAATAATTAATATTCTTGGTTACTATGCAATTTATCCTGAAGCGACGTTACCTGCTGTGCGAGAGCTTTTTGCATTTAAAGAAATTTTTGAAAGAATTTTAAGAAAATAGAAGTTCTATTCCTATTCTTACAACTACAACCTAGTTCAAAGTGCAAAAGACTATAATAAAAGAGCAAAATTGACGATTTCATTTTAATTGTGACAGCGACATAGAATTCATAAGTAGTAAAATAAAATAATCAGGGCCAGCTTATAATGAGTTAGATAAGAAAATGCCAATAACTCAAAAAAGATTATGTTTAGGTATAGCAAAGTAATATATTTTACATTTTAAAGATAAATTTTCCCATACTTTTTCATTAGGACTACATTTTAACACATTTTTAAACTTTTCTACAATTTATAAATGGAGTGTTATATAAGATTTATCGCCCCATAATATTATACCCACTAACACAGAATTTTTTTTACTAACCAAAAAACAAACTGATGGGATCCAAAATCGATGTTTAGTAATGTATCGCCAGCGTAGTTTGATAATACCCAAAATCCGAGAAGAGTAGGCACCGGAAGTCGAAGAGGCACAAATGAAGTTCAAGATCGACGTCTAAGACTTATGGCCTTTGCAGATAGACTTTCGACAACTCCAAATTTATCTGATGAGTGGTTGGGAGAACAAGGCCAACTTGTAAATGTCTGTACGGTATACCGCCGTATAAGGTCTTCTGGACTACAGCATTATCGTCTTCTGGCTACATCCGACCGCAGAGCATCGACGGCAACAGAGAACGACAACATTGTAATGTGGAATGGCATCTCTTCTCTGATTCTGCTTGGGTGGACATGATGGCCGCAGAAGGACGGGGTGGGAATTTGAACAAATTACGCCGAGAGATTAAAAAACCATTAAACAAACTACTAAAACAAAGTAGTCTACGATGTCGAATTTGATCATGGCAGTTGTTTAGAACCATTCCATTAGATCTAAGAAAATATATAAACATTAATGAAGGGCCACCCAGTTTAACCCGCATCATTACTCCATGTAAGGGATTAAAGAAAACACGTGCAACTTCTAATAAAAAAATCTGCAAAATCTACAACCTATTTATTCAATGAAAAATGAACCAACAATGCTTGTAAACATTTTCATCCAATTAATATACTTTTATTAGAGAATTATGTTTTCTATGTCACTCAGAACATGTTTTCACATTTATTATTCATCCTAATAATCCCTCAATTACATCGAATCCTTATCCTTTCAATCCACTTAAAACTCTGTTCATATGACGTTGACCATTTCAGTTCGTCTTTGTTTCGCCCGTACACCCAACGACATACTCGTCGTCTGACTTATCAATTTTTCAAGAGAGGTTAATCGATACCAGCCGACCTTCAAGGTTGCCCCCAAAACTGGGACGGTTTCTGTTCGATCTATCCTACAATCCCGCAACTCCACAACTCCCCCATACCGACCGCTTTGTAACGACGAGGAAGATAATTACTCAAAAGGGTGGCTCAAGTGATTCACATTATTTATTATTCGGGTTCGGTCGTAGTAGTTTGTACAAGGAACACTTTTCATTTCGCATATGACGGCTAACGTGGTCAGTAAATGCTTTATGGCCAGTCGCTTCAAGGTGAGCCCTGGGTCAATGTAATTTATTTAATATTTTAGTTTGAAAACCACTAACAGCTGCTTTTTCAAGTCTTGAACGTTTTGTGTAAGGTAAAAGTTTAATTACGGTATCCGAGTTTTTTTCTCAAATGAAACATTTAAAAAATATATATAACCGACTTCCACCTATAACTAAAAAGCTAAAAATAATTATAACAAAATACAACTCTAGTAAATAAATAACTTCAATATTGTTAGGTACCTACCCAGGAAGTAAAAAATGTAAACATTAAAAGGTGCTCATTCTGTATAAATTAATTAGCTACCAATCTAGTATATTTTTGAAGTCGGTGCCAAGTAAATCCAAAATCCCGCATTACCTACTTATGTAGTACTTCATCAACCTTGATTGTTGCTTGGCACCGACTTCAAAAATATACTAGATTGGTAGGTAATTAATCTGTACACAATGAGCACCTTTTAATGTTTACATTTTTCACTTCCTGGGTAGGTACCTAACAATATTGAATGTGTTATTTATTTACTAGAGTTGTATTTTGTTGTAATTATTTTTAGCTTTTTAGTTATAGGTGGAAGTCGGTTATATTTAAAAAAAAATGTTTTATTTTCAACTTTTTAGTTTTCATTCTTTATTTTTTATTTTATATGTATAACCTTAATAGAAAGGACTAGGTAACATCGAAAGCCTCAACATTATACAATGATATATTTTCATTTAAATTGACAGGTAAATGTTTACGAACAAAATGTACTAGTACGCCTTGACTTAATAAGCCCAAAATATATTTAAGCCTTATGGACGCCATGTAACCCTTTTTCAACTTTTTCTGACAACTCTGTATAACTATAGATAATTCCACTCCATCCTGTACGACTGCCGACGGACAAGCATAAATTTATTAGCTGCCTTTTGTAAACTATAGGACGGAGTAGAATCCATCCCATATTTACGCAGTCAAATCCGTCCTATATTTCAACCATAGTATATAACTCCTTGTGGGCTACCCCATAAATTATTTCATTTTTAACATTTTATATAATCGCCCTGAGTAAGTTAATTCCTGTCCACACTTTATGCAACTTCTTAGGGGCTATAAAATAAATAATTTTTAATCACACTGTATAAATATAATTCAACTTCAGTATATATTTCAACTATCCTGTATGATTTGTTTAGGTCCACATCATATAACAGTTTTTTAATCACCCTATACTATTTTAATTTCACATTTGTTTCCAAGATTTTTATACCACCAAACGTCCATTCCACCCTATATTCTAACCATCCTGTATATACGGCTGCCTATGGACCACTGTCTATAAATGCAAATCCTTCTATTACTTTATTTTGTGATTTTCTTTGCAATAACTAAACACCCTGTGTATGAACGCACCAAATAGCAGTTTAAATTTTAACATGTGTTGCCTAATTTTCTATTAGGCCGGGAGAATGTGACAACCAAAAGCACCGTCTTTGCAAAACGGAAAAATGTTCATTTAAATAGGTATTTGCCTGGTATAGAAACAAAACGAGCTTGGTACTCATTGAATTAAGGAGCCGAAAATACTATGCTTTACTACTACTATATGCTTGAGATGTACATAGAAAATTTTCAAATTCGCAGTTAAAACTTCCAGTGCCTAAAATTACCGCACTATTACGTTGGAATTAAAATATTTATGAGGAAATGTCCGTTATGTCATTTTGATGAAATTTTTGGTAAAAATTTTGCAATTTTCGGCGATTTTCTGCACAACTGCAAGTTGCACGTCGCAGAAAAGTATATGAGATCACCTAGGGATCTTCCTTAATAGATTAAACGTTAATAAACTATACACATCCATAAGGAGTTTTCGAAAAATCGACCAATATGTTAGGGATATTGGTGGATTTCCATGCACGCATGTGTTCATTCACAAATTTCATCACTTTACCAAAAGAATTCTTGTCCAAAATTTGAAGTTTCACCAATCCGGATATATACTTTATTAAACAAGACCATATTCATTCAAAACGGTTCACCACAGAAGAAGAAATCAGGTAACATACATACAAAAAAAAATACAGGACGAATTAATAACCTCCTCCTTTTTGGAAGTCGGTTAAAAAATTTTGCCTTTGTTTTTAGATACTTTTCCAAATTATCTAGCTTTTACCAAAGCTTTGCCTTCGGCTACTTTATTCAAGTTGTAGTTGCTAAAAGCTCATCTATAACCCGGATCTCGTGTTTTTACTCCGGTCAATCTAGACATCAAAATAGTGGTCAAATAAAACAAAACTTTTCGTGAATACGTTGACGTGAACAAAATGTGATCTCTGTCGCAGGTCAAAATACCGACTCCGAACGGCTTAGATGATTTACCATCTAGATATAGCCTGTAAAGCTTAAAATCGTGGCAACGCTAGAAAGAGAGGGCAACAGAGACAGTAAGAGGCTATTTCACTTAGTGGGTGGAAGGAGTTGCCAACCGAGTGAAATAGCCTCTTGCCCTCTCTATTGCCCTCTCTCTCCTTAGTCTTACCACGGCATTTGTGCACTGCATGCTATCTCCAGAAAGTACATGCTCTAAGCCGAACGGGAACCAAGCGTAAAGCGTAAACTTCACGACAACGCTTTTTCGCGGCAATAGTGTAGAGCCGGCATTATACGTTCGGTTCGAGTGAATATACGGTGTGAAACAGCCAAATGGAATAAATTCGATAAGGAATAAAGGGAGGCGTGGTGGGAAAAACGCCGATCTGTAATTTTCATATAGGGTGTGTCATGAAACACTGGCGAATACCAACTTTCTTATTTTAAATGCAAGCCTCTATATATTATTTATTTTTTGGATTCTGAACATAATTCATGTACAATGTCCTACACCTGTCTTCAACTGTTTCGGAAATATTATGTGTTTTCAGATTCCACAAATTCGCTGCATTACACGAAAAACCCAATGAGTAATACTAGTTATGTCTTAATAGTATAAAAAAAACAAAAATCTATTAATGTCAATGTAGGAAATGTTGAAAATGCTCGGCGCGAACGTCTTGGCAACATGCTAATCTGGTATAGAAATATCTTCTAACATTACTCAACATCTCAGGCCATCTAAGAGGGGTTTAGTTTTGTATACAGTACTTTTGACATATCCTCACAAAAAGTAGTCCAATGGCTGTTTTCTGAATGATAATTGTGGCATCTCTGATTTTTATTTTTTCTGAATTCTTTGGGAATAACACCACATAAACTTGAAAGTCTGTATATTTCAAAAGTCCAAACGTTTCAAGGTCTAAATCAGACCCCGTTTTCAATAGTATTAACACAAAGTGAACAAGAAATAAAATATTAAAAAAAAATTAAAAGGATTGGCAATAACAAATATCTTAATGTCAAATTGTGATTACGATATTTCTCATTGCGAATCCTTTTATTTTTTAATTTTTTTTCTTGTTCATTTCGTGTTAATACCATTGAAAACGGGGTCTGATTTAGACCTTGAAACGTTCGAACTTTTGAAATATACAGACTTTCAAGTTTATGTGGTGTTATTCCTAAAGAACTCAGAAAAAATAGTTCAATGGCGTCAAATCAGGAGATCGTGCTAGCCATTCTATCGATCCGCGTCCCCCAATCCACCGATTTGGAAAAATTTTGATCAGGTAATACCGGACATTGATTTCCTAATGGAGCTGTGCACCATCTTGCTGAAACCATATTGTATTGGCAGGAACTTGTGAGTTTACTGGATCAGGATATAAGTTTCTCAAAGTTGGCACGACATTATTTTGGGGTAGTACTAAATATTTATCTCCATTCAAGTTGGCATCAATGAAAAAGGGACCCTACGATATGATTCCAACAATTCCTGCCCAAACATTAACTTTTTCGGGATATTGACTATGTTTCTCAGTGATCCAGTGAGGATTCTCATTAGACCAATCGCGGCAATTTTGACGATTAACATGACGTGAAGTGTAAATGTGCTCTCATCAGAAAACAATACATTTTCTAATTGGATCACATTGTTATCTACATAACCTTGCCATCATTTGTTCACAGAAATACGTTCTCCTATCGAAATCGTATTCCATGTGATCCTGAGTCGGCAAAGTTTATAGGGATGCATTTTATTTTCTTTTAATACTCGAAAAATTGATGTGTGGCTTACGTTGAACAGTGGGGCTGCTTTTCGACCAGAATTATACGGGTTTTCTTCAAAGTCAAGCAAAATATCCAATTTCGTATTATCACTTACAGCATTGGCAGCTACTTTTTTATCTGTCTTACATGACCAAGCTGCTGAAACTGCTTTTCTATTTTGCTAATTGTTCCTTGGGATACAGGAGGCAAATTTAGAAAATTTTCGTGAAATAAGCGAGTAACTTCCATTTGTGACCGTGTGTTATCTCCATAACCAATCATTAGTAGAATGGTTATTGTGTGCATTTCTGTTAAATGGTTCATTTTTGTGATATTATTACGTACAGTTAACGAAACTCAAACGACAATAACACTGACACTGATCACCACTGTCATGCATGCAGACAACAATATCTACCACTTTTTAAAAAATAGAGCTTCAGTTGCCAAAAGTTAGTACACCGTAAAACTTGTTACGCTTTCCATAAAACTGAATTTTCTTCTAATTGACATCTATCTGGATCAAAACATTTTCTAAAAAAAAATCAAAAGTGGTTTTAACCGAGTCGATTTCTGGAACTCTAAAAAAAACAGGCTGCCCGAACCGCCGACCCACACGGTACATAACAATCGTCGCTTTCCACTCTTCCACCTCATGGATGGATGAACCCGCCTCTTCTCGGAAAAGCTTTCAGCAGGAATCTTTTCTTTCCGGGAAAAATCTCCACTCGAGAGCGAAAAGCTCGACGGAAGCACCATTGTCGATTTTTTTTTGCAGGAATTAATCCGGAGAGGGTGTTTAGTACAAGGAATGTGGATTTTCTTTTTTTTTTTTGATTAGTGATTCAAGGGCAGCAGGACATTAGGTCGAGTTTGAAGAAAATGGGAGGCTTCTACATTCAAAATGCACGGACGAATGTGATGGAAAGCGATTTTACGTTGTCTTGAGAAGCCATTGTTAGGCCAGATACTTTTGTTCTTGTTGGAAAACGAGCAGTTTTATTGTTGGAGATTGAGTGTTTACTCAGCATTAAGGGTAATTATTGGGCGTTCCGTCGTTCCGAGTTTGTCAAACAAGGTTGGACGGAATTGGCTTGTCAATTTTAGGAAAATAGAGTTTTTTGAATGAAGTAGTAATACAAGGGGTGGATGAAATACTGATTTTTCATTTAAAATTAATCCTGCGAATACCAGCTGATACAATTTACACGTAATACCGAGTGAATGTCACAGGAAGATCCCGAATTATCAACTCTTTGCTAAAACAGCATCATCTATTCCATTCTTCTCATATATGCACGTCAAATTTGAGAAAACCAGAAGCAATAGTGTTCGCCTTAAATCATGGTAACGGGCTCTCGATTGCTCTTAGTAGCCCCAGCGTAATAGAGCAAAGCTACCCAATTAATATGCATATATAAAGTATCTGTTACTATCACTTTGACAGAATACTAGTATTATATTGAATGTTCTGAATGATACTTGTGGCATATTTTTCAATGTCTTCTTCTTGGGAAATAACAAATTTAAAGAATATTGTTAATTCCAAAGGTAGGGTCTATAACCCCGTTGTTAAAAGAAACGGTTAAAAAGGCACAATTCTAAGGTAAATTAAAATATTTGACAATGGTATTATTTGATTTTTGACAACTAAGAGATATTTGTAACATACAGAAGTTTTCAAAGATTTAAAAAAGTTCCTTTCAAATTGGAAGAATAAACGGAGATCCAGAATATGTGGCCTCCTAAGCCTTTGTTATAAGATAGTGCTTCTCCAAAAATGGAAAAAACTTTGAATGCATTAAAACCATAAGGGAAAACCTAGGAAAAACCTAGACAGTTGGGTTGTTCAAGGACATGACCATCTTCTATTCCGGCAACCAGGAACGACTACAAAAACACGTTTTCATTTAACAAAATTAAAGCAGACTTTAGTTTTCTTTTGGTGTTGTGTTCTTCTTTGTGTAATATAACTGAATTTTGAAACTATTTTATGACAGTAGTGTTCACAAATTTTTCAAATTGTCTTTTTTTTATAATTTTTGTGTTCGTTTAGAACATTCAGTTAGAGGTTTCTCCAATATAGAATTTATTACAAACGGGATTTTTTGCAATTTTTTGTATTTTGAGTTGTGTTATTTATTTGGTTTGGTTGTTGATATAATTGATTTTAGTGTATTTCTTGTCTTATGATGTTTTGATATTATATCTGTTTCCCACTCTTTTTAGTCTTTCTGAGACCCTGTATGTATGGTATAGTTATTGTGTTAATGTGATTATCTTGGGAATGTGTTCTACCAACAAGATTTTGGCATGGCAATGGGTTCCTGTTTGTCTTCCGCTTTAAACATTTTTATGGAAAAATTTGAAGAACAAACAATTTTCTCAAAACAGATTAAACCTTTGGTTTGGTGGCGTTATGTTGACATATTCGTTATTTGATCAATATAAAACGACATAAACAACACAGAACCAACTTCAATATAAGCTTGAACAGAATAACAAATCATTCTTAGTTTTAATAACAAAACACAATCGACATTTGAAAAAAGTTTAAAAAACAACTAACTAACAGGTATCTATAACTCTATTCCAAGTGAAAGAGGCATTAAATCTATGCAGAGCAAAAACCAACTCTATCTAAATTCAATGAGAAAAAACATCTAAAATCTGTACTTTCTGCCAATCATTACCCAAATAAATTTATTAATAACGTTCAAAATGGAATACCAAACAATCCCTAACAACCAACATCAAACTTCACCAAGAATTGCATAATCACATTAATACAATAACTATACCATACATACAGGGTCTAAGAAAGACTAAAAAGAGTGGGAAACAGATTAATATCAAAACATAAAGCAAGAAATACCTAAAATCAATTATATCAAAAACCAAACCAAATAACACAACTCAAAATACAAAAAAATTGATTTATAGAATCCCGTGTGAACAATAAATTCTATATTGGAGAAACCTTTAGACCTCTGAGTTCGATAAACGACCAAAAATAACATAAAAAACGACAATTTGAAAAATCCAAAATTTGGGAAATCGACTTGGTCATAAAATACGCAAATAGTTATATTACACAAAGAAGAACACAACACTAAAAGAAACAAAATTGCTTTAATGTAATGAAAATTCTTCAATTTGTGCGTGGAGATCGTGGTATGACCATTGGGATGATTGCTGAGATTGTAAACTCCGGTAAAGAAACGATAACAAAAATTTTAGAACATGTAGGACGCAAGCGTTAATTGTTTAGTCGTAAAATTTAACCTTTCAGTAACTTTCATATTAAATATTCTGTTTTTAATGTGAATTTAATTATTTGATTAATATATTATTATCACAACCTTCCCGAAGGTGTTGCGTAAAAATCAGACGGCGGACAATGGTCGAAAATATTTAAGTTCTCCTAGGTTGTTGGTCCCTCTTTTCTTTAAAATTCCTGAACTTGTTGACCAAATGACGAAAACTTTTAGGTTGCAAAGAACAATCTTCCAATTATTACATCGAATATTTTGCAAGAGCGGTTCCAAGGGGGGTCTCATTTGTCAAAAATATTTCGAATACAGATATTTGATTACATTTTTTTTCTTTTTATTTCAATAGATTTGTCAATATGAGTGAACAATTTTAATCATTACATCTTCTCCGTCTCCACAACTGTGTTTCTTATAAAATATACATTTACAATTTTATGATAGGGTCGAATTTCGCTGGGCGACCACTAGTTCTCTTATTTCAAAAATCTTACAATAATACACATTGAAATATTTTAATTTACATCTTAGTTGTGCCTTTTTAATCCGGTTTCTTAACCATTGAAGGGGTCTGATCTAAGCCCCGAAACGTGAATTAGATTGTCTTTATTGGTGTTATTTCAAAAACTCAGAAATGAATGTTCCACACCTTCGAACAAATCGTTAATTTAATAAAAAACGGTTACTGGGGGCAAGAGATAAGAAGTTTTCATTTAAAACGTAAATCCTACTTGCCCTAAAAAGAATGCATCGTTAGACAGTTGGAAGTGTCTTCTATTCCAATACAAAAACACGGTTTAGTAGCTACAGTAGTATTTTTCCTATAGAGGTTAGAAACCAAACTTTTTTTTCGAGAACATTGTGAATGGCATTATCTAGACAAATGAGTGGCCGTTTCGAGCAAACCAAATGACTTATGATAGACCGGTAAAGAAAGTTTAACCTTAAGACCCAAAAAGTTTCGTCTGGACAGACTGAGATGAAAGGTTAGGTGAAGAGCGAGTTCAAAGGAAACGTCCAGAGTTGTGTCTGTGAAGTGTTATTTTAGCCTTAGTCCTTTCATTTAGCGCTTTGTGACTTTTTCTTGTTTCTAAATGCTCTGGTAAAAACACAGTTTTGTACCCTAACACCAAACTTTTATTTTAAACACTCAACGCGGTTTGAACAACTCTAAGGAGGAAACAGTAAGCTTATATCGAATCGCACACTCGACGCAGTGAGTTGTCTTCACCATCGCATTGTCTAGTTTTTTGGTGTCTAATTCTTAACCAAGCAATATGTCTGGCCCTGGAAAAGGTGGAAAAGGTAAAGGAATGGCAACATCGCGACCCAGCCGTGCTGGTTTACAGTTTCCTGTAGGCCGTATTCATAGTTTATTAAGGAAAGGAAATTATGCCGAACGCGTGCACCAGTATATTTTGCAGCTGTTATGGAGTATTTGGATGTTGAAGAACAAGAAGAAGACCCGTATTATTCCGAGACATTTACAACTCGCCATCAGAAGCGACGAAGAATTGTATACATTGTTGTCTGGTGTAACAATTGCACAGGGTGGTGTCTTACCCAACATTCAAGCTGTCCTGTTACCAAAGAAAACCAAAAAGAAACCTTAAATGGATTAATATGCCCAAATTGGCCCTGAAATGTTTGGTTTACTCCTTGATGATGACAACTTAGAGTTGTTGAAACGGCGTTGAGTGTTTAAAATAAAGGTTTGGTGTTAGGGTGCAAAACTGTGTTTTTACATTTGTGACTAAAGGTTCCACAGCATTTCCATCTAAATGCTCTCACAAAAGAAGAATTCCAGCTTTGCTTTGGGCAGTGGTAAATACAAACGGAGCGGTGTGATAAAACCCTTTTTTAATAGCAGTCTCGTTATTTAATTGCAAGATCTCGTATATTATATATCTTTATCTTCACAGATTTGACTACACCTAAATTTATTATTTAATTTTTCCATTTGCTAAATAATCTTCAAAAACTAATTCAATCATTTTAATATGTCTTACATAACACAAATAAAACTAAAAAATCTATAATTACTGCTAAACAAGATGTTTAAATTTATCATTGTTTATGTAAAAAATGGATGCTATTGTGAGGAGTAAATAATTAACATTTGGTAAAGTTTTGTGAATGTTTATTCATGTAAACTTTTTTATCCACTAATATTATAATTGTTTTCGCACTTTTTTTAATTTAGCAAAAAAGACTGTTTGATGTTATCCAGAATCGATGTTTAATAATGTTAAAATGCCTAGAGTACGTATATGCCGAATGTATCGCCAGCTAAGTGAATTTGATAGAGCTCGAATTAATGGTATACGGGAGGCGGGTTTATCATTTCGAGAAATCGCTAACCGCACGAACAGAAATCGAACTGTTGTTATGAGATGTTGTCAAGCGTGGTTTGATAATACCACCCAAAATCCCAGATGAGTAGGCACCGGATGTAGAAGGGGCACAAATGAAGTTCAAGATCGACTGGCTGATGAGTGGTTAGGAGAAGATGGTCATTTGGTAAGTGTCCGAACGGTTTACCGTCGTATAAGGTCTTTTGGACTGCAGCATTATCGACCCCATCTTGTGCTACCTCTGACTGCTGAACATCGACAGCAACAATTACAGTGGTCCAGAGAACAAACAGGGGAATGTGGAATGGCATCAGGTCGTCTTTTCTGATGAATCTCGATTCTGCTTGGATGGACATGATGAGCAGAAAGTCGTCAACTTCAATTTGATATTGACTGACATGTACACCGAACAGCAGGCGTTATGGCATAGGCTATTGCACATGGAAGTAGGCCATACACATTCTTTATTCAGTCAAAAGTTTACAATTGACAAAGTAAATAAAAGATATTTCAACCATGTTATTGCCTGGCTGTGTGGCATTACAATGTTTCACCAGCAAGCTGGGAAAAGGGGTACCTTAACTAACCTATATACTAAATATTTTAAGTGTCAACTGTAAATAAAATATAAAGTTACGGACATATAATTTCGAAACATTAAATACAAACAAAACACTAGTATAAAACAAACAAAATCATTGAATAACCAGTTCATAAACAGTACAGTAAACAACTAAACCTATCATTAACACAATGTAAAGTAGAAGACAATTGAATTATCGTAAATAACAAAAATGTTTTTTTTTAACATGTAATTTGTCGCAGATAATTGAGATTGACCTAATTCGTAGAGAAATAAAAAAAAAATTAATAGGTCAAAAATGTCAAGATCCATCGCCCCATTAGAGATCGGCCGCAAATCGACGTCGTGAGCGAGAGCAACTCAGTCGATTATCTTATAGGAATATCAGACATGCAAAGAAGGGACGGTTAACGGTTCAATAAGCGAAATGGATGTTAGTGAAACATTATTTGTTAATGCTATTGTATAAAAGAAGAATATACTGAATGATAAGGTTATAACAATTAAAAAAGCAATAATAAAAGTTAAAACGAGTATAAATTAGAATCGTAATAAATAAGCAAAGGGGATACTCAAATCCAATCTAACACAAAGGGCAGGAATTAATTACCTCCATACCGCCCTACTAAAAAAGTTGTGACAAGCGATGGATCCTATTATGGTGCTGTTAATTAATTGTCTTCTTAGAGTGACGGTGTTAATATTAAGAGAGTCTAAAAGCGCGTCATTATTAGAACACCAAACACCTCGAGCACCGACAATTAAAGGAAGGACCTTAACTTCTGTGGTCTTCCTGGTAGTTAAAACTGTATTAAGAAATTGGGGGTCCTCATAATATTCTTTTTTCCTCCTGAAGCCGTCATATAAGGACCGGGGACCCTCCCAGTGAACGCCTACGTCTGCAATGATAGATTTTAGTCCCTTAGTAAGGACAAGATCGGGAACTTTAAGAATTCCGTTCGGGCTTCTGATGTGCGGTTCAACCTCAACTTGCCAACCTTTTTTTGTTGCTTCTCTCTGAATTATTTTGTACAAGTTATTATGGCGGTCAATTAGTCTTTGTTCGAGGCAACATGACAGCACAACGTTATCTTCAGGAAGCAGTGGCGCCATATGTACTCTTTTGACTTCTTTGAAGAGACCCATGTAAATATGTTGCCATTACCGCCCAGATCTCCAGATCTATAGCCCATAGAACATGTTTGGGATATGATAACTAGAAGACTCGGAAATTTACCCCAGCCCCCACGGACTTTGGAGGTTCTAAGACATGAAATGCATGCAGCTTGGGATAGTATTCCCCAAGAATAAATGATACACCTCACAGTGCGGCCGATTCCCAAAAAGGTGGCCAAAAATAAAAAAATAAATGTACTAATAGGAATTTTTTGTTGTTGTGTTGGCATTAGTATATCCCTAAGTATCATAAATAACTGACAGTATTGTTTAATTTCTTTTATTTGCTCTAAAATAGTTGTCATAACTATACTTTTGTTAAAGTGCCATCAACAGTTATATAAACTATTAAAAGATGGAGTGTTTTTCAAGTAAACTAAACAATTGAGATCTATTTTTATAGACAAGAGGAAACATGCAATGTTTCTTCTGAATGCAGGTAGAATGTAATAAAATTTGTTCAAGAGTGATTTGCCCTCCATATATTTTTTTCTGAGGTATTAATTAATTATTTAGTGTTAATACTTAAAATCCTTTAATTTAAGGCGTTATTATGATAAAGTATTATTGCTTCGTGTTGCTCCGTTATATAAAATGATGGAGGTTGTTCTTTAATGTGTTGACTTTCATAAAACACAAAAATTAGCTGCTCGAATTTGCTCGATTTTTTTTTTTGCTGAAGTTTTTGAAAAAAAATCATGTTAATCAAGAAAACTACTTAATTTCTTTTTCAATAATAAATAAAGATCTAATATTGAATATAATAATATTACTGAATCATGATTTTTTTATAGTTTCAATCTATGTGATGCATTGACAAGAAATGAATTATTCAAGGCAGTTGCAAGCTATTTCGTGTGGTTATGATAAAAATATTGAAAAGTTTAAAGCATACAATTTACAAATATCAAAATTTTTTATTGAATTATACGGCTGGTACTACATGCCAACTACTACTCATAAGTTGTTAATTCATGGCCCTAAAATAATAGCTCATTGAATTGTAATGAATTTTTCTCGAAAGTGTTCGCGATCAAAAACAATGCAGGATATATTTTTTAAATTTTTTGGTTATATCTGATCCTTATGTATCAAGATGTCTAAAATTATCAGCGAAACCACTAAAATCTCTATCAATTGAAGTTGCTAATTTACTGTTACCTCCAGATCGACAAACACTTTAAAGATCTACAACACGATTTTTCAAGTACAGCATATTCAATATCAAAAGATATTGATGCATATAGAAACTGAAACTGACGCTGAAACTTACTTTTTTTGTAAAAATAATTAATCTTATTCATTAATATATAATAAAAAAAAATTGTTACTGTGACTTTGCAATTATCCACTTATAGTCCTGTGATAAATATTGAGTTTTTCCGTGTAATTAAACTAAAAAACTGTGACTTTTTAAAAAAAGTTGTACTGATCAAATTCGTAATTAATGACCCCAAAAACACCCCGAGTTTACATTTTAGAGTGAATTACTCAAATTTTCGAATTTTGGCCACCTTATTGGGGGGGAATCGGCCGCACTGTGCACCTCATTGAATCAGTGTCAAGACATTATTAGCAAATTGTCTTCTAAACGTTGTTTGTGGCATGTTCTTGATTATTTTTATGTTTCTTTGGGGAATAACACCACAATAAAAATAAAACTACGTATATTGCAGGAATACCAAACGTTTCAAAGTCTATTCTGAAAAATGAAAATTTTTCATTTTGCAATTTACATCAATAAATATAAAACCCTTGACAACGAAAAATTTTCATTTTGCAATTTACATCAATAAATATAAAGCCATTGACAACGAAGTCAGAATAGACTTTGAAACGTTTGGTATTCCTGCAATATACGTAGTTTTATTTCTATTGTGGTGTTATTCCCCAAAGAAACATAAAAATAATTATTAGCAAACTTAAAAAAATTAATCTTCCTGATATTTTTTATTAAAATTTTTATCAGTTACTCAGTTCAATTCCATCTATGTTTTACCAAAACAATATTAAATTTAAAAATCTCCTTCTGGGTGGTGCAAATTCTTTGTCAGTGAGTATACATTAAAAACATCTCAGTTTGAAATGTCAAAAGATTATCTCAAAACTTTGTTTTTTATTACTGTGCGTCGTTATTCAATAACCGCTCACGAACTCCGAACTACAAACAAGCTCGTAGACGACACGGAAACCGGGAAAACCATATTTGCTTACATATTCCAGAAGGAGAGCTAAATCTTCAACATCAACATTTCTATTATTCACAACTTGCTCAAGGCGGTTATTTGAAATTCTAAGCGGTAGATACATTTTTCCCCGTGGAAATTTTTATATGGCACTTTATTGAATCTTTTATAAACTATTTTAGCCCGGCAGTCGACTCGAAATCGAGGCACAACGATTTTTAAAGTTTTATCACACACGTTAAGGTTGAAATATGTGCTGCTTTCTTTGTTTTTTTTGCGGGTGAAATTCGTTTTCTTCGGGTAAATACAGACACCTGTTGGCTATTTTAATGACATAATGGATCTCATTAAATTGTTACAACGTTTAATTCTCTCGAAATTAATTAGCGTAATAGAAACTAATTCACCGAACAAACAGAACGTTTAGCAAAAAAACGTATTTCTAGTCTTTGCGATTACGGAAATAAAAAACGTAGTGAAAATGTCATTCCTTGCGAGAGCTAATTACCATATACGTTAGATGGACAGGGCTACTACTAGAACAATCGAGAGTAACTGAGATAGGGAATAAATGCCGCACAGCAGGAGCAAGCGAGGTTGAACAGTTGATGTACGTTTGATTGATCGTTGCAATATTCGCAGGAAATATTAATCTAAGAAAAGTGTTTTATTGATAGTCAATTTTTGATGTGGAAATAAAAATTTATTTTTTGTGTAAAGTTTTTTTTGAACCACAGAAAATTTATAACAATGTTGTTATTATACCAGATCAGTCCATAACACAGACCATTTTTAGCCGATTTCCAAACAGGATGATGCTATCATTTCGTCGGCATCTTTTTTAAGTATGTAATTGTATTAAGGAATACTAGTGTTCGCCCAGTGGTCGAAATTCGACCCTATTTTATGAAATTGTAAAAAGTATATTTTTATAAGAAACAGAGTTGTGGAGAAATCGGAGAAGTAGATATAATGACCAAAATTGTTCACTCATATTGACAAATCTATTGAAATAAAAAGAAAATAAAAATGTAATCAAATATCGGTATTCGAAATATTTTTGACAAAATTGACCCCCGAATTTTTAGCTGGAACCGCTCCTGGGAAAATATTCAATATAATAATTGGAAGACTGTTCTTTGCAACTTAAAAGTTTTCGTCATTTGTGGTTTCAATCAAGTTCAGGAATATTAAAGAAAAGAGAAGACCAACAACCCTAGGAGAACTTAAAAATTTAATACATTCTCTATTGTCCGCTGTCTGACAATTTTTTTCACAACACCTTTGGGAAGGTTGTGATAATAATATATTAATCAAATAATTAAATTCACATTAAAAACAGAATATTTAATATGAAAGTTATTGCAACACGTCCGAAAAACCAATACTGATCTACTACATTGACTATTTTACCACTAAACACTAACAATGTTTGTATGCCACTTCCAGAAGTGTATGCTCTAAGACTATATCTAACGATCGCTCCATATATAATTACTCAATGTTTTGAGTTTGTTTTTGACCGTCTGGCGGCTGCGGCACTGTCAGTTGTTTGGCGTTGACAGTATGAACGTAAATAATGAATTTTTATTATATTTTATTTAATGAATGAACCAATATTATAAATTAATATTAGCATTCTGCACTGAAGATGAACAAAATGTTGAGGGACAGAGGAGAAAATGGTACCTAATCGTTTTGTCTTTGCCTATTTATATATAGATTATGAAAAGGTACTATATAATTTTCGATAAAGTTATATTTACGGTTTTCCAGAAAATCATAAAAAACAGTAATTAACGGAGTACACTTCAGTGAATTTCAATGAATCTTCACTGTTTTCTCTAAAACGGCTCAAGCAATTTTACAAAGATATGTTCCAGCTTGATTCCGTATGTTTTTCTATAACGTAAAACATACCGTTTTTCTGAAAACGGAAAAAAACGGACAATTGTCAAATTTTCATCATAAGTATCTAGCTTAAATGTTAATATATGCCATAAAAGTGTATCGTACATGGTGTTTGTAACGGTTTTCAGATTAATACATTTGAAGTCAGTTTCTTATTTGAAAAAAAAAAAATAAAAATGAAATGGCAGAAAATATTTCTTTAGTGTACCGAAAAGAAAAGTTGTTATGTCGGCGATCTCTTCTATACGGTGTGCGTGCATCAAAATTCAAGCAGCAAGCAATGAGCGCAGTTGAAATTTAGGGCAAAGTAAAACTACAGTTATACAAGTGGGTTCAAAAAATCTTACAAATAAATGTGATATTGGGTTGTACATAAGCAGTTGCAAATATAGGATGATTGAAATATAAGGTGGAAGAGAATTATAGTTATACAAAATTGTTGAAAAAATGCCTTAGGTGGCACATAAGTAGTTGCGTATACAGGAGGTTCAAATAAGAGTGAAGTAGAACTATAGTTATACAGAGTGGACCAAAAACCCACAAAAATTGTTAAATAAGCATACACAGTAAAGATATTTGAGTTATAGGGCGGATTCGGGTTATAATTACAGTTATACAGAAGAGTGCAAAAATATTTGCAGTTGCATATAAAGGATAGTTCAAATATGAGGTGATGTAGAATTATAGTTATACAGGGTGGTTGAATAAATATTATATAATATGGAACATAACTAGTTGCTTATATCATGAAATAAGCGTGGAATGGAATTATAGTTATTCAGGATGTATCAAACATTTGTTATACAAGCATAAGCAGTTAGTATATTTGAATCATGGGGCGGGGTATAATTATAGTTTTATAGATGGGAAAAAAAGTTGTTGCATATACCCGGT
This sequence comes from Octodonta nipae, assembly GCA_034190945.1. Taxonomy (NCBI): domain Eukaryota; kingdom Metazoa; phylum Arthropoda; class Insecta; order Coleoptera; family Chrysomelidae; genus Octodonta; species Octodonta nipae. The sequence continues at coordinate 14,512,619 of CM067223.1, forward strand.
TGTTGAAATAAAGGGTAGAGTAAAATTATAGTTATACAATGTCGTTCAAAAATGTTATACAGGATAGACTATGAGCAGTTTCATATATAGAATACTACACATATGGGGCGAAGTAAAATTATAAGTATATAGGCCGATTCAAACCATACAAAAAATTGAAACAGTCAATAGGGTGGACATGGATTCATTCTTGTAGGGGATGTGGCTTTAAAAATATCAGGGATGTTGCAACATCGTGTGGAGTTGAATTATAGTTGTACAGGGTGGTTCAGAAAATGATAGACAAATAAGTTATATTGGGTGACCAAGTATAGCATATAGAGAATGGTTGCAATATAGGGTGAAAGAGAATTACACTTAGAAAGTGGTGCTAATATTAAAAAAAAATCGTTTTACTGAAATAAGACCAATTACTTTCTTGGTATTTCATAAAATACTTTCATTCAGGGGTCAACAAAGTTAATTCACAGATGGAATATCATACAAAAACCATTTCAAAAAAATAATAAAACGTTACGCTAGATTAAACGCAAAAAACTTTACAGGAACGAGCTGCCAGTTTAGGAGCAAATAAAATGACAAACTGCTAAAAACGGATTTTGGGAATAACACCATACAATTTCAATCCTCAGAGGCATTTTCACACTAGGAGTGTCGGGCAAAATACAATTTCTTAAAAGCAAAATCTCAGCTTTTGGTTAATTTTTGTCATTATTGATGAAAGCCGAAAGCCAACCATTACCTAGAAACCCACAAACAACATATATCGTATATATTACGCAACAAGGAAATGTCACACTGAAAGAAATGTTTGTCGCCAAACGATCAGATAGCTTCCAACTCCGTTCATGCATCTGACATCTTTCGGAGCGCTTTTTAATAAGACATCAGAAGTTGCGAGCTTAAAATCGTCCATCGCACGTGAACAATACACTCGAACGGAGAGAATCGATTGTACGAGGAAAATGAGACAGAAAAGAGACCGAGGTCGGTAGCTGGTACCCAGGAATGTCGCAATTTGGAAGTTGTTAGGGTATAATTTCTGGAATTAATGAGTCGTGGATTTAATTTTGCGAAAAGGACTGACTGACTGACTAATTCTTGATTGCGAGCAGATCTGCTTCGTGCAAAATTCACCGGAAAATTGAAATCGTACGCGACGAGAGCAAGAGGACGAACGCAACGAAGATGAACGGCAAGGGAAAAAGAAAGAAAGGAAGGGCATTAGAGCGAATGGAGAATTTTGTTGTCCGGAAAACTGGTGAAGGTTAGGGGAGGAAGGTTACTCGAGGGATTTTCTGGATGTTAGCTCTCGGTGACGTCATCGAGGAGGAAATGAAATAATCACGTGAACCGGTTTGAAAATTACGAGGAAATTGCGTTTCACGTTTTCCAGGATTGGAAGCGTGACATGATCAGAACACGAGATTGCTACAAGTTTAATTTTATTTTTTTTTGACATGAATGAGACGTGACTAATGTTCTGGTAAATGGAAATACGTTTCAAACAAAATTTGCTGATAAAAACTAAAAGTGATAGTGTTATGCACCAACATCTACCAATACAGATTTCAGACAACATATTCATTAAATTTGAAGACGCGAGATGTAAGACCGACATCTAGGATTTCAAGAGAATCAGTACACAGAGATTCCGAATCTGGAGCCGTTCCGTGTAATTACTGTTCTCCCTTAACTCCTAGGACAGAATGTCACGATAAAATTTTCAGGTTACCTCATCCTGTCAGAGATATTGAATACTCTCTTCGAGGTGTCATTCCTTTGTACGCAAGACAATATATATTATATATAAATATAATATATATTGTTTCTGGTCAGGAACCTTCATCAGTTGCACTTCCCACAATTGAATGTCCTCTCGAACTCTTCTTTATGCATGTGATGCATTTCGTTAAATTTGAAGACGCGAGATGTAAGACCGACATCTAGGATTTTCAAGAGAATCAGTACACAGAGGTTCCGAAGAAAGTATTCAATATCTCTGACAGGTGAAGTAACCTGAAAATTTTATCGTGACATTCTGTCCTAGGAGTTAAGGGAGAACAGTAATTACACGGAACGGCTCCAGATTCGGAACCTCTGTGTACTAATTCTCTTGAAAATCCTAGATGTCGGTCTTACATCTCGCGTCTTCAAATTTAACGAAATGCATCAAATGCATAAAGAAGTGTTCGAGAGGACATTCAATTGTTGGAAGGGCAACTGATGAAGGTTCCCGACCAGAAACAATATATATTATATTTATATACACCTCGAAGAGAATATTCATTAAGTCTCGGGACTGCTACACAGATGGCGCCACCAATGCTACGCCGGTAGTACCAACCATGAACGGCGAACTATATGGGAATTGTCCGTTCAGAGTTTCAACCAGTCGATTAATAAAGGCAGATATACACCCAATTATATCGATCCTTATCAAAATCCTCAGTCGCCGCTATTTGACAAATAGAATAAGTTTTCTGTTATTAATGGTTGCGTGGATTGTGTCCATGAACATATTTATCTCTTACTTTTATATACACAATAAAGGACAAACATTTAGAAATAAAGAAACCACTGTTTTGTGAAAATATAGGTAAACTTGTTCCGTGTCAGGGGGTGGTAACTCGGATAGGCAATGTTGGTTCAGCTGTCGGTGAACTGTAAACGTAGTCCCTCTTCAGAAAATCTTCAAGTACTATTTTTTGACAGTTAAGCGAATACGTCAAAGTGGTACAATGTGATCTTCTTTATGGGCTACACTGTATATGTAAATGATGTAAATCCCATATGATTTTTGTCTTTTGCCTGAAGCCATAAATGCATTAATCACTGTGTAATTTTTCTCTAATTTGTGGTAGAATTTTGTATCAAATCCCATGCTTACAGTATTCAGTTTTAAGATACTGTATATAGCCAGAAGCTATAAACTAAATTGTCTTTTAAAACATAATTTAATAATCAGTTTTTTAGGCATTATTTTACAACCAACAAAAAGTGTCAGGAAATATGGCTTCAAAGAATAAACAACGCAAAACGTTACATGCCAGGTATGTTTATCTTTTTCTGATACTGTTACTTGTATTTTATTTATTGTTGAATTTCAGTTTATGAGAGAAATTCAGAAGACAATTTTGTATAATCTGTAAGAAAACAACAAACTACTGATTATTACCCCCATATGATGACAGGTAAACCATACATGCTATTTGTTTAGAAGCTGTTGATTAATAGGAAAATAATATAAATATCCCAAATCAAGGAAGTTCCAACCCTGAAGTTTCAGTAAAAGTGCCTAAGCTGGATTATAGATCTCTGGCAGTAGTATGTCAACTGAAGATGATCAGTTATATTGTCTTAAGATGAAAACTGCAGCTGAGTCACAAAACCAAGTACAGAAGGGTAAGCAATTTTTAGAACTTGTTGAATAGTTCATATTTTGATGTATTTTACAGCAGCGTCTATAATTACAAATAGCCAGAACCTCAATAAAGAAACATCCTTTGCAGCTATTAAACCAGAAGAAATATGAATAAAGGTATTTTAAAAATGTTAATAGCACAACTAAATATGTATATATTTTTAAAGCTAAATGTGAATTCAAAAGTTACAGTCGCAAGGAAAACTTTTATCATTGGATGAATATTTTTTCTAAAGTGCATATGGTAAAAATTGTAAATTGCGGTAGTGATACATGCACTTTACAGACTGTGCATTAGTTTTCATGTTACAAGGCATTTATAAGAAATGGAAAAGTCAAATTGTTATTTCTTTTGTCTGAAAAAAGTACTCCAGTAGTAGATTTAGTAAGGATTTTGAAGTAAATAATTGAACATGTTCATTCAATTGGTTTGGAGTTTATAGCCACAGTATTGACCAAGGACCAACAAACAGTGCTGCAATAAAATATCTTCTAAGATATACAAACAGTTATTGGTTAAGAAATAATATTAAAAATACATTTCGTGGTTATTTCATTGATGGAAGGGAAATTATATATTTTAAAAGTTATGAGAAATGTTTTCCTCAAAACAACAATTACATTACATTCAAAATGATAAACTTAAAGCTGCTTGTTGGTCTCATACTGGGGATATATATCAACAAGGATGCAAAAAAAATTTTCTGATTATAAATTTTTGTATACAAGACCAAGAATAATTTAAACCATCAACCTCAACTTTCCAAATCAGAGTACCCCTGTTGTATTTCTTTATACAACTCTGTCTCAAATTCTAGGTATGTTTCATGTACCATATCATATATAAAAACTAACAATTAGTGAGAGCTTTATGAGTGAACTAATAATAAAAAATTCTTTATTTCAAAAGTTCTGTAATTCTGAAAAAAGGAGTGACTTATTACAAAAACAGAAATTAGCAAATCAAAGTAAATATGCCAAATTATTGCAAATTCATTTCCACTAAAGTGCAAGTCAAACTTCAAATTCTTGTAAGGCTTTAATTAACATTTGTGACTGGATTTCTTGCATTTTGGCTCTTAATTTGAAAATAAAAATTGAAGACTCCCAACAATTTGTGCATGTTATATAAATTGAATCCTTTGATATATTTCTTTCAAATAACACATTTATACTGTTTTGTTAGTTTTAACTAGGAATCACTTTAATGTATAAATAAGTAGTAAAATTTGGTTTTTGCTTGAATATACAGATTTTTGTTTGGATTGTGGTGTTATTTTCCCAAGAACACATAAAAATAATTCGATGGTACAGTCCTCTATAGGTGACATTTGGGACCAGAAAGTGCAGATTCCTTCTTTTTAGGACGGTGATGATATGTCAAATTCAACAAACGTCAAATTTAGTATTTGAAGATTTTCTGAAGATGCTTATTGTGCATATTCTAACCTCTCATGGGACAAAATGTCAACACATTTTATAACATTGAGCTGTCCATCTATCTTTATTGTATGATCTGTGTTCCGTTGTGTTTTGAATTCATCAATGTCTACTTTCTGTTGTTTATTGAATTTTGAATTGTTGTAAGTTAAGTTGATGCTGTCGAATTTCATATTATTTTGTATTCATTAAAATCCTTGTAATCTATTGCTGTGTTCCCTTTTGTGGAAATACTAGTTTAAATTCACTGATGCATCGGTTCCCAAAAGAAACTGAGGTTATAAAATAATTTTATGAAAATATATAACTGTATTTACTAAATAATATTTATATTTTGTAGCAGTAAACAACAAATTAGGATGTCTTACAGAGTGTGTGGATGCTCACTTTTCCTCAGAAAGCAAGATTTGTTGGGGCTTAACAAGGAGGAAATCGAACTTGAAATTTGGTTTTCATTATTTCATAATCATGGTACGTAATTTATTTCATAATAGTTTTGATGTCAGTACAGTACATTATTGTACAATTTCTTATAAGAGAAAACTAAGGAGAATGTTAACCCTGATTTGGAAACTGAATAGGACAATATTTGCTTAGATTTAAATTTAATTATATTTTTAATATATAAATAAATTTTTAGACATCGGCTTCCTGAACCTTCTAAGAATTGTTAAAGTCAAGATCATGAATGAATCAAAAAAGGTCGATTGTAATAAAGACAAACTATGTAACCTTCAATAAAAATCGTTTACGATTGTATTTCCTTTTATAACATTTTAAACATAATTAGTCATCCTGCATTTCTGATTGCATCTTGGTGAAAGATGTAGTCAGAAATCAGGAAGACTAAGAATTTAAAAAATACAATGTATTTAATATTAATCCGTGTTTAATTTTCCCGCCTTTTATGTTTCTTCAACCACTCACTTGAGCGCTGTAATCTAGTGAACGTGTTTTGCACGGAGAGTTACCTACCTATATACATATATAAATCTCTTAGCTATGGTTCCAACTCTCAAGACGTGCACAAATTTCATGACTTCGGTTCACTAATTGCAGAGATATTGAGAAATAAGAACGAGTTTCGTGTGTTAATCAAAACCTGTTTTTTAATGGGAAAAATACCGTTCAAACTCAGCAAGGGTTTGAAAGGGCATAATGAAATGGCTACATCCGAAAACATTCTCAAAATTCTGAACAGTGTCGTGTCCGTTGGTCAACTGAAGTTTCAAGAAATAGCTGTCATCCAACACATATGAAAAGGTACCGAGTTCAGAACCTGAAGGCAGCAGGCATGGTGATGAACTTTTAATTTTTCTATTTTGGAACACCCACAGAATTTGACTCATTGACTTTCTTGGACCAAGCAGGAAAGGCCTTACCTGATAAAGAAAAAACAGCTGTTTCACTGAAACTATCCACTATCCAAGTCGATGAAGACGATGGTAAAATAGAACGATTTACTATTAAAATTGTTTCCACATTATCCATATTCACCAGATCTAGCACCATCTGACTTCTACTCTCAAAAAGATACTCCATAAAGAGATTGGCTCCGATGATGAGGTCATAAAGGCAACTGCAACGTTGGAATGATTGTATCGATATGGAAAGTGACTAAATTGATGAATAAAGACAAATTTTACAAAAAAAATGTGTTTTACTTGATTGATTTAATGATTAACTTCTGATAACTCAGCGGTCATTTTACATATATTTTTACATAGAATCAATTATAAGTATAACATATTTTTATAAAACAAACTATTTGATTCCATGTAGGTTGGGTTATCAGTAGGTCACTCATATCAAAGTATCAACATCTTGTACTGGATCTTTATTAGGTGAAAGCAAACATATACCTTTTGTGAAGGTCTTGAAACGCAAAAGCTACAGTACTTCTTATTTAGCAACGTGTTGCTTAATGAAAGTATGGAGCTTGCAATCTTTCATCTGTCTCCCTGAAAACGCATCAATTTTTTCGTAATAAATACGCTCGGTTCCAGACAAACGGCAAACTTGGATTTAGTCCAATACAAAAGCAGCACTGGTCAAGAACTACCCAATTTAATACACTTATCCAATAAAATCAGCAGTAACATTTTCACTAACTGAATGCAGAATCTAGTTCTATTTTTTAAATTCCATTGTTCAAAAAAGGTCTCTGGAATTTTCAAGATTTGAAAATAGTCCGCTAATACTAAAAAGTTAAGAAACAGTGTCTTAGAAGATATGCGGGGGTGACATTTCATACACCAAATAGTACGAGGCGTATACGAAGTTTCGTCAGTCATAAAAAAATAAAAGTCATGAGAAAAGGTTTTTACTGACAGTAAAATTTTACTACATATCTACTTTACTTTTTTACGTAATAGCCATTAACATCTATACACTTTCTGTATAGTCATACTCATTAAAATACTTGCAATTGGCCTTTTAATACCCGGCAGAGATATTCATGGGGTACCCCGGCCCCAAATAAACCTATCAAAAGCATCCCATCAGTCGAATACGATGCGCCACACTTCTGCTCGTTCCCTTCCCTCTCTTTCTTTTCCCTTCACAATAAACTCAGGTATCCTTCTCCAATTTTCCTCTCTCCCTCATGGTCTCCAAGTTTTTCTAACATACTCTTTTCCTAGCAACCTCTCCATTCTCTCGGACTCACAAACGTATGTATATTCCACAGTATCATAAACACACAGTAGATGCACACACCTTCCTCGCCCTCCGAAATTTACGTATGATTTAAAAAATCAGTGCCCATAGCAACTGAGTCATCTCATAAAATTTAGATTTGCGTCTGTAGTTCTCTTTTTTTCTCTTACTACTATGTTCTGCCTCTTAGACTACTCCGGCACCCTGGGTAACGCTAATTGAACTAACGAAATCTTGCAGCCAGACTATGATTCTGATCTCCTGCCTATATAGTACAATGCCACTCTACAAGAAACAAATTACTTTCAAAAGAACAAACACTTCACTATCATTACTTCCCCTTCCTTGCGCTTTTCTTTCCCCTCCTTCCCTATACCTTTTGTTATGCAATATCAGCGTTTCTACCATTTCGAGTCGTCTAAGCAGTTCCCCGTCAACACGTAAAGTGAATCGTAGGGCCATGGCACCCGAAACACAGTGTAAGATCACACATTAAAACCTGATGTTCTCCCTCTTTCGTGGTTCCTACAATCTCCACAGAAGTTTGCCGCCCAGGGATTGAACCAGTTGGTAACACCAGTATTGAGTTCGCAGTCGATTTGAAATCGTTGTCCACCCAGAAACTTTTTCAAAAGCAAGAAGAGGAAACAGTCGCTTGGAAGAAGGTCCTTGGTATGAGACTATGCGTTCTCGTGAAGGAGGATTATGCCAGAAGACGGTTTCCCGAGACGCCCAATTTGGATCGTACGTCTCAGTTTGGTTCCACAGTATACATCAGTTGTAAATGTTGACACAAAAAAGGGTAGTCAATTTTTTTTAACTACAGAATGTCGTCGGTGCGAATTATCTGGCTAGAAACACCAATAGAAAAACCCCGTTTATCTAGAGAAAAAACCTTACCCAATCCAAAGTTAGAAAACGAATTTTCTTCACAAAAAGGAAAATGAAACTTGATACAAGTCTCTCAATTGGATCAGCAGATCTTCTGCTAAACAAACGAAGAACCAAATGAATGGCAGTCGTCAAGAAAGTCTGGACAATATACTTAGACCCACTTGAGAAAATGTCAAAGAAATATTCTCGCAAGGTACTCAACATCTTCTCTTACTGAAAGACAGAACAGTGAACCGAAAATCAATACCAAGAAGATTCCAAGACCTTTGGAGAAAAACTTGACATATCTCTCTTTTGAAGATGATAACTCCGACACCGAATCTGTATCAAGCGTTGAAATACTTAATTAAGAACAGAACATGGTTTGTGAAGAGATACTGGGTACACCTATAGCAGAGGTCATGACAACTAATTTGCTAGATATTAAAAAAGTACAACAGTAACTGATAGAACCTAAATATTATGTAACGTAGAGGATTTTGATCTAGTCATTCAGTTTTATGTTGTTTTTGTTTTGCCGGATATTTGTTTTGTTTTTAAACATCATTTTAGTACTGTCTCTGCCGTTGAATCTGCTCCTACTGAACAATTTTAATTTATCGTTTAAGAGTTGCTAGATAGCACTGCATGCATGAAACTTTCTTCATAACTAAGATCTGTTAAGTATTGGTCAGCGGATCTTAGTTTGGAAAACGCCTCGTACATTTTTCCTACAAAAAATTCGCCGTAGCTTCAAATTACAACCCATCGACATGTCTCGCCCTTGTGTCACAACTTAATTTACTGCTCACCGTTTCAATTATCCGAACTCAATAAAAAAGGAACACACCTACGGTAAGACCTATTTATCCAATTCTTTTTTTCCACCTCCTTCATAATCGATAAGTCCTCGACAAAGAACACCTCGGGATGTAGCCGGCGGTATCGACCACCACCACCTATCCAAAGCCCGAACGAACACCCCCTCGTCCTAATTGAATGGAAATCACGGCTCACAATACGTGCGACGACTGCTAGCGACGTCACTTTTTTGTGTGAGTCAGAAAGGAAAAAAGCCCCGACTCCGAAACGTACAGCAAAATAAATGAAACCCCTTTTTCGTAAAAAAATTTCGTCGAGAATTGAATTTTGGGATCAACGAAATGAAACAGCGAGCGAGGCGACATAGCCTGAGCGCATTATTTCTTAGATATATGTGGAACGAAACATGGAAAATAAGAGAAATTCTTATTTTCATGTATAGCTCTTATTCCTCACGTCACTTTTGGTTTCGTTACTTTTAGGGAGGCATTCATAAAATACCTGAGCATAAATTACGTCTTTTTGACACACTGCTCCTTCTTCAAGCCTCATATCTTTTGCCACAAGTCATGAGAGTTCTACATTTTTCAATTTTTTTCTGCGAGGTTCCTACAGCCTACGCCACGCGCCGCTTCCAGCACTTCATAGTTCAGTACTTCATACTGTCCCAGCATTAGTATTCTTTTAATTCCCGGCGACTCATTGCTTCCTCAACGTTTTGTTTCCATGTCGTACTTCGTCTTCTTTTTTTCCTTCTATTCCTTGGCACATATTAAATGCTTTCTTTAGGCATCGTTGTGCTTCCATCGGCAAAACATGTCCATACCAAATCAACTGAGGTTAATTCATCATATGACTGTGCCTTATATCTTTATCGTTTGTTTTAGATCATCGTTTCATATATCTTCTCGCCTTGACATTCAACATGAGCATCATAGGTAATCCATTTCAACACCTTGCACAGTTCCTCTATCTTTGTTGTTGATTTGCCAACTCTCTGACCCGTATATCAGTATATGTTCGACAGTTGTTTGATACATTTTTGTTTTTGTTCTTAATGCCAATCTCGGTGTCCATAGGAGGGAGTTCAGCATTTGTATATATCGTCTTACCTGTATCAATCTATTTTGTATCTCTTTATCTGTATTGCTCTTTTCTGATAATTTATTTGCTAGGTACTTGTACTCATGACACCCTTTATTGTTCCCTGTGCCATTTGAAGATCTGTTGAGTCTCCTTTCATGTTTAAGTATTTAGTTTAATTGATATTCATTTTCAAACCCCATTTTGTTAGTTCCTCTTCCAGTTTCCTGTACATGTATTCGACATCGTCTTCACCTGTCGGGATAATTTCTTGATCGTTCATATTCCTACATTTTCTCATCCAATTATGTAAGGCTTTCGGAATATACATCTTAAATATGGTGGGGGGAGAGACAACAATCTTGTCTTCTTAACGTTGTTTGTGGCATATTCTTGATTACTTTTATGTTTTTTGGGCAATAACACCACAATAGAAATAAAACGAGGTATATCGAAGGAAAACCAAACGTTTCAAAGTCTATTCTGACTTCGTTGTCCATGGCTTTATATTTATTGATGTAAATTGCAAAACGAAAATTATTATGACATTTAAATTGACATTAGAAATTCGTTGTTTTTAGATATACAGGTAGCACAAAAAATCTAAAGATCATGTATTATAGTTAAACAGCTTTCAAATTAGAAGAATTTGAAAGAGTTGTCTTTAGAATTTATAAGTGGCGTTCCTAGGTATGACTTTGGTATAAGATAGCGCATTCGCCAAAAATGCGATCAAAGAATTCTATTGTTTCAGTGATCCCATTAACGTCATAAGGAAACCTAGGAAAAACCTTATGATCTAAACCGATACTGGGTTGTTCAAAAGGAGGTTACCATTAATAATTTCTTCTTTTATTGTCGGTAACCAGATACAATTAAATTCTACAGAAGTAGAAGCGATACAATCGTGGTTGTTTTAACATTAAATCTGTTAACAGATTTAATGTTAAAACAACATTTCCAAACAAGAAATACACTGAAATCTCTAGTATCGAATACAAAACCAACCAACAAAACCCAGAACTCAAAAAACTGCATATACAAGAGAAACATCGAGACCATTAAACGTACGAATAAATGAACACAAGAATTACATAAAGAAACGAAAATTTGAAAAATCAAAAATTTGTGAACATGCTTGGGACCTAGGCCATAAAATACAATTTGACAATTCAACTATACTTCACAAAGAACAACATAACACAAAACGAAAAATAAAAAGTCTGCCTTAATTCTTTTGAATGAAGACGATTGTATCGCACATGGGCGGCAATCGCCCCCACCGAGAGCCTCAAAGTTAGTAAATTTAATATTAAAACGAGGTAATCTTAACTCCAAGCGCTTAGGAAAAGGTAACTTCTATGGGTTTAAACCCCACAAATGGTACTTTTAACATAGTAGCCCAAGAAATGTGGGTTTAAAATTATATTTAGGTAACTTTAGTACAGGATCGTCCCCACTGAAGCATGAAATCGACCCCCCTGAGACTGAAATCCACCCCCCTGAGACTGAAATCGCCCTCCCCAAGCACGTGTCTGGATCTGCTCCTGAGCAGGCATCAGCGCAAGTCTGTTTATTTACATTTTGAACTGAAGTTAACTTTGTAATTCATATTGTGTAATGTGTTTTGTGTGTTGAAACTTATTTGAAATCAGTGATTATTTTGATAAGTGTAAAAAACAATAATAAAGTGTTAGTTCAGTGTTCTACATGCAGGAAAACGGCATATTCGTTTGCCGAATTATCTTCTCACCGGTAAATGTCAGATCATACAAGTATTAATTGGGTTTTACAAAAGGTCATTTAAGCAGTAAATAAAACTACATTTTACGTGAATAAATAGCAATATAAAGGGATCTAACGAGCTCAAATGTAGCAGGGCCATTTTTTTATTATTTGAAAAATATTTTAAAAAAATTAATATAAGAAAGTACTAAAATTGACTATGATACTTGAAAACATATGTATTATAGTCCTATTAGACTACGTCTATCCAAAACAAACAATGCTATTATATCAAAATGTCTGAATCGGAACGAACTGATTGCTACGTGTTATTATTTTCCAATTTCCAATATATCCTAAATGATATCCTGATGGCTCCTCAGCAGCCCAAAAACTGCTGCTAATTCATTTTCGATCATCTTACGTTTATGTTTTTATTTTCGCATTACGCGCGGTCAACTGTTTAGCAACAAAAAACACCTACACCCCCAGTTTCATTTATTCTTAACGCTCGAACGATTATCTTTTGTTAATATCCACTCGCAATAAATTGATCCGTCAGAAACACCTTCCGTTTTGACACTTCATATTTCTTCATCGCGCTCGGCCCAATCGACAATTTCATTTCGGTGTTTCGTTTCGCCAATTTAGCAAGAGACCTACTGCCCTCGAATGAATAGTCCGGGCGCGTTGGGAAGGTGTCGAGACAGCGGGGAAAGCTTGTAAAGGAAAGCGGATTCTGAGAAACAGTGTGAATCCCTTTCAAATATAAACGAGCCAATTGCTGAAAAATTATTTTACATTTGAGAAGAAAACACATTTTCTAGTTATGCGTGTTCAGCGATTACTTAAAACCGGCTCAAAGAATTTGGATTGTTTAAACTGAAATGTGTTAAGGGGGACCCCGAAGTGGTCCCATATTTGTTTTAAGGATATAGCTCATAACGTTTTTTAGAAAATCGGGAAAAACTTTTAACCGACTTTCTTATATATACTTTGGTGGAGGCGATAGTATTAAAAAAGGTTATGTCGAAAATGTTGGTTTTCAAATGCTCTCTGTATATGGTGTGTCCTCAAAAGTTGGAATCGAACGGAAAACTTTCTTATGAATATTAAAAAATTTTTGCTTAAAAGTGTTGTTGTTAATGTCTAAAATTGTTATCAAATACAAATAATTAGAATTAACAACTATGTCATATCACTACAAATTGTTTAATAAATATTCATGACACTTTTTTCAACTATATACTAAGTCGTACAAAAAAATATCAATTTTGCTTAAATCCTTCATTTTTTATAATATCTCTATTTATTATAGTTTCTTAGAATTGAAAACTGCATCCAATTATGCTATATGACTACAAATTGTATAATATTTTTTTTATGCATAAACTGATTTATTATAATATTTCGCGCAGGATTTACAATTTTCAAATACTTATCTGTTGCAAGAAAAATCTGAGAAAAGAAACCCCAAATGGACAGGCAAACCATAGATCCTCCTTTGTAATATAATTTTCCAACAAATAGTTGGATTTTCATGCCGTTTCGAAGAATAAGTCCCAACCAATTGTACACAGGCTGTTCAACCTGTTGATCCTTCGCGAAATGCTCCACCTACTTCCTTGAGAGGCTCAAATATAACGAAATCGCATGGTGAAAAGTCAGGGCCATAGAGAGGGTTGTCGGTGCGATTTGAGCCAATTTTGGGTAGTTAGGACTGCAATGTGGGGTTTTCCATTGTCATTGAGGGGAATATGGAGCTGACGGCGCCTTTTTGACTGATATGCAACTAATCAATAAGGTCATAGCAATGAGCAGCGTTTATTGTGCGACAATTGTGAAGACATTCAACGAGTAAAACTCTTTGAGAGTCCCAAAAAAACGTCGACATCACCTTCCCTGCTGACCAATGAGTTGTGACTTTTGATGGTCCTGGCTCCCCCTTCTCCTCTCTACTCCACACTAACTCTTTTCGCCTCGGGAGTTTAGTGGTGACTCCAAGTTTTATCTCACATCACAGCTTTTCGCAGGCTTCAACTCTTGTATTTTTGTTTTCAGTTAGCTGGTTACGGATGATGGGCTGTACACTACCAACACTGATTCCCGTTTCCTTACTTATTTCGGCTACACTTCCCGCAGACTTCTGTGTCGACTTCAGTGGGTCTGTACTAAGGATGTAACGAATGTCAGATTTTCGATACTTACGAATGCGAATTTTTTCTTCCAATATTCGCGAATACGAATGCGAATATTAGATTTTTAAATATGCTGCCAAAAGTAAGCAATCACAAACACACATTTGATCGCCCATTTACGACCGTTCATTTTAAAAGACAACTAATATAATTTACTTATTTTGGTTTAATTAAAAATTATACCACAAATTGTATTCTATATAATTATTATATAAAGCAGTTCTATTTTTAATACATAAACCGAAATATCTGCGGAACCTTTGTTGTATCACAGATGTATAAACAGAAAATTTGGATCCTAACACCAAACCCTTACACTCAAAGCTGTTTCAACAGTTAAGCTGTCATCATATTGGAGTGAATGAACCAAGAAAGTTTGATATGTATGTAATATTTTGGTTTATGAGACAAGTTATAAGAAGTTTGTAAAGCTCGTTTACGTGGGACACACCTTTAGGAAAATATTCTGCATATTTCCAATTTGGCAGTTTGCCCTGACAAACGGCCTGGAGCTAGTCTGAGCGTTCCAAAAACTGTCAAATTTGAACTTGACCCTGAAGTTAAAGCTAGGAGTCTATTAAGTTAAGAAATCTTTTAAAAAACTTTAGAAGTAGGAGATATATTTTAAAGAAACGGTTTACTGTTTTGTTACAAATTCCTTAACAAAAGCACACAAAAGATAACACGTGAAACACCATAAACCGTTTGTTTGTTTAGAGAAAGGGATGAGTTCAGTAACTATGTAATGGTAACTGAGGACATCTCACGATATTATAAAGTTGACTGAGTAAGGAATTAGGCTAAACTCGAAAAATTGTTGCGGTATTTCTTAACATCAACCGGTATGAAATTGTAGCAGGATTTGACTCACCCTATAACCTCTCAAAATTAAGGTTTTACTAAAAAAAATTATCGTCATTTAGGTTGCACCATTGTCGCCCGAGGCAAAATTTGTCATCAGGAGATTAAAGCATACGTACCATACCACCATACCATACGTAAATAGGACAGTTATTTTTTAACAGATTCGTAAGCTCAACCTACCGTTGTATTTATAAATATTCAAGCTTTCAGAAACTTATTGTTGAAACTTTCAGAATCTTACTGTTAAAGTTAAAAGTGACCCAAGAAAGTACCAGCATGTTTCAAAGTTTCGCAATTTTGTTTTTAAAACTGATTTAGCACTCTGACACCATCAATTTCGTTGTTCTTGGACAACCTTATATCTTTTCGAGATTTTACAATCCATTGAACGCAATATAATATGATGCTTCTAGTCGAGAACATTTATCAACCCTCCCCTCAACTGATTGAATCTCTAAAAGATTGTATCATAATTTCCTTGACAGCTACGAGCTAATTTTTCCTGAAACTCCTAGATCTCGAATTTTGTTTTGCCATAAAACCCTATATCATGTCATTGAACTGACATACTTGCTTAATTTGATTTAGCAATTAAATAGATCCTTAATTACATCTACATGTGCGGATTCCAGAATAA
Source organism: Octodonta nipae (assembly GCA_034190945.1). NCBI lineage: Eukaryota > Metazoa > Arthropoda > Insecta > Coleoptera > Chrysomelidae > Octodonta > Octodonta nipae. The sequence continues at coordinate 14,528,343 of CM067223.1, forward strand.
ATGTAAATATGTAGTTGACACACAACTAGTATTTTTGGTAATAAAGTCATAAAGAAATTTATGTCATCATACAATTGTTATTTCCCATTGCAAATACAAATAAATGCCTACCTGTACTTTACTTTTGTATTGACAAGAGCAAAGTTTAAAACTATTTTCGCTTTTCATTGTCAAACACATTCGCAAAAAATTCGCATATATAACCGCGAATACGAATGCGAATATTAAAAAGTCGCGAATATACGCACATGCGAATGCCAATTATCGTTACATCCCTAGTCTGTACCAACTGTAGTTCAGACTTTTAAGTTCATTATCAGTATTAGCCCGCGAGCTAGCGTAATGTTTCAAATAACTAAAGATAGATTACACTAAAAAAGAAATACTCTACAGTAGAGCAGACTTTTGAATCGCACCGACAATTGTCTGAACAGCCAAGTTACACAGACAATACAGTAGAGGTCGGAGTGAAGTCTGTGCTCTGTTAATGCGCGCTTAAGGCACGCGACAGATACTTATTTTCCACTTGACAAATGATTGCTCTATTCGCAGTCTGCTGATATAGACTGTAGACATTGTACATGGTTGTTCTCAAAGAAATATTGTAAACTTAGCGACAACGATAAGATCTTATAATTCAGGGTAAGCTCGAGAACATATCTCTTCTTAAACAAATGTAAGTACCGAATGCAGATAAGCATTAATCACGGTAAGTATTACTAGTATTAGTCTAGGGGGTAAATCGCGACTCCTTGTAACGAAAAATTTGATTATCGATTCCATAAAAACGTCATCCGCGTATATTATGGCTGTATGGCGAACGTGCTCTTCATGTTTTCCGCTGTCTCAGACTTAAAATTGTTTTCCAATTTCCAAACCTATATCTCGAAGTGTCTCTCTTCAATATCCATAAACAGTTTATAAAACCATGTAAAACCAACATAACCTGCCAACATAAACAGTTCTGGGCTAAGTGGTTCGCTACGAGCGAGTTTAATATGTTTGCACTCACTAGCCTGTAAAATTCTGAGCTTTTAACGGAAAACAAAACATTTATTACACGAGCTTCACAATAATTACACAGAACGGTGTCGAACTAGTGTACACTTAATTTTCGGTTTTATGCCTTTTTGCCTCTACAAGATGAGTGATTTTATATGAAATGTTATATGCCAGAAGAGACGCTAGAGGCAATATAATTTTATTGCTATTCTTTTTTGTTGACTGAACTCTGACACGTGTACTCTTGATTTTTACATCAGGTAACAGCGATTTTTTCCCGTTCTTTAACAGCTAGCTGCACTGTTATTTACAGGATGCCTCGAAAGTGAATAAAACACAAATGTCAACAGAAATTTGTAAATTTAAACACTAATATTACAAACTTTACTTTTTGGTATCGAGCATATTCACAATATGATTAATAAAAAAACCCAGAGATCAACAATGCCACTCATTTAACCTTAAAAATACCAAACACTCGAAGTCAAAAAAAGTGATTAAAAATATTACTTATACTCAAAAGATCCTTCCTGTACGAGTTAATAGGTCCATGTCGAAGGGTCATCTTCAAAGAGACTTGCATATTTAAAGAAGCATTTTTGGCTAAGACAATTTATGTCAAATTGGCTTGAAATCATCTAAGGCTGATGCAAATGTGGATTTTAAAGGCAAAATAAAACAAGAAAAGACGAACCAGTGACAAAATGTAGTCTGCGTTGTTAAGTAATAAAGAAAATAAATTTTAATCTCGCGATAGTGGGGAAAAGGAAGGTGGTGTTTAGTGACTTTATAATTAACTTTTTCCATTTTCGGCTGAATATGACATGCTAATGAAAAATGTCCTGTTCATGATATTTTTCAACCTCAATTTTTAAGACCACGCCAAACCCCCATTTTTTCGTTTTTTTTTTTCTGAAAAATAATTCAATTTACACTCAACTATGTACATATCTTTTTATACTAAAGAAGCATGAGTTTCTTGAAATCTGAAAACCGAATATTTTTCGACAATTTCCAATAAATAATGAAATTTTCCACGCTTAATTTTTTTTAAATATTTTATAATCCTGCCTATCATTGCCTGTTAATATTTTATATTTAAAAAGTTCAACTGGCCAAAAATAGAAACCGTGTGCAAACAATCACTATTTTCAGACATATATTCTTATTTTTATCTGATTTAAGGTACAATTCTATTGATTATTTCAGCGTATTCTTATCTCTCTCTTTCTCCCTTTCTGTCTCTCTAATTAGTATTTTTTTCAATACTTTCCAAATATCTTTTTTAATTTGTTTTATTAATTGGAATTTTCTATTAGTGTAACTCTAAGTCACTCCATATGGCAACCAACCTGTCCACGGTTTCTGTGTATTGGCAATATAATTTTATTGCCCAATATAAATTATGTGTCTATCATTTTCTGAACCACCCTGTTCAACAATAATTCAACTCCAAAAGAAGTTGCAACCGCCCTGTATAAGTATTAATCCTCTCCACCCTACTGACTGTTGCTATTTATCTATTGTTTAAATCGCCTTGTATACCTATAATTTTACTTCGCCCCATATGTCAAGTATTAGCAACTATTTATCTTCAACACTAAATACCATTTTTTAACCACTTTGTATAACTAAAATTCCACTTCACCTTATATTTCCACCATCCTGTATAGGCAACTGCTTCTAACATTTTTGAACCCTCTGCCTTATAATCAAATATCCTTACTTCGGAGAAAAGGGGAGAATGGTTAATTTTCACATATTTTCTTTGTTAGGTACACTGTAAAAAATGTTTGTAAAATTACAAATTTTTGCAAAACAAATGATGAGTAAAATCACAAAACACTGTATACCAATATAAAATTACAACACAAATCGAGTAATCTTCCAAGACAGATGAGGAAACTTACTATTATAAATTGTGATTTTACAATTTTTTTTTTTTTAACCCTAGACATATTGTAATTCTACTGAACCTTTACTCGATTTCCAATAAAAAGATTTACAGATATTCTTTGCAATTTGATCTGTTATAGTTTATGTAAAATTACAAAAAAATATTGTAAATTGTTTTACAACAAATTCTTTAAAAAATTAAAAAGCTTTTTTATTTACTACTACATCAAATAATTTGTTTCCCTTTATTAATCATAAATAAGAATGTAGGATCTTGTAAATTAATCGAATTCCACAAAATCAATCGTAGGTATATGTATCATCCTCTTGCCCTAATGATGTTGCATTCAAAAGTTATTAACTGTGCCGCGTGTCAAAGAAATTGTTTAACAAAGTCTCAACTGAATCCAAATCCAACAGAATGTTGTGTAAAATTACCATTAGATCAAGAAAAAAATAAATACTTGGTAAAATTATAATGCACTATATAATTTTACAATCAAAACTGTAATAATAATAAAAAGCTTTTTAATTTTTTAAAGAATTTGTTATAAAACAATTTACAGTATTTTTTCATAATTTTACATAAACTATAACAGGTCAAATTGCAAAGAATATTTGTAAAACTGAGGAGCTTTTTATTGGAAATCGAGTAAAGGTTCAGTAGAATTACAATATGTCTAGGGTTTATAAAAAAAATTGTAAAATCACAATTTATAATAGTAAGTTTCCTCATCTGTCTTGGAAGATTACTCGATTTGTGTTATAATTTTATATTGGTATACAGTGTTTTGTGATTTTACTCATCCTTTGTTTTGCAAAAATTTGTAATTTTACAAAAATTTTTTACAGTGTACTATACACAAATTGCTAAATATGCTTTTATTGTTAAATTACAATACTTGTAATGTGAATTTGATAATCCAACTTCAAAATTTTTTGGTAGTATTACTAAAATTATTTTGTAATTTTCTAAAACAAATACAAAAATAGAGTTTTGTATAATTGCTATACCCTATTTGAATTTTGACTAAATGTTTTGCCTATTAGCTTCCAATACATTTATTTTAAAATTTCCATAGAAATTTTTAACAGTGTATATCATACATTATTTATATATATCACAGGGTGATCCTTGAGCACATTTTAATAAAAAAAATCATATAAACATATGCTCTAAACGTCTTAACTTTTGAGATACAGAGTGGTAAAATTCTCAGATATTTTTTTATAATAACTGACACTTCTACATATATCTAAAGTTTGGTATACGTCTTGCATTAAATATTTTTAGAAAAAAAAATGTACGCCACTGCGTACTCTTGTAATCAAGAATTATTTTTGAAATCTTATTCATTTCTGAGTAAATTTAATTTTTTGATTTTCTTTCGTCCGCACGTGGTTTTCGCTTAAAAAAAAATAAAAATCGTTTTATTTTAGGCACAAATCGCTAAAAATGCCATGAAGTTACTATTATGTTGAAATCCTTTTTTTTTTCTCTTTTTTCATTCAGTTAGAGTCAGATATTAAACGAATGAAATAGCTTGAAAAACAAAAAAGATTATCACAGACGATTTTTATTTAAACGAAAACCATTCGTTGGTCGAAAGAAAATCAAGAAATCAAATTTACTCAGAAATTAATAAGTAGGTACTTCAAAAATGCTATTGAAAGAAAGCAATGGCGTACCATTTTTTTCTCCACGGACGCCACTGGTACAAATAAGTTCATAACTCTTTTGATTGAGCTTAGTTTGAATTGTTACTGTAATATTGTTGACATTTTCAGGTACATTACAAAAAAAGCCGTTAGAACATTGAACCAAATAGATAATCCTAAACAAACAGCATAATCTGAAAAATTAATCCGATAGTGTCAACGTCAATTCTCAATAATTTATTTTATTTTTTTAACTGTGTTAAATTCCTTCATCTATTTGTCAATAAAAATACGTCTAATTGCTGACCGACTTGATAAAGAATTGATATGACTCGAAAAGCGTGTCCCAATTTTGTTGAAAAATAAATTATCTAATAACGTTTGTACACGGAAGCATTTTAAGGAACGTTGAACCTGCTGCGGTGTTTGTATTTACCATTTCGTTAATATTATGCTTAGTCCACAAATACAATACATGGTATTTTCGAATTCCAACAACGCAGTGTAAATTGCATAATCGGCCATAATAGTCAAAATCATACAAAACGTCAATATAATTTTATTTAATTTAATACAAATTCGTTTTTTCAAATGCGACTAGAGTCCTGTATTTCAGGCTGAAATGATAAATTAATTGGAAATAAAATCAATAGTAGCCCACAAAAATGGTTTACTGCATATTTGATGGATCTAACACACATTTCCTTTCCTAAAATGCTCGAAAACGCACTTCTTTTGCAGCGAAATAGTTAGATAATTACAAAAATCATAATGAACAAGATTTGATCAACCAAAATTGTACAATAACTACTTTTTCGAATAAACTTTAACTTGACACCCACTTCAGAAAAAGTATTTAACTGTTACAGAAAAAATATATTTATTGGTTTTTAAAGTTCCTTTTTTGAGGCGAAAACTTCTTAACGGGGCCCCACATTTACACATATGAAAATAGATGAGCAAGGGAATGAACTGGATAACTTGAGATTTCGTTTGTTTCGACACCGACACCCACATCAGCAATACTGGAAATATGTAATAAAGGGTGGAACATGGGAGTTAAATCAGACGAATAGAATATGGCAATGATGCTACCGAAAAAACAAAAGATAGCAAATATTAGAAAAACTACAGCGACTATTAGGAAAATACTAAAAATATTTCGAAAGATAACAAACAATCAAGAAAAAGTTAAATAGAACAGAAAACAAAGATATAAAGTCTTTAAAATTATTTATAGACCAATTCTGACTTAAGTCGTGAGAAGTGGGTTTTAACACAACATCCAGTCAAAATGATCTACTTAAAGAGGGTTAAAGGTATCACAATACAGAATTAAGAACAATGCGAGAAGACCTGACTATGGAAGCAGATGTATGAACAGAAACAACAGAGTAAGAGAGTAAGAAAAATTGACCAGATTGCATATCAATGACAATTTAAATATATGTGGACACAAATATTACACATGGTGATCTGAACTTATACCCCATAGTTTGATATGTTCATGGTTTTGAGGGATAAGAAAAAACTGAAATAAAAATTATAGCAAGCTTCAAATTTTAAAATTATTTCGTATGCTACAAAATGAAATATCTCAAAAAGATTATGTCTTTAATCAAACAAGAATACTACGAAATAATTCTGGCCTTAAGACATTAACCCTCAGTTGTACATTTTAAATAATACAGAGTGACAATTTTATTAAAATTTTCACATAAAAGAGGCCATATCTTTCCATTAAAGGAACATAACTATCCTAAGTGGCAACTCTATGAAAATTATTTTAAAAATGTGGAGCTTGAGGCTATGATAAATTATATTTAAAACTTTTTTCGAATCCCTCAAGATATCAAACTCTGGAGTATAAGTTGATCACCTTGTATATACATATGTAACTAAATTTCCTGTTTATATACTGCAGTTTCAATAAACAATAAAATGTTTGTGCATGTCTGTCCTCTAGAACACAGAAAAATCAATACGGGTAAACAAACATTATTTCTTTCAGACGATTGTGTTAAGGAATCCAAAACGATTATGAACAACAAAACTAATCTAACCAAAAATATGTTATTTATTCATCTGAAATGAAAACTTCAAAGGATGCGACAGATAAGTATGCAAGAGGATATTAGGATATTTTTGATACAAATCTATTGCAGGAAACAAAATATTTGGATAATCTATTTAATCGACTTCAAAGTTCGAAGGAAACCAAATATTGAAATAAACGATGTTGTTGCAAGGTAACTTAAAAACGAAAATACTGAAATTAGTGAAGGCCAAATCAACAATGTTAGTCAACGCATAAATTTCCAAAACATATTCTTCAAGAATTCATCGAAAAGTTTTATCGTTTAAACGTTTTTTTTTTTTAATTTAAGCTGTATTTTTTTTAAATCAGTACCAAAGTAAATGTGGTAATTTCTGGCACTAAGAAACATGTGTTTAACAATCGTAAGCTGTATATCCATATACTGATTTAAAAAAAAAGCTAAAAGTCCATTATTTGAAAGAACTCTCTCATGATGATCCCTTGCTGAAGCAAATTGCAGATTTAATTTTTTAAGGTTTCCGCCTTATAAAATCACTTCTGCTTCTAGCTGTATGTCACAGAGAATTTTCTTCGAAACCATTGGGCTGATCTGTTACAGTCGACAACTTTAATCAACTTTTCATAACTTCTTGGCCTGTCTCAAAAACCGCGGTAAATTTTAGCTGTTCTAGAAATACTTCACGTACCTACTATTGTTTTCAATGTTTTAGAGTGTGCTAATATTTGTTGATGAAGTGTCATCTAAACCAACTAAAATATTGTCACTGAAAGTTATGACTGTGCCCGAGGTAGGACCTTGTATATTCAAACTAGATGTTACTGTCGGCAAATGGTAATTGAGGGCTCGGGAAAAATCTACTGATTTCTAGGTTAATGACGTGAAGCACTCAAGAAAGTTCAAGAACACCAAGTTATATATAAAGAAGTATTCTAAGACAGAAGTCAGTTCAGTGAGTATCGCGTTCAGATGAGTATTATACGTAAGTTTGATAGGCAGTAAGTGGCAGTGTAAAACAATAGAAAGAGAAAGACAATCAGGCAATAATCGGAATTTATAAATTGTGTTGTATTTTTGAATATAAAAGTTATTCTTATCGTTGATCAACTTAAATTACTAGAAAATAAAAGACAAAAAGAACAAGAATTACTGGATGAGAAAAGGCAACAATACATGAAAATCTAACAAGCACAGTTAATAAAATTATTAGATGAGAAAAGCCAAAAAAAAAAGTTAATGGATTTTCAGCAGCACCAATTCCAACAAATAGAGAGATAATTAAAAAGGTAAATGAACTAGTTGACAATAAAATAACTGAAATAAAATGTAGTAGACGAAGTAAATAAAGAAATTCAGAGGGTAAAAATTTCTGTTGATAATGTTGAATCGAAAGTTAACTACATTGAAGACAAAGTGCATAGTGAAATTCAAGGAGTACCAAATTAAATTCGTGATGTACACATGAATTTCATACAGTAAGAAGTGAATTTGCGGAATTTTGGAAAGAACCAATGAAAGTCAGTAGTTACCAAAGGCTCTCTTCTGAAACCACACTCACCTTCGATGAATGTTCGTCCTGGATAATGTACAAGACAGTTTCATGCAATGGCCACAATCAATGGCTGGAATAATCATGAGAAAGCAACAACACTAGTAATTTATTTAAGAGGCTATGCACTAAATTTACTACAAAGTATTCCAGAAGAGCAGCAGATTTTGGAAAATTAGTTTCAGTTCTTGGCCGGCGGAATTGCAATCAAGGTCTTTGTCAAGTATGTCAGGTCCAACTTGAATCGCGAACGCAGAAACTTGGGGAAAACTTGCAAGAATTTGAAGCTAACATTAGACGTTTGGTAAACTTAGCCTACTCAGAAATACTAGAGAAATTTCGGGAACAGTTTGCCAAGCAAAGATTCATTTATGGCATCAGAGATGGTGAAATCCAGAAAAATTTGCGACTCAGTGGTATCAAAGAGTGCGAGAAAGGCCTTCTTTCTGTTTTAGAAATTGAAGCTGTCCTGAATATGTCTACGCCAACAGAGAGGGCAATCTCGTTTGGGCAAAAATACCAAAAAGGCATCACTCTGCTGAACACCATGTTTACAGAGTTCTTAACTGAGATGAAGAAAATATTGAAGAGCAACACATAAGAATTAAGAATGATGGTCAGCCAATAGTCTCCAAGTCGAAAATTCAAGTTCATTTTAAGGAAAAAGTACTTACTTGATGAATTTATTTTACCCATAGTAACATATAGTTGTGAAATTTATTCTCTGAAATCATAAAGGTCTGAGTCTGGGGACATAATGAACAGGAGCGAATAAAAGAGAACAAAGTAGATCAGGAATAAGAGTAAGTAATAGATGTCATCCAAAAATAAAATCCCAAAAATGGCAGGATTTTTGGCAAGACGACAGGACAATAAACGAGACAACAAAAATGATTCTGTGTTATCTCAGGGATTTGATAAAGTCAAAAAATGCTCTATTATAAGATGGAGCAATAACATCACAAAAAAAAAACAAATAAAAATGAATAAATGGTATGGAGGGTTGAATGAAGGAGGACAAACTTATATGGGAATAAAACTGAAAAAGTGTCCAGCGGACGCTTTCAAATAAGAAGTTCAAGAATTGGCCAGAATGGCGCAAGTGTGACGACAGGGTATGTTAGGAAGTTAGCAATTGTCAATGGATTGAAATGCACAAATCCTACATTTAGAAGTGAAGTGGCTGAAAAAGTGAGAATGATAACGTAGAAACACTTTATTAATGTTAAATATAAATCTGGTTGTTGAACTGTGATGGTTAAATTTTTTGAATGTGAATTCTTCTCATTAAGAGAAACACAAAAACGAAAATTATATTTCGAGATTTACACTTTATTTTATAAACGACACGTGTTTCGGCATTCAATGCCTTTATCAAGTTTCACAAAAAAAATGATAAAGGCATTGTATGCCGAAACACGTGTCGTTTATAAAATAAAGTGTAAATCTCGAAATATAATTTTCGTTTTTGTGTTTCTCATTATGGATTTACATCAAGTATCAGCCGCAACAATTCAGTCTTCTCATTAACCTTATTTTATTTACGTAGGTTTGTTCGTAGAAAACTGATTTCTACGAACAAATTACCCGGTCGTACCAGTGGATCCCCAAACTGAAACCATTTTGTGGACACTTTTTCTTACACAGAGTGTGTCCTCCTGTTACTCAACCCTCCATAATAAATGGGAACACAGCTAAATACAAGGTCTGGCTATTAAATCACGGGACTGCTCGCGTCCTAGAGGATTAGGAGTGAAACGAATGCAGCGTTGGTTAGCTGCAAGAGTATCTTATTTCAGGACGAAAACACGTTTTAGTAGCTGCAGCAGCATTATTCCTACAGGTTAGAAACAAACTTTGTTTTCTCGTGCTGATAACAATGTGTGATCTGGTTTCAATTCCGCAAACAGTGATCAAAATCAATGAAATTGTGCGCGAAAATCGTCGTATGAGCATTCAGATGATTGTTGAAAATGTAAACTCCGATAAAGAAACAAAGTGTCATAAAAATTTTACATGACTAATTGCACATGAAGACGTGTGAAGTTGGTACGAAAAAAATGACCTCGGACCAAAAGCTCGCCCGTCAACAGAGCTGCTCAGATTTTCTTGAAAGGTTAGATGAAGAGCCTGAATTGATAGAAACCTGGATTTCCAATACGATATTGAAACTAAGAGACAAATCATGCACTGCAAACTCCTGCCTGGAAGAGGCAAGAATGTCGAAATCAAAATTTAAAGACATGCTAATCGTTTTTGCGACATCAGTGGTCTCATGAATGACAGAATGGGTTCCACAGGGTCAAACTGTAAACCAAACTTACTAGTTGAACGTTCTGGCGAGTGAGTTCGAAAGAAACGTCCGTGAGTCGTGAACCCGGTTCAAGCTGATAGAAGAGATGAAGCGAAAATCGGCGGACCTCTTAAATGCTCTTACAAAAGAAGGCTTCCAGCATCGTTTTGACCAGTGGAAAAAAAAACCATGGAACGGTGTGTGGCATGGGGAGGTGACTGTGCATTGAAGGGGAGCATTCGACTGTACAATAATTGTTAAAACTAAACTCTTTTTCATAAACAGTCTCGTTATATGGGTCATTCTCAGATAAGAGGTAATATGTACGGCAATCATTATAAAATATCTTTTTTATTCTATATGTTGCGATTTTATGCAATAAATCACAGCACCTCAATGTATTTTATAAATAGCATTATTATCCCTTTCACGTTTTTAATTAAAACCGCAGACAATACTTACCTTCTTTAGCACAGTTGCCAACTAAAGTATATTTAGCAGGAATTTAAACAAGTATACTTAAGAATTATTAAGGTGAAATACAACAATATTTGTTTATTTTCAGTGATTTTTACACTTCATTTTTGTCCCGCTTTTTCTGCGTATCTCCCTTGGCGAATTTTTGTCCGTTAATGCTAACAGAAATATTGGACGGCCATATTCTAAATAGTGCTCAAGGACGTGCATAAACGTGAAGTTAGTAATACTGAACATAAGAGCCGTTTGATTGCTGCCATTTGATAGTTGATGCGATGCAACTGTGACGTGCATTTGTTTCGCAAGGTCATTATGTATCTCCACTGGTAATTCGTAAAAATTATAAAATTCAGTTAATTTATTTGCACTTACTGCCAAATCTTAATAATACTGTGTTGGTTGAGGTTGGTTATTAACTCAATATTAACTTAAGTCGGTTAAAAATTATGAATTTGTCATAAAAACGTCTCTCCCCTGCTGTATTTCCCCTGGCAAGATAATGTGGACTTAAAAGATATTTGTGCAAACTAACTTCTACCAACGTTCTCAAGAAACATTCTAAATCAATATGATATTCCTCGAAGTTTCCTTGGACTTACATCGCCTTGAAATGGTTGATCTCACAACCTTTCAATAGCTTTAAATCTGCTATCGTCATCGGGGAAATATGATTAGTGACTTTAAACTTAAGCCCGAAGAAGTGTCAACTGTTCCAAAAAGTGGTGCAATATCTTATCTTGGACATGTAGTTTCCGTAGACGATGTAACTGTGGATGAACAGAAAATCAAAGCCGTCCAAGAATGACCCACACTTAAAGATATCCACCAGCTAAGAAGTTTCCTAGGGCTATGCACGTACAGTCGGTATGTAGCAGGATTTTCCAATTTCGCAAAGCCACTCAATAGACTCACAGAGGGGAAGGTGTGGTACCGGTAGTGAGACGAGGGATGTCAGGTAGAGGTGTAAGAAAAGTAACTACTCGATACTCGAGTACTCGTAACTTGCCTGGATCCGAAGTAACTAATACAAAACTCACCAGCGGTATAGTTATTCGAGTACTCGAATGTTTCTGTAAGTATCGAATCCTCGATGTTGATGAATGGTAATGTAAACACATACTCGACATGGGCTGAGTTAATTTTTAGCCGCAGAACCGGCCGAACCGTATGACGGCGAGCAAAATGAATACTATGAATAGTGCCATCGATCAATATTTTAAGAAAGCTTCTTTGAAGTAATTACAGATTTCTTATTTATAATAAATAGGTCAAAAAAATGTTTTATATTAATAATCAAATTCATAATTATTTATGTGTTATAATATAGAAATATATAAAAATGATAACAATAAAATGTTGGTTTACAGTTTTATTATAAAATTGCATTGTTACAGCCTTTATAATAGTCTATAAGACTGTTTGGCGGACAAATGATTTCTCAACCAACGTCACATGGCGCGCCCATTCCTTAAGAATTCGAACTTAAAGAAGTCCAAAGTACACGATTTAGTGAAAAAGAACAAAGACGTCAATTGAATTTTGAATTATTTGTGGTTGTGGAATTTGTGGATTTAGTCTCTGCGTTTCTGTTGTGTGTATGTATTTTCGGAAAATCTGTAACTTTATTATTGTAAATATTATATATTCATTATAAAATTCAGTTTGATTTCGAAATAGAATATTTTGCCAGGTGAGTGCCTCGGAATACTTCTAAAGAAAAATAAGTTTTTCTATGTTGAATCTATGATAGTAACATATACTTTGCATTTCCTTAGCATGACTGAAAATCAGAAACGAAGTGAAATTTGGAATTATTTTACCTTGTTATCCAATGAGAGTACAAAATAAAGGCCTTTTTGACATTTTGCGCCACTAACAGTTAGAAAAATAATTGTCCGCAGTTAACTAATTATTAGCAACTTATTTTTTAGATAAATACATCTATACGTTTATTTTTTTAAAGAATCACTAGGTTGGATATCTGATTTTTAAGAGTATCATTTCTTTTTTTGGTTAGAGCCGAGTTACTTAATTTAATATGAAATGTAAAACCGTTTTTTGAAAAGATATACGTAGGACCCATATACTGCTAAATCAGCGACATACCAATAACAGATAAAATGAGAATCGTACCTACACCATTTACCACTATCGAAATATCTTCTACATTTACTCATATGATCTTATCAAACGTCGTTACATCTGATACTAAATACCGAAATCGAGAGCCTTAATATTTACACCGCATATACCGAACGAGTACTCGAGTAACGAATATTTAGAAACGAGTACTTAACTGAAAAGTAACGAATAGTTACGAGTACTCAAAAGTAACCATACTTTACACTTCTAATGTCAGGATTAAAAATTATCTTTTATGTTTTTTTGGGCTAACACCACAATAGAAAAAAACGACGTATGAACCAAACGTTTCAAAGCTATTCACTTCGTTGTCAAATATTTAGAGTAATTAAGTAATTAAGAATATGCCACAAACAACGTTTAAAAGACAATAAAAATTATCCTGAAAAATATGAACTGCGAAAACAAAAAGAAAGATAAGGAGACAAAAGATATAAAAAATATAGCAAGAGGGCGTAGGCATCGACTTGCCCTTCGAAATGTTACTAATGTCCTGGTGACGCCACCTATTTCTGATGATGATGTTCAAATACCAAAAGGGAATTTTGATAGAAGAGTTATAGCTGCTAAAATTAAATCCGACCGAGATAGAATATATTTAATTAACAAAAAAAAAGATGAAAGAATAAATAATCTAAAGACTAAATTAGAGCGTTACAAAAAAATATTACAAAGATTACAAAAGCCTCAAAAACTCACAAAGTGCTAGAGACATAATAAAGAAAAAACGGCAGAATTGTTCTGCTCTACCAAATGGAATGCAAAAACTATTTTTTAAAAGAATTATAAGTGGGAAATTGTTTAATAAGTATGGCATTTTACATAATGAAAAATATATTAAATCTTTGAGAAAATTTGGGAAAGTACAATTGATGGAAACTAACCGAAAAGTCAAAGGAAGTTATGAAATCATTAAGAGGGAAGTTATCAATTTTCTTGAAGATGATTCTAATATGAGATTATGTTCCAGTTAAGATAGATATCTTTATTTCCTCTGATTTTTGTATAATATACAAAAAATAACCCTTGCAGGGTGTAGAACATGTCAAAAAAAGAAAAGAAGAAGAAAAAAGAACTTACAACAAAATACAATCTAAACTAAGACAACCATCACTATATACAATACATATACTCAATTCTATTTTACATTAGACAATAGGTATTTAATCAAGTCAAAGAAGAAGCAAAAAACAATTACCTATTTACTAACTTATTTCAGTGTGAAGTAGGTGGTAAATATATCGCTCTTTTTTTTGTCTTCATAATATTCACGCAGAGAATAGTATGGTTTTTTCAAGATATAATTATATAATATTGTTTCAATAATAGTTTTAATTTTTTCATTGGCTGTTCTCTAATGATTTTTGGAATTTCGTTATATATACTAATGATACTACATTTAACATTTCTCTGAATATATGTATATTTACATGTCTCTGTTGTTAACTTAAATTTATTTCTGGTTTCATGTTCATGTATTTGTTCACAATCTTTAAATAATTCTCTATGTTTGGTAACAAAAATTATTGCTTCATAAATGTACAGATTAATCAATGTCAATATTTTTTTATCAATAAAAACATCTCTACAGCTATCTGTTCTTCTCATGTTATAGATATTTCGAATACATCTCTGTTGTAGCTTCAGCACTCTTGTAATATCAACTGAATTTCCCAAGAATATTATCCCATAGTGAATTCTTGATTGTATATACGCACTATATGAAACTAATGCTGCCTCACTTGATACATTTTGTGCAATCACTTTTAACCCATAACTATACTTTGCAATATTTTTACATAAATTTTCTACATGAAATTTCCAATTTAACTTATTGTCTATATTCAGACCCAAAAACTTTACATGCTGACAATTTTGGACAGCTTTGTCCTCAAACCTAACTTCCGAAATATAATTTTCTGTTTTCCTTCCAAAACATATCATTTTGGTTTTTTCAATATTTATAAGCAGTCGGTTAGTTGTAAACCAGTCCGACAATTTGACCAGGTTACTTGTTATCTTTGCCAGAAGCTGTTCATGATTTGTTCCTCATAAATAATAGTTGTGTCGTCAGCATACATGATTACTAGATCATTAATTAAATTTGGAATTTCATTTGTATAAACAATATACAACAAAGGACCTAATATTGATCCTTGTGGTACCCCTTTCTTTATATAAAGCAATTTCGATTGTAGTAAATTTCCTTCATTAACATTTTCGACAACAATTTGTTTCCTGTTAGACAAATATGATGTTAACAGCTCCTTTGCTACACCCCTGATTCCATACATTTCTAATTTTTGAACCAGAATACAATGATTAACTGTGTCAAATGCTTTTGACAAGTCCATACAGAAGCCAACAGTGTATTTATCATGGTTTAAGGAGTTCAATACATGTTCTAATGCCTGATAAATTGCTCTAATTGTAGACTTACCCTTTCTAAAGCCATTTTGCATAGGAGAAACAACAGCATTCTTTTCTAAAAAATTTATTAACCTGTTGTAGATTACTTTTTCAAAGATTTTACTAATGTTAGATAACAAGGAAATTGGCCTATAAAATAATAAATAAATAAAGAGACTATATAACAAAGAAAAGAGATCACAATTAAAGAGAGTTCTTCTGAAGCTGATAGACAATGTTAACTCATTCCTCGAAGTTTCCTTGGATTTCCATCTTCTTGAAATTATTGATTTCACAACGTTTCAATAGCTTTGGATCTGCTATCGGCGTCAGATGAATGATTCACATATTGCAATATTGCAGTTATAAGATAAGTACAATGTTAGATTAAAGTTGATTGTATTCATTGTTTTATTACATCAAAGTCTCTCCCCTGATGTTGATGTCTCTATCCTGTCTAATGTATTTACCATGGTCTTCTAAAAAGTAACTAAATATGTCTAAATTGAGTTGTCCTTTTGGAAATGTTTACATAAAAGACACTATAATCGTAAAATATTTGTTTAATCAAGAAACTCCAAGATTTTCCCTTCGCCGCATTCTCTATGGATATAAAACCTCTTATCTGAGAATGACCCATATCATAGCCAGAACTCGTATTATGATAGTATGCCGATATTGACCTCGTTCAATTTTTGCTTACAAAACAATCCCTCATCCACACCAATGTATTTAGAATACAAAGAACGAAACTTAGTAGTCCGGATACCTATTAAGTTTTTTACACCCCAAAACTCGCTCGATTGTTATCAAAGGATTCCAACAAAGTAGCATTTTTAACGAAATTAATTCGACTCGTCTAAATAACGATACCTATTTTCTTCGACAATAAAGGCTTTTCCACCTCAAAAAGATTCACCCCTTCGTTAATTTCGAACGAACCAAAAGGGCGCACGTTATATAGACGGTACGAAGTTAATGGGAAAATACACTTTTTGCGGGTTGAAAGGTTGAAACTTGTAAAGTTATAATCGCTGGTTGTGTCGCATTTTCGCCGTTAAGTAAAGAGCACGCGAAAACAGGAAAAAGCCAAGACGAAGAGCTCAAGAATGAATTAATTTATGAAAAGCAATTATAAAGTGTAGAAGCGGTAATGCTACTACTACTACGGAATCTCGAGCTACTTTGTATTTAACACAAAGGCCGCACTTCGGATTTAGTAGAGCTTTGCTTGTTTTGCTATTTGAATGATGGAAATTAATCCCAGTGTAGGCTTTCGCTATTGGAAGCGCTACAACTGAATGTGTTTAATTACGTAATCGATTTAGTTAAACAGTGTTTATTAGTGAAAACTGTCGAAACATTAATGCTTGTTGGATTTCCGGTGTATTCTCGAAAATTGATGAACATACATGAAACAGAAAGAATCCAATATGTTACACCCTTTTTTGAAGTCGGTAATACAAAAATCAGCTGAATTGAAAACCTCCATATTTATGAAGTAGATTAATTAACATTCAGTTTCAATTATCCTTATTAACCAACCAAAAAGGAATTTTTTATGTATGACAAGCGATTATTCAAAAACGGCTTGGGCAATTTTGGTGATTTAAACTGCATTATATTAAGGAACATAACATGAGATTTACGGTTTTCCAGAAAATCAGAAAAAAAAGTAAATAAGGGACTAGATTTCAGTGAATTTCAATGAATCTTCACTGTTTTCTCTAAAACCGCTCAAGAAATTTGAATATTATAAATTGTATTCTACAAAAATATGTTCCAGCTTGATTCCGTATATTTTTCTATAACGTAAAACTTACCATTTTTCTGAAAATCGATCAAATATATGCAAAAAAATTGTAAACATCATGGTAACTGTCAAATTTTCATAATAAATATCTAGTTTAAATGTCAAGATATGCCATGACAGTATATCGTACAGGGTGTTCGTAATGGTTTTCATTTTAATTCTTTTGAAGTAAGTTTCTTTTAGAGACGAAGTTAAGTTAGGGCGCTTATAGTCGCGTGAAATGGTAGAAAATATTCCGTTAGTTTATCGAAAAGAAAATTTGTAATGTCGGCGAACTCTTCTATATGGTATACGGTTGTACAGGTAATGCGTTCATCTTTTGTGTACAGACGAAGTTAAGTTAGGGCGCTTATAGTCGCGTGAAATGATATTCCGTTAGTTTATCGAAAAGAAAATTTGTAATGTCGGCGAACTCTTCTAGGAATGCGTGCGAGTAATTAATTAGTTACATAGGGTGAAAGTTGGAATTGAATTAGTTAAAGGGTATATTGTATTAGCTGGCACATAAGTAGTTGCGTATACAAGGTGGTTGAAATAAGAGTGGAGCAAAACCATAGTTATACAGAGTTGATATTTGCATTATAGGACGGAGAATAATTACAGTTATACAAAAGGCTTTAAAAAATGTCAGAAGTAGTTGAATATTCAGGATGGTTGAAAGATAAAGTGGAGTATAATTACAGTTACACAGGGCGGTTTAAAAAAGTTATATAGTTTGGAACATAAGTAGTTGCTTAGACAAGGTGGTTGAAGTAAAGACGGGATAAAATTATTGTTATTCAGGGTGTATCAAAAATGTTGTTATATAAGCATAAGCAGTTAGGATATTTGAATTATAATACGTAGGCTATAATTATAGACATGGGTTCAAAAAAGTTTAGAAGCAGTTGCATATCCCGTGCGGTTGAAATAAATGGTGGAGTAAAATTATAGTCATAAAATGTGCTTCAAAAATGTTAAATTTGACCATGAGCAGTTGCATAAATGGAATACTAGACATAAGGGGCGAAGTAAAATATAGGGTGGTTCTGACAAATAAGTTATATAGTGGTGACCAATACACAGAAGCATATACACTGTGGATGCAATATAGAGTGAAATAGAGTTACACTTATAGAAAGTTTTCCAAATAATAACACAAACAAATAAAAAAAAGTTAAAAATCATAGAAAAAGAATACAAATTAGAGAGGAAGAAAGAAAGAGAGAGAGATAAGTATATGTTACAATATTCAATAGAATTTTACCTTAAATTAGATAAGAAAGGAGATTGATTGCACACGGTTTCTAAACGTTTTTTATTTTGAGTCAGCTGAAGTCGGTTCTTTTTTAAATATAAATTATATTCAATTAATTTTACCTTAGAATTAGAGTAATGTAGATATATCCACATTTGGTGGATGCGCGAGGACAAATTTTGCCATAAACTACATTCTCTCAAAAAGCTTTCCGCATTTCGAAATATATCTAATGCTTCACTACTTAAAACTAGAATAAAAATGACAATATGGATTATTAAATTTATCTTACGGTATGCAAGAACCTAAAGATTTAATGCTTGAATATCATCGATTTTTTTGGAATTAGAATGTTAACCTTATGCTTAATGAGGTGATTTTTTTTACCATATGCTGAGTAAAGTCGTTGCCTGCCTGCCTGAAAAGGTTCAAAATTCTGGGATTTCCGGGGACGTTTTTCACCTTCCTGCTGAAGTCAGTAAACCGTGTAAAAAGAGATGTACCGAAATGCCAGAATCTAGAAACTTTTCGGGCCCTCTTGCTATGACATTACTAAGCATTTAGCGCAATAACGTTTTCCACTTTCTATCGCTAGTATTCGTGTTGCAGTCATTCAGCCCTTCAAAAAGAGAAGTTCCGGAAATTTATGTTCACTATGACATTACTAAGCATTTATCTCAATATTTTTTTTACCTTAACGCTTTATATAAATATTTGATGGTAATTTTTATCGCTAGCCTTCGTCATGCAATCATTCAACCCCTAGAAGGGGGATATTCCGGAAATGCCAGAACCATGAAATTTTTCAGGTCCTCTTGAGTATTTCCAAATAATTGATGGGTTCCAAATTCCTATATGTAAATTGTGTCAACATAAGTTGAAATAAAAATGAAAAATAAAAACACTACAGGCTTAAGTGTCCCAACATAGATGTGGTTTCAGTCAGTTCTTCTTTATTAATATATGCTTAAAAATATAATTAATATCTGAATGATTGTTGAGAAGGTTTTGATTCGTTTCTATAATCAGTTTTTTCCTGTAACAGATACCTAGAAAATTAAAAGTGGACGAAGTGTAGTAGGCCAATTTGGAAATTTTGCCTTTTTCAAACAGTATTGCCGTATATAAATACTGTTTTATATATTCTGTGATACTTATCTGTAAGACGTACCAAATCTGGGGTCATTATCAAATGTGTGTTTCAAAAATATAATAACGAGTCCAACCAAATTAGAAAAGGATGCTAAAAATATAATCGAAACCAAATTAGGGATGCTAGAGATCATAAAATATCAATATGTGCGGTCGATATATCGAATCAATCCGATATTATCGAATTAAATGATATCGATTTTACCCGATATATGTTCAACATATAATATGCATTTTAGGTTATCATCCCCCCCCTGCCCCCACTGAATTCATATTTTTTGGATTTCGGGGCTTTCCCCCCGTTAAATTGGTATCAATACTAGTTAAATACAAATTACATAAATTATATCGAAAATATCTATATATCGATATATTTCATCGATATATCGCAAAATATCGATACAACATTGCGATATATCATATCAAAAAACCTAAACCAAATGTCACTTACTGTAAAACTGATATGATCGCCATCTACAGAGGGGGGACGGACTAAGTATTGCCAATTTCGTAATTCATAGTTGGCCCCAAATAGAACTTAACAAAACAAAACAAACCCTTTGCAGGTTCACATTGGTTTGAAGGAGTGATCAAACAACTAGAATTAACTTATATAAGTATGTGATATGTGAAAGAAAACAGAAATTAACGACAAACTATTAGAGAATATTCGAGTCACTGACCTCTTACACCAAAACTGATATTTTCGCCCACCACAATGCAAGCGTTCACAATTATGAAAACAACAGACCTTCAAGTTCAAGGAATGACGAATTTACAACAAGAAAGTATTCCCACTTATGCAATTCTAATTGTTAAACAATCTAAAGGTCATTGTTGGCTTTACACGTGCAACTATCAGTTTAGAACAGTAACATTGTTCGCTTCACAGTTGCCAATAAAACCAACAATGCTTTCTAAGCTAAGTGTAATTGAAAATTGTGGTGATCACGGTATCTAAACAAATAAACGAAAATACGTTTGCAATCAGAAATATAAAGACTTAAAGTTGAATTTTTAAACTGTAACAAATTTGTTTAAAGTACTGTATGGTTTTTAGGGTTCCGTATATACAATTTGGTATCAATGTATAGTTTGGTGACCCGATCAGGAGTACATATCGTAAAAGAAAAAATTTTGATTTTAGGGGTACTTCTGGAAGGGGGACTTAAAAAATCGAACGCTCCCCCCCTGATCTACAAAACTACTGAGCCTAAAATTTTGAAAAAAATAGGAAATATAGAACGTTGCCCGAACTTTACTGGAAAAATAAGGGGAAACCATTAATATTAATTTTGGGGGGCAAATTATAGAATTAAATAAAAATTTAAAAACAAAAAAAATTTCAAACGCATCATATAATACATCAAATAAAAAAGTTTAATGGAAAAATAAGGAGAAACCTCTACTTTTAATTTTGAGAGGCAAATTACAGAATTAAATGGAAAATATAAAATTAAATTTGTTTCTAACCCATCATGTTATATATCAAATAAAAGGGCTCATTACGACGAAAACAAATATATTTTTTTCATATTTTTAAAATAAATTAATTAGAAGATATTAACAAAAATATAAAAAAAATTACCCATTCCCCTCCCTTATCCCCGAACCCATAAGCTGGAAAATTTTGAAAAAAAAAATGGAGGTATAGCCCCTCACCTAAACTTTACTGGAAAAATAAGGAGAAACCCCTAATATTTATTTTGGGGGGCAAATTATAGAATTAAATGGAAAATTTAAATTAAAATTGTTTCTAACCCATCAGGTTATATATCAAATGTCAGGGCTCATTATGACGAAAACAAATATATTTTTTTCATATTTTTAAAATAAATAAATTAAAAGATATTAACAAAAATATAAAAAATTTTACCCATTCCCCTTAATCTTCGACACCATAAGCTGAAAAATTTTGAAAAAACAATGGAGGTATAGCCCCGCACCTGAACATTACTGGAAAAATAAGGAAAAATCCCTAATATTTTTTTGGGGGGCAAATTATAGAATTAAATGGAAAATATAACGAAAATATACCAAAATTTACCCATCCCCCCTTAACCCCGAAACTATAAAACGTAAACTTTTGAAAAAAAAATACTTTTATAGGCTCTGACCTGAAGTTTACTGGAAAAATAAGGAGAAACCTCTACTTTTAATTTTGAGGGGCAAATTATAGAATTAAATGGAAAATATAAAATTAAAATTGTTTCTAACCCAGCATGTTATATATATCAAATAAAAGGGCTCATGATGAAGAAAAGAAATATATTTTTTCCATATTTATAAAATAAATTAATTAAAATATATTAACAAAAATATAAAAAATTTTAACCATTCCTCCCCTTATCTCCCAAACCATAAGCTGAAAAATTTTGAAAAACTGAAAGCATAGCTCCTCACCTGAACTTTACTGGAAAAATAAGAAGAAACCCCTAATATTCATTTGGGGGGGGGGGCAAATTATAAAATTAAATGGAAAATAAAAAATTATAATTGTCTCTAACGGGTCATGTAATCTAGAAATCCCAGGGCTCATTATGACGAATACAAATATATTTTTTAAATTTTTTAAAATGAATATTTTAAAATATATTAAAAAAATTACCCATTCTCCCCGTTATTTCCCAAACTCTAAGACCTCATTTTTTTGGTTCATAGGAAAAATATGAAAAAAACCCTAATTCTATTATTTGGCCCCCAAATAATAGAATTAAACGGAAAATAAATTATTAGAAAACCCCCATAGTAATTTTAGGGACAAATTATACAATTAAATGGAAAATAAAGATTCAATTTTCAAACGCATCATGTAATATATCAGATAAAAGGCTCATTATGTGAATTAAAAATATATCACATTTTTAAATCATTTGTATAAAAGATATTAACAAAAATATTAAACATCGACTTAATTAATATGTTATTTATATTTTTAAATAACTTGAATAACAGATTTAATAATTTATAATTTAAACTTTGACCTATTTTGCCCTTTTGCTTCCAATCTACAGAGCCTCAAAACTCAGACAGTAGGTTATAAAAGGCTTCTCTGAAAGATTATTAGTAAAATAAAACTCTAATGTTACTTTTTGGGGACCAAATTAGAAAATTAAATAGATATGTATTCTGATAAAAATCAAGCGAATCCTAAAGCAGATAAAATAAAAGTCTATGTGTGGAAAATCAAAGTGTATATATTATATATATATATATATATATATATATATACGCTTCCTTTAAAAGATATTAGGGTAAATATAAGAAAATGCACTCATTCCCTGCTTGTCTGAAACTGGAATATTAGAATCTTGAAGGTGGTACGGAACCCTAAGTATGCGAGTCCAACTCGCACTTGACCAAATTATTTTAATGTAAAGTGAAGTTTGACATCTGATTTTTTAATAAAAATATGAAAGAAAAACTGGTATTATTGCTTTTCAAAATCTCCACAACTCTGAGCAATGCTCTAGGGTATTATACATCGATATTTCCTTGTAAAAATCGATAATCGGTCCAAAAAATATCGAGGAAATTGAGATTTTGCAGTATAAGTATAAGTTGGACGATAACTTGTTTTGATTATGACCTCAAATCTCATCCACCACTTTACGAATTCCAATTCGTCCTGGCTGAAAATTTTTGTTGACGTTTCGTTTCTTCAAAAAAAAAAATCCAAAAATGCATATTATTTCTAATGCTCATTCAAATTCTGAAAAAAACATATTTTTTGTATAATTTTATTAATTTATTTAATAAACAATTAATTATAAAGAAATGAATATTTGCATTATATAATATTATAACACTATCTAAAACACAACTAGAAGTGTTTTAGATAGTGTTTAAATTTAATTTGAATATTTGAAATTATACAAAAAATTAAATTTGATGATTGTTTTTATTAATTTGTAATAATAAAAATTATGTAATATAGATATTTATGTATTTATATATTTGAATTAAATAAATTAAATGAAAAAAAAACAATATATTTCAAGATAGAAAGAGCACTCGAACTAATTATTTACAAAAAACGGTTCCTTAATATTAATTTCAGCAGCAAAAAATAATAAAAAATGCTGCTTAAACAGAAAACATATGATTTTTACCTTTAAAAATTAATGCACAAATTTTCTGATAAGAAGAAAGATGTTTATCATAATTGTTTAAATATATTCAGTAAAAAAAATTAAGAAATGTTATAAGTACAACGATGATAAATGAAACAATCGAAATATGGCCAAAAGTTTTTTACAACTCTATTTTACTTTTAATTTTGATAGCCCTGAAATTATTAACAAATAATGAAAAATAAGTTTAAAAAAATTATAAACGAGTGGCCTTTTTAGATTTTTTGAGAAGTGTAAAAATTCTATGGTTTTGGTTGGTAAGTTATACGAATTTTAATGTTTTCATATGTGGATTTACAAATTGTAAAGGTTACTTGATTAACAAAAACATAAGTAATTAAAACAAATATTTTATGGATTAGTACAATTTCGAGAAAAAAATCTCTACAGTAAACATAACAAGTCCACCCCTGTATAAATATGTGAATTGTATGTGTTAAGTATCTGCCATAGAGACAGTTTAACTCCAAGTTTGGAATCGTCAAACATTATTCGGATTAGTTATGCTGCATTTTTTGAATTTCCGCTAATAGGCTCAAATTTTTTGTGATTGTCAAATAAATTTGAAAGCGACAGTTTTGCCTGACTTTACTGAGGGTTCCGCTATTCTACTTTTCCAGTAAAATTTGTTTCCAAACTGAATCCTGTCTATCGACGGTACTCTGATTTCAACATTATTAATCATCATGCAATTAGAATCCTTAAGTACCTCTATTCTCTCATGTTACTCTCTGGCTTCCGACTCTAGTTAATATGTGGTTGTGTCAGTTTAATTTGTCCACATGTCTCCGGGAAATATTTCAGAAATATTCCTTTCCCCTTCTACGGTTCTCTTAGTCTCACCCGTATATGTATAACCACAAACGCAAGATACACTGTACACGCAATTAGTATTCAACTTCCACGCGTTTAATTTTTTTAAATATCACTCAACTTTACAATTACTTATAGTGCAAAGTCAAGAAATTCAGCTAGAAGAAGGACGTAGTTCCAAAATCAGGGAGGAAACCATTACATAGATACTCACAGCAATGTCAAATCTAGAGATGTAGCTTGGCTCTAGATTTAACAACAGAGTACCCTCGGGCTAGGGGAATTTTGCATACAAACATGTAAAGTAAGAACGTTCGTTACCTACGAATGTATCACATTTTGTCATTGAAATAATGAGCGAAATGCTCAATGCAATTCTCTAGTTCGACAATATTTTGGGATGAATCTCTGACGGTACTTACACAGATTTTGTGGCAGATATTTTTCAAGTTTGTATAAATGTCAAAATATAAACCCAAATTTCTGTAAAAATGAGGACTTCTGCACCAACCTTGATCATATTTAAGTTCATCATGCTTCTTCCCAAAAATTAGAACCGATAATTTTGAACTCGCCAAATCCTTGACAAGTTGATGCAAAGTCTTCATTTATTCTCATCTGAATAGCTGGGTGAAAAAACTTGTAGAATTGGGTGTCGTAAGCCTACAGCGGTATTTAATTGAAGTAAAGATGTTGTTTCCAAAAATATCAAATGAAAGCGACTCAAGTATGGGGTCTTGTGGCACACCATGATTAGCAGCAAAACAGGGCAGATAATATTATGTCTTTCCACATACTGCAAATGATTGTGTAAATAAGTGTTCAGTAGCCCAACAGCTTTATTATCCACACCTATATAGCGAGTATTATGAGAAATAACGACGAACAACTAATTCTTTGTCTAAAGACCAACTGTTATAGTGATAAAATGTAAAATACTCCATTAGTTGAGAGTTCATTATGTTAATAAGGTACTCAATAAAGGCAGACCTCACATGGTAGAACGTTATTCAGAGAAAATTGGATCTGATAGCATGGTATGGCCAGTCAGAAGCCCAGATTCAAATCAAATTGAAAATCTGGATTTACTGAGATTCGCTTATGATGAGCGAATCCATTTTCGCGCACAAAAATGATATGTCGCACGGCAACGCTTATTGAGTGGTACCAACCAACATCACTCTTCACCACGACAATGCGAGCTGGCTCAAATTGGACCACTAAAACATGTTTAGATAGTTCCGCCGTATGTCCTGACTGTACGACTCCTATGCTATAAGAAGCGGTTGCTGCCTTCAAATGTTTTGGAGATCCTCAATCAGTTTTTCTCCGATACTGCGATTTTCATGATTAATAAATCCCGACTTATGACTCCTATGCTATAAAATCGTTTTTCTCCGATACTGACAAAATAAGACTTGACTGCGTCTGAGTTTTAACTTTTTGGTGCAAGTATTGAACTCAACACTGTACGCAAAGTTTATGCAATAAAAAACATGTTGGTATACCAATTGTATCCTTGGCAAAAATTTTTAAAAAATCTATAAAAAATACCAACTTTTTCTTTTTATATCGGATATATGGTCAAAAATTACCACATAGCTTTCGGTTATTTTCCATTTTTGAATAGAGCAATTATTTTCTTTGAGACAAATTATTTACTAAACAATATTAAAAATCAAACCTTTCGGACACGGTGGGATTTAAGAAATTCTCGTTATACTCAACATGACAGGTACTTAAAAAACATTTCATTTACTTAAAAAATAATGTTTTCGGAAGCTAGCAACATGATATGTATACATTTTATTAAACTTTATGGCAAATTCAAATATAATATTTATTGAGGTGACAAAAAAATCAAAAATAGATGTTTCAAATAAAAAATACTTGAATAAAGCAAAACTGTTGTATCATTAAATTGCAATTAATAGCTTATTATATTTGTTCTGAAAACTATGGATTCCTCATATGATTACGATCGTTTTCAAGGGGCATCCGCCCCCTTGTAACCTTGACCTCTAACAGCTGAAATATACACATTGCCATGAAGTCATGAACAGAACCCCAGCCGCTTGGTAACAAAAATGATCGTTACATCTGTAGGGCTTCGTTTTCTAATGGCAAATTATTTGCAAAAAAACAAAGTCAAGTTAAACCGCATCCGGTATTAAAACAAATAACAAGCAAAACAATACTTCGCAGTAACTCGAGGATGCTTACCTTAGCATTAAAAAAAATTGTTTACACACAATTTTTTATACTGACTTCAATGCACACTTTATATGGTAAATATATGAAAATAATGAATTAAAAAATACTCACATTATTAACTTAGACGATATATTTCCTCAAAGTAAAACTTCTAGGTGTACCTATCACAAACATTTAAAACAATTCCCGGCAATTTTTTAATTTTTCGCAAAAACAACAACACGGCGGAACACAAAGTAAACAATAAAGCACATACATTACAACTTTAAAAGAATGCCTGGTAGGTTAACCGCTGTTTCGTGTCACATAATCAATTCCCTTACAAGTGCGAGATGATTTCTCGATCTTTCTATCTGACAAGGTGGAAATTCAATTGGAAAATCTCGTTAACATGAAAATTAATCGATAAATTTCAAACACTCGGCTTTGTAGAGCAAACCGAACGTACACAAACACCGTCCCGTTTGATTTTGACAGCAACACATATCCACCAGCTTTACGTATGTCTTCGCTGTAGACATGCGCAAATGCTTCATTGATTTATTTTTCCCGATTTTGATTCTGCGATACCCAGGATGAGGATAATTTTCCTAGAAACCTTGCACCGATAATGGACCAGGAATTAAATTCTCTGCTGACCACTTGTCATTTACAATGAAGTAACTTTTCATGGAATCTCGATTGCTTTAAGCTTTAATGTATTCCGAGAATAGAACGCTATCTGAACTGTTTCAATAATTTATACGTTGAATATCGTTTTTTCCTTTTAGAAATCCCTTCGAACAATAAAAACTAATCTAGATTTTACGTCATAGGTATCATAACAATATTAAGTCAGGACTTAAAACAATTTTGGTGTATATTATCATAACAGGTACAGGGTTGGTGCAATGTTGCCGGTATTAATTAATCGTCTTTGATGAAAAGAAATATTCAAATATCAACTTGGATAGATTGTTAATATTACACACACGAACTGCATGAAGAATATTGGGAGAATTTTTAGTATTTTATGTATATTCAGGTTTTCGCAGTCTATCATTGTTCAAACACCACAATTGTATTTTGTACAAAATTATCTCTCGTAATGTTTTGAAAATAAAATTATTAATCCGTCATACTATTTTACAGTGTTGTTGATGCGAACGTTATACCTAGAGTGTGTTTGTAATTAGGAATAATTTTTAGATTTCGATTTATAGGGACTTTTGTAGCATACCGAAATATATTACAATATATATCTAACATACAACGCAGATTGTAGGGTGTAGATTGTACTATATATACCACATGGCTGGGCACTAGGAGCACGTACATAATTTAGGAGCAGTTAAATGTTTGTCTCCGTTCAAGTTGCCGTCAATGAAAAAGGGACCTACCATATGATTTCCAACAATTCCTGCCCAAACGTGAACTTTTTCAGGATATTGCGTATGTTTCTCTGTCATCCAGTGAGGATTCTCACTAGACTAATAGCGGCAATTTTGACAATTAACATGACCGTGAAATGTAAATGTGCTCTCATCAGAAAACAAAACTTCTAATTGGATCACATTGTTATCTAACGTTACCATTATTTGTTCACAGAAATACGTTCTGCTATCGAAATCGTCTTCCATGAGCTCCTGAGTAGGCATCATTTTATAAGGATGCATTTTACTTTCCTTTATTACTCGAAAAATTAATGTGCGGCTAACGTTGAACAGTGGGGCTGCTTTTTGACCAAAATTATGTGGGTTTTCTTGAAACTCAAGCATAACATCAAATTTCGTATTATCACTTACGCCGTGTTCCACGTACATGCGATGCGGGCGGTGCGTTGCGTCAAAGTGACAGCTGCAAACTATCAAAAACATAAAAAAAACATTTTGTGCTTACCGGAAAATAAATTCGTGACTACCTAACACTAAACACCTAAAACTTCCCTTCAGTGTCCAATTTTAAAACATAGATTATGAGATGTTTTTCAAAGTGACATCTTTTAGAAAATCATTAATCTGTCTAGGACCACTGGAGTCTACTAGCAGACTAACGCCTTAGGATATCTGAGTTTTGATTCGAACAATCAGAGCCCTTGTGCCAACATCCGAAAAACATCGAATACCCGTTGAGGCGTGACTAACAATCCTTCAGAAAAGTGGAACAGGTGCCGCCACTGTCGGAACACCCTTGCCCAGTTTAGTGGCCAAAGAAGAAAAACCCAAGAAAGGAAAATTATTTATGAAATAACGCTAATTTTCAAGACGGACGTCAATAAATTTGGAGATGAAACGTCTCTATGTCACATAACGTTACACAATACAATTATTTGTATTAAAGAAGACTTGGACAAATTATAGATAGCTCCTTCTCTCAAAAAATCTCTAAGGAAGACTAAAAAACAACCAATCTGTAGAATTTTTTCTAAATTAGCCTTGATACATCTTGACTCACGGCAAAAGCACAAAAAAGCAGTAGATTCTAATGGCGGCAGTTCACTTGGCATTAGCGTATTGGTGTTTTGTATCGCTATATTCGCCCAAATGTATTCGCAAATATTCCAAACAAGCCATCCACACGTATCGCAAAACACCCAAACATGCCAAATATTTTACAATACCAGTGAACGATACAGTCATGGATGAGTGAACAGCAACAGCAGCTTATTTTAAACTCAGCAATTGTGCATATTGTTTTGGATATCTATCCATGCATCCCGACTTGAACATCACACTCCCTCTATAAGTGTTTATTGATAAACTACATATCTTTAGCTCTGTGGGAGCTCTTGACAGATGTTGGCGCCGTCTGCAGTTTGAAACCGTCCAGGCTGTTCCTAACACGGCTATCAGTTGGTAAAGAGCCCCAAAACTCGAGAAACTTCATAATATTATTGTTCGAATTCAAAAAAACTAATTTGCCATTAAAAACTAGTTGATCACGATCCAAGCCCCGCGTGCAACTATATGAACCAAGTGTGGACAGCTAAAGCAAATATTTGGCTTATGTGACTCCTTTGGTGTGTACTGAAAACCGATAAGTGGACGGTAAGGCGTATTTGCTCTTAGCGGTATTCGACTTATTTGTTCAAATAAAGCAAAAGTACCGAATAACCTCTCCACACATAGCCGCTTTTGTACAAATATAGCAAATATACGAATACGCTACACCAAGTGAAGTGCCGCCATAACGAATAGGACAAGTTCCTCTTTAACAATCATTTCAATATTTCACTTTTTATGAGTTCTGCCCAGTTGTTTAATAAATACAGTTGCACTACTACCGCCATTTTTTGCCGTACCTAATTCTAATCGGGAAAACAATACAACTAAAAATTTATTAAATTGCTTTATTAACATTTCTGATAATTGAACCTGCTGCCTCACCGGCTCATTTCAAAAAATAAAGATGTTTTACAGCACACGTGAAAAATTAATTCAAATAAACTAAAAGATCTTTTAGTTTGTCTTAATAAATTCTTTACGGGTCAAATCACATTCGATTCTTTATTCATCAGTTAGTCCCTATAGAATACATCAGAAATATACAAGACACACACTATGTATGAAAAAAACATTCAGTCGCTATCTTCATGTCTTCGGGAAGACTTCTTCTTCTTGTGCGATCTGTGTCCCGGACTTCTGGATCTCGATCTGTGCCTTCTAGATCTGCTCCTCGATCTCTCTCTTCTATGTGACCTTTCTCTGTCGCGATCGCGCGGTTTTTCCGATCTACTCCGTGACTCCCTCTCTCGGTCCCGATCTCTGTCTCTTTCCCGACTTTCTCTAGGAGGCGAGTCCCGTCGGCCGGGCGACCTCATGTGTGGTACCATCGGCGGTGCCATTGTAGGTGGCGGACCCATAGGTGGAGGACCAGTCAGCTGCTTCAGTTCGTTCGGTTGCCAACCTGGAGGCGGTTCATTGCCTTCAAAAGAAAACATTAAATCACACTTTGTGGTAGTAAGAAGATTAAGAAATGTAGTTACACGGTTAGCAGAAATTCTGGAAGCATTTTGCATAACACAACTGCTTAAGCGAAAGTTACTAAATTTAGTGTAGAGATATACTTCAACAACTGCAATTCATTAAAAACACTAGCGTCGTTGTCATATTTACAGATTTTTCTAAAGGCTCTTAAATTAGGAAATCTTAAATTAGATCTCCCTTTTATTATCATAGCTAGCTGCCCCGGCAGGTGTTGTTCTGACATTTTTATTCAGTCCCGTCCAGTCTTCACACCAAATGTCTTCGTCTCCTCGATTTATCTAGCTAGTCCTGATAGCTCCACAAGGTATTTTTAACCTGCTTATGGAAATGCTTTGTAATATACATTTTTGATTTATTTATTTATTTGTCAGATGCGTATATTACGAGAAATATTATATGCCATTTTGGTGAATGCGCCCGGAAATATGTATGTTACCCTCAAAAGGTTATCACAATCGCATGAATGTTACAGAAACGCATAGAAGACAAACATAAAAACTTCATTTTAAATTCATTTGCCAGTACGACCCGCACCACCTAGTGTAAGTTAATTGTACTATGACTATATTTTATATATTAGATTGACTGTCAAATAGTAGTTCAGTACTTTCTATCGTTTTTGATATTTGCCAAACCAGGATTTTTAAAAATAAGAGCAAAAAGTGAAATTGATA
The DNA here is from genome assembly GCA_034190945.1 of Octodonta nipae. NCBI lineage: Eukaryota > Metazoa > Arthropoda > Insecta > Coleoptera > Chrysomelidae > Octodonta > Octodonta nipae. Next base: position 14,559,828 of record CM067223.1, read on the forward strand.
AATAATTACAGGTAGGTAAATACAAATTGGTAGTTATTATTATTAGATTTTACAGTAATGAGACTGTTTTCGAACAATTAAATTCAGAATATCATGTTACTTAAAAAATTAATTGTTTTCTGTTTCATTTCGTTCATTTTGACATTAATCATACTTGGCAAATGTATTAATGTTTAAAATGGCAGTAATAATAAAAAATAGGTGACCTTATATCATATTTTCAAATTTGAGTCTGAAGAAATATTTATAGATGTGGCAACGCCGCAAGTGGTGGAAAAGAATTTCTGTACAAAATTTGGTTTCATTAAATGTTATATAGGTCAAAATAACTGTTGCTGTTATGATTTTTAAAAATGCTCATTTGGCGAACGATAGAAAATATTGAAGTAATATTTGGGAGATGTAAACATTAAAATAACAGTCTATTTTAATGACAAAACTTAGGTGATTTCATTTAGGTTTTTCCAAATTGCGACTGAAGTAAAAATCTGGCTACACCTATAAAATTGAGCATGTTATAGAATACTTCTACATCAAATTTGGTAATTTGCGCTCAATATTATAAAAGAATTCCAGTTCTTTTTGCTAACCTTTTTATAATCAAAAGGCTAAAAACTTAACAAAAGATTCCTAATAATGACTACTGTTTTATTAAATTAATTGGAGAAATATTATTTTCCCTATTATCTTAAACACTTTGGCTTCCACAAGTTTCAATGATGATCATGCAAATCTGTCCTTGCATATTTGAATTTTTTAAAACATCTAGGCATTTGATACATGATATATAAGATATCTTGTTAATATAGTTGAACTGTCAATGATTCACAACTTTTTGAAGGACATAACGAAATTTATTTATTGCAAAAAGCAGGTAATACAAATTTTATTCAAAATTGGAAATAAAACTATATAGAATACGATATGACGACAGACGAAGCATCTGTGATTTACAGGGTACATAGATCAAATCATATATACAATATACACAAAAGTCACTGGTGACCTTTTTCCTTAAAATTTTTAGCCTTTTGGATATTTTGATTTTTATACTGAGTTACCAATCTCAGAATAATAAAACAAACATGAAATTTCCTACTGCCGGATGATTACAAGAGCTCAACTGTCTTGTTGTAATACAGTGTTAATTAAATTCGTGGCGCCATCTGGGTATGAATTGAAAAATGTTACATTACCTTATATATCTATAATACAAGTGTTGTACATATTTACAATAGATGACAAAATAATGAATAAGAATTTAAATTTTGTTTTATTTTTGGGAATTAAATCTATGAGACAATCTCAACTTTTTTAAATGATTTTACCTTCAATACCAACTTTTTAAACTCATCAGGTTATTGTGGAAAGCAATCAGTAAAAGTGTTCCTGAAGTTTATCCCAAAATAGTAAACCATTTAAATTATGATTGATAGCAATTTCCAAAGATGTTTTTGCATATTTGAAAAAATGCCCATAAACTGAAACAACTAAGATACATGTTAAGCATTTACCCCATTGTGAATCTTGTGTTGGTTCATAACCACCATAGAATGGTTCTGGTTCTGGATTGAATCCATATTCAGGTTGGAAAGTCTCAAATGATCCTGGCGGTGGGACGCTCATATCTGGGAAGTTCGGCTTCCTGCTGTACTCTCGTCTGTCTGCTGTCATCACCTATTAACAAAATCGAACACTAACGATTTATTACTTAAAATATAGAAGTCACCCCTCTATAGAGACGAATCGACAAAACACTTCAATGAAAACAAAAAATATAAGCATGAAACTAAACAAAAAAATTACTGCAAAAATACTGAAATAAAAAGAACTAAATAACCGCAATTAAGAATAAACTTGAAACATGATTTTGCTTGATTTTGATTTAGAGAAATGTTTTTTTTCAGTACTAAACATGACAGATTGTCAAAAAAAACATTTTTCATGTTAAAAATTGTAAACAAACTGTTAATAACAAAAATTGTAAAATAATAATTCAAAATGACATTCAATCAAAGTGTTTTGTTTTAGTGTGCAGCTGTATGATTCTCCCCCGATGCCTTCCATTGTGGTACTGTCTGTTCCATTTGAAGATCATGTTGTTGTTTCCCCATTATTGCACAAACAGTGTTGTCAAATTATCGAGAATATTGGTTATCCCTACATATACAACTTACAATATTAATTTCTAAAGATCATGCCCAATTAGGTTGAAATAAGATCAAAGTTTTGTATTTAGTAAAAACTTTCATATTTTTAAAATTGAAATGAACCTTAACATCTGATACAGAAGTAGTCTGGATGGTTGAGGGTTCAACATCATATTTACAGGGTATCCAAGTAGTAATACTAAATTAATAGAATATTAGATAAAAATTACACTTAATGAAAAACTTATCTAGTGATATTCTCAAAATTCTTTTGCATGAATTGGCCACAAAAATTGAAATATTATGGGGAAATTCAATGGTGCAACTAAAAATTATTTGAATAATTTCCTTTGCCCCTACACTAAAATAAACCTTGTTATCTTGTAACTTGTAAATTAATTTGAGAAATAAATAAATAAAAATTTCAGGACATACTTATGTAAAATCACTTATGTTCAATTGAAGATAGAATGTTTACATTTTCAATAATCTGATCAGTGAATGACTAACAAACTAAATTCAAATATCTCAATAATGACAACACTGCTTTTCAACTGCTTACAAACCTGTATGGTGTTCATCTTGGGCTGCATGTCAACCTTCATGGGAGTCACCAATTGCCTTTGAACAGCTCCAGGTCCCCCTATAACATCAATACTACCCATCAGTGCTCTGTAAGGTGGCGGACCAGCTTTACTTTTCATACCTACGAAGTTAGTGCTGTATTTGCTGTTCTCGTTCATTACAGGTAATGGACCTCTGGACAGTCCCATGTTATTCATTGGCACCAAACCTGAACCAGACTCATTCACTCGCATCCTGAAGCAAAAAATTGTTAGTTTTTAACTATGTTCAATAAGTATTTTTTTATTTTATTTTATATTTTCACTTATTTATTAGATCTATTGTTTCGGGCAGATATGACCATGCACGGGTAACTATATAGGAATTGTCCGTTCAGAGTTTCAACCAGTCAGTTGATAAAGACAGATATACCCCCAATTATATCGATCTTTGTCAAAAACCTCAGTCGCCGCTATTTGACAAATAGAATAAGTTTTCTGTTATTAATGGTTGCGTGGATTGTGTCCATGAATATATTTACCTTTTACTTTTATATAGACAATAAAGGCCAAACATTTAGAAATAAAGAAACTATTGTTTGGTGAAAGTGTAGGTAAACTTGTTCCGTGTTCTGTTTTATTTTCTCAATTTTTAATTTCTGTTTATTGAATTATGAATTGTTGTAAGTTAAGTTGATGCTCTCAAATTTCATTTTATTTTGTATTCATTGAAATCATGGTAATCTATTGCTGTGTTCCCTTTTGTGGAAATACTAGTTTAAATACAGTAATGCATCGGTTCCCAAAAGAAACTGAGGTAAATAAAATAATTACATGAAAATATGTAACTGTATTTACTAAATAATATTTATATTTTGTATAATAAAATAAATATATTTGCAGCTACTTCAAATTTGGGTCAACCAGATTAATAGCAGTAAACTGTTGAACAAAACGCCCCAACAAATTAGAATGTCTTACAGAGTGTGTGATACTGTTCCTCAGAAAGCAAGATTTGTTGAGGCTTAGCAAGAAGGAAATCGAACTTGAAATTTGGTGCCATTACTTCATTATTTCATAATCATGGTATGTAATTTATTTCATAATAGGTTTGATGTCAATACATTATTGTAAAATTTCTTAGATGAGAAAACTAAGGAAGATGTTACCTTGGATTTGGAAAATGAATAGGATAATATTTGCTTAGATTTATCTTTTGCAACACCACCTGCTGCTAATTTTGAACATGGAAATATATTGACAGCAAAAAATATAAGAGGTAAAAATATTACTAGAATTTAATTATATTTTTAATATATAAATATATTTTTATCAGGATATCAGGAGGCCATCTCACCTTCTAACAACTGTTAAAGGCAAGATCATGGAAAAATAAAAAAAGTTTGACTGAAATAAGACAAACTATGTAACCTTCAATAAAAATTGTTTACTATTGTATTTCCTTTCCTTTTATAACATTTTAAAGATAATAATTAGTCATCCTGCATTTTGATTGCATCTTGGTAAAAGATGTAGTCAGAAATCAGGATGACTAAGAATTAAAAAAATACAATGTATTTAATGCTAATCCGTATTTAATTTTCCCGCCTTGTATGTTTTTTCAACCACTCACTTGAGCGCTGTAATCTAGTGAACGCGTTTTGCACGGAGAGTTTCCCATCTATATACATATATAAATCTCTTATCTATGGATATGACTACATTAGGGACCTGAGTGAATATATAAGAAATACCTGAGAATCACAAGAGTCTTTTTGTTTTACTAAAATTAAAATGAAGTGAAGATTAAAATATTCAGCAAATATTTTCCTTGGAGGTGTATAAATGTTTACAGTAGTGAACTATGGAATTATTGTTTCAACAAAAATTACTGAAAATTTCATAATCCAGAAAATGGAAACCCTTTTAATGGGCAAAAACACAGACAGGGAATGTCTTGGAACATTGTGTGCTGTTTTCCATCTAAGCTCTCTGGGTGACTCATTATTTAATAGAGAACTCAAAACATGTTTTTGTTATTAGTAGTAATATATTTTATCCATACATTCTCTAAACAAAGAACCTATATTAATTTGACTCTAAAAATTGAGGTTTTCTGAAATTAAATTTTCAACAGACAGCAAAGACCATCTAGTTACTCAATTGAGTACTGAAGATTTTAATAGCTTAATGCTTCAATAGGTCTCACCACACAACAAAATCTCAATCAATATGTAATTTAAACTGTTAACTATTCTTATAATACATGCTGTTCTTAATTTTGTTTTTATTTCATGTTAAACAAGAAATTAAATATGTTGGAAATGTGTTGCACCTATTCAAATCTATACTTCATAGGCATAACCACAGTGTCAAAAAATGTATTAAAAAACCTGTGTTCAAACTTTTTTAAGTAACATCCTCCTCATACTAATGCCCTTTTGGCCCTTGCACTCCAGTAGTTCCTATGGATCACTCACACCTAAAATTGGTGCTATGTATAATAAAATCATTAATTTTTAGAGGTACCAATCATTTCTTTGTGGGAAGAAAACTGATAACAATTTTCTAATTAGAAACAATTTTGTATGCAAGACAATATATGTCTTGAAAAAAAAAGCAGTGGTTATTTAAGAGAATTTGAAGGAAATTACAACAACTTTTCTTTCTTCACAAATCCTTCATAATTTTTTACAATTTAAATCAACCAAAATAGCATTTAGATGAACAACAGTATATACATACACACATGATTTTACATATTAAAATGTATGTGGTCTGGATTAAAGAACTCAGAAACTGGTGAAATATGAATATGCCCAAAATATATGTTTTAAGAGCTTAAATATTTAATAGCAATAGTATTTAATTTAATTTATTCTGTCAATTTTCTTAGATTATTGGACAAAAGATAGTTGCAAAGATTTTATCACTTTTGTTTTATATTTAGGTAGTTGTAAAAACAAGACAGTCACAATTTTTTTAGATTACAATATGCTGCACCTCATGTGAATATGCTTAAGATACTGTTTAAGAACCATATTTAATTTAGACAATTTATAGAGCACACATCCAAATAGTTAGTTTAAATTATGAAGTTTGTACATTGAGAGCAATTGCCAATAATTTAAAAAATTTGAAAAATCCTCTGTGAATCAGAAATTGCAACAAGTGGGTATAGCAGAGAATTTTTCAAATCATTGGAATTATTGGCTAGTGGCCTTTACAAATTTATTTTCAAACATTTTGATAAAATAGTTATAATAGTTTAGAAGTTGAAATTGCTGCAGTGTCATCCAATTAAAATGCTTTATATTATTCAACCATAAATGTATTAATATACAAAATAAATAATAATGGGACAGGTATGATTCCTTATGTACGTACACCAATATTAATAGATTTCTTTACACATATAAATCAATGAAACATCATTGTATATTATCCTTTTGAAGAATTTAGAGGTTGTGATCAGCATTATTAAATATTTATGCCTATAAGTAACTATGATTCAGTTTTAATTTAACTGATGAGAGTACAAATGAATTAATAATTATAATTTACATTATAATATAATTTTTTCCAATAAAAAATAAACAGTTTTCAATTAAAATGAACTTAAATATTAACCACAAATTTATTACCTTTTCTGTCTTTCACAGTAAGCCCGCCAAGTGTCCTCATTGAACCCATAATTGAAATAATCTGTTATATCAGCACCAGGTTTCCTCCAAGGCTTATCTTCAAGAGAATCAAGATTAAAATCAGTAGGAGGAACCCCATTAATTGCCCCAATCTGCTCAAATTCTTCTACAGCAAATTTGCCTGTTTGTTGTGGTTGTGGAATCTGTTTACTCTTATCACCTACAGTAGTAATCAAGCCACCTCTTTTTATATTAAGGGAAGTATACGAAGAAGGAGCCGTGGTCTTTATGTCCCCAATAACAACGTTAACATCATCATCACTATCTTCATCTTCGTCGTCTTTATCGCTGTCATCTCCGTTCTGCCGAACTTCCCCGTCTTCCATGCCATCTTCTTGGCCCTCTTGACTTGGAGTAGGCTGAACAGTATCGTTTTCCGGTTCATCAACTCCGGGGGGACCATCGTCGTTTACCTAAAAAATAAGAAAATTTGAGGTTAGAATGGAAACTTCTACACTTACTTTACTGTAGGTTGAGCAGGAGGAGTTGTGGTATCTTCGTTTTCTTTTTCTGGTGCCGATTCGGGTTGAGGAGCACTCGAACTTTCTGTCAATTTATCTTCAGAATCACCGTACAACCATTGATCATCTTCCAAATCGTCCGCCATTTTCAAACTAACGCCAATTGACAAATGACAATGTCATTGTTGACAAATATCAATGGAATTAGTCACAAAACAGAATGTTGAATTACTCAGTCGGTATTTCCAAGCTTAGAGCATTTACTTTCTAGAGATAGCCTGCAGTGCACAAATGTCGTGGTAAGGCTAAGGAGTGAGGGGGCAATAGAGAGGGCAAGAGGCTATTTCACTCAGTTGGGAGCTGCTTCCAATGAAATACGTTCAGCATGTTGGCAGCTTCCACCCACTAAGTGAAATAGCCTCTTACTGTCTCTATTGCCCTCTCTTTCTAGAATTGCCCCGATTTTATGCTTGACAGAGGCTATATCTAGATGGTAAATGATCTAAGTTTACAAGGTATTTACTCTAGAGCATATAAATCAAAGAGCTTTGATAATAAATCAATCGCTAAAATATAAAGAAACTAGACACGAGAAATTGATTTTTCTAGAAAATTTATGTACTATTTGAATAAGATATAAATTCGTGCATATATGCTCGAAATTCTGGTCGAGTAAAATTTCCACATTGTTGCCAAATGAACAATATTAACCCTAGCTTTAGGAAATAAAGAGCAATTATAAGTATTTTTATTAGACGGTATAAAAAAGAAGAGGTTCTCAATTCGCCTGTATATATATTTTTGTAAAGGTTGTTCATGTGTGATTACAACAAACCGGTTCAACTAATTTGCATAGTTTAAATTGGATGTTTTCAATGACATGGCTCATACCGTTTTATAAAAAAAAGTTTTCAACCATTAGGTAAGTTTGTTTTTATATACGTCGACCTATCAAGTCAGATAACATAATGCTCTCTTTATTGCAATCTCTTTCTAGTCTTGTTACGATATTATTTATTGATGGCAGCCTACCTCCAGAAGTATATGCTCTAAGTATGCGAAGCTTTCTGTACAGCAAACAAAAGCAGAAGCAGAATAATGTCTTTCACAAGATAGGCAGTCATATATGAATTGAAAAGACAAGTCAAAAACTAGAGATTCAGAAAGCCCAAAAGAAATCGCAATAAAATATTACTCGAAGGCATGGGCGTATCTTCAGCAAATTTGTTAGAGGGGAAAGAAAAATATAATAGCATTTCATTGGGGGGAGGGAATAGAATTTTATTATATCGCCCACATTTTTAGGGGCCAACTACCCTCCCCATGGCACCCCCGTGCCCCGAGCAGAGGCTCGAAGACGTATTTAATCCAGGAACAAAAAATGACTAATAGTCCTTTTCATATTTGTTCACATGCGTCATTTTTTTTCCGGCAGTTTTTACACCATTGGGATGTAAATACAATGTTTTTTACCCGAAAAAAATTACGGAAGTTAAGGCATGCCCACTAACAATTTTCGAATATGAATAGCATATTGTTTATTAACTAGGAATATCTGGTGACAGATTTTCGTAAAACTTCTAGATAGAAATGTGAGTAACTCAGTGATATTAGGTTGCCATATCACTGGAGTAAGTATTCAACTTGGACCGAATTCTTTATAACCTTAAATCACTCTTCCAATTACTCCTTTATTTCTGGCAACATTGGACTAAAACTTCATCGTGATTCTATTTTGTGTTTTGTGCTCGGTCGGTAACTTCCGTCCTGTCAGTTATTTCTTGTTTCTTTTTAGTTAGTCTTTGCAATGGGTAAGTATTCTTAAACATTAACTTCTTAAATCTGCAAAAATCTGGGTAAGCACGATACTTTTCTTATTGCTAAAAATTTTAACAACTAAAATTGTTCACATCTTAAATAATAAACTAGAAATTTTTAGAATTTCATACGTATAAAGTAAAAAATTTCCACATAACCCATCTTTTATTTTGACATCAAAACATGTTTTCATATGATGATAAAAATTAATTTTTTAAGTCCGATGTGTTGTGCTGACGACTCAAATAATCCCACAGCGATCTGAAATTAATATCCTATGAAATAAAAATTGTGTAACAGTACAATTTGTATTTTAACAGGATTTTCTGTTTTTAGGTATCAGCAGAGACCATTGGCATAAAAGGCGAGCCACCGGAGGCAAAAGGAAGCCTCTTCGCAAAAAGAGGAAGTTTGAATTAGGTCGCCCAGCGGCCAATACAAAACTTGGTCCCAGAAGAATTCATTATGTACGTACCAGAGGTGGTAACCTTAAGTACAGGGCACTCAGATTGGATACGGGCAACTTTGCCTGGGGCAGCGAGGGCTGCGCTAGAAAAACTCGTATCATCGACGTAGTCTACAATGCTAGTAATAATGAATTAGTAAGGACGAAAACATTGGTGAAAAATGCTATTGTAGTTATTGATGCCACACCATTTAGGCAATGGTATGAAAGCCATTATATTTTACCATTGGGACGTAAAAAGGGAAATAAATTGGTAAGTTTTCATCTGAATTTGTGGACAAAAAAATTCTACAAATTTAATAGTAGATGGCTAGGTCTTTGCTTTTGGAGGATAACTACTTATATATTTGAGATAGAAATTTAAAATTCAGTGGTGTTAGGTTTTCCCTGAGAACTTTAAATTTTTATTATCAACTTTTCAGTGAGAATTCAAAGCTGAGGCTATAACTTTTATACATGAAACAACTACCACCCTGCTGTAGATATTTACCTTCAGGAGTGCCTTTGTTATTATGGATAAACCACCCTTGGGATGGTGAACAATATTTACAATCAGCTTTTAATTTTATAGTTGTTATCCTCTCCTCCTGTCAATTACTTTTTATTATTCATCATTTTAGAAAATCAAAGATTTCACCACTTGAGGCTAAAAATGTAGTTATTTTTACACTTACACAGTTTATATTGCATTATATCTAAAGTATTAAGTTTTTGGAAGGCATATAAAATGTGACTTCAATATTTGTTCCACAGTTTTCATAAATACATTTTTGGTGAAGTCCTATTAAAACAGGGAACCTTAAAATTCATATTCTGGCCTCAAAAATCGAAATGTCCAATGTCTGAAAATTATGAAATTTATGAAAGGATAAAACAATTTGTCTTTTTATTATGATGAGAAAAATATACTCTATATACCTACCCAAAATAAAAAAAAACAAAATTATGTTAATACAAATTATTGATTAAAAGTAAAATGATGATTTGATTCATGCGTGTCATCTGATTATTATGATTAAAATCTTTGGCCTAAATTCTGATTAATGTTATAAATTGTTAATTTTTCTGTAATAAATATTAAATATAATAGGTTAAAATGTACTCTTGTTTTCAGACTCCTGAAGAAGAAGAAATTTTAAACAAAACACACAGTAAAAAGGTCCAGAAAAAATATGAGACCAGACAAAAAACTGCTAAAGTAGAACCAGCTCTTGAGGAACAGTTCCAAACTGGTAGATTGCTTGGTAAGTAACCACTTTAAAACAAGTTCACCACAAATGTATAAAACTTAAATTGAATCTAACAGATTTACCATTTACCATCAAATATTTAATCTCAAGTTTATATATGATAATAAAACAAAGTCACAATAAGATTGTATATGTTAAGATTTTTAAATGTAGTTTTGTTCTTAAGAGTGGAATTTCGCAAAATAATGTAAAAATTATAGTAATTTGTATTCTCAATAGTTGAATTAGTTACTGACTGCTCATCTGAGTGCCTAGTTTCACATTACCTTCAAGTGTTATTACTTTTTAATTCTATGGGGATAACAAGTGTTGCCAAAAATAGTAAGTTTTGGCTTAGGGAGAGTCAACCATTAAAGGGTTTATTTCACATATATTAAAGTATCAATGATCTGCAAGAGAGGATCAGAAAGGGCAGTTGCCTCCTCCTGTCTCTTGATGCCCTTGAACAGTAGATTACATAACATATTTGAAAGGGACATAATGCAAAAAATTGATATTTTGCTTTATGTATTACATGGATGTTCTGTTTTTTCAGTTTCCCAATTAACAACTTTATTGCTAGGCTTAAATAAACATGATGATACATTTTAGCGAGTTCACATCAAAAAGACAATATTCGTTTTGAATATGTCTTGTGAACAATGAATAGCTTGTCATAGTTACTCTGAATATAGTTAACAACAAATATTTGTGAAGAGGAGTAGCTAAGACTGAATGTCATTAATATTGATTTGTCATTTTCAGCTTGTTTGGCTTCACGACCTGGTCAGTGCGGCAGGGCCGACGGTTATGTTTTAGAAGGAAAAGAATTGGAGTTCTACATCCGTAAGATAAAATCAAAGAAAGCCAAATAAAATGGTTGTATAGTTTTACAATAAAATTTGGCAAACATTTATGTTGTTTTATTAAAGTTAGATATATTAGTGAAATAAATTTAACAAAATTACTGCTTTTTATTGTATCAAAATTGCAATAATTTAGGGACAAACAGCACCAAAAAGGAAGTTAATTGAAGCTCTAAACCATTAAGCCTAGTCTTGCTTTTGATGGTGTTATTTAAAATGGTTAAGACAAATATTTCAATAAGGTAGTATTTGAGGGATAATAAATGACTGAATAACCAAAAGTTGATAAATATATCTGTAAATTATGCACTAAAGAATACACTATTTTAAAATAATGATATAGTGGTAATATTTGTTTACTTTTATGTTTTTTTGGGGAATAACACCACAATAGAAATAAAACTAAATACATTGCAGGAATACCAAACGTTTCAAAGTCTATTCTGACTTCGTTGTCAATGGCTTTATATTTATTGATGTGATTGCAAAATGAAAATTTGATTTATGACATTTAAAATTGACATTGTCAATTTTAAATGTCATAAATCAAATTGTCAACATTGTCAATTTTAAATGTCATAAATCAAATTTTCATTTTGCAATCACATCAATAAATATAAAGCCATTGACAACGAAGTCAGAATAAACTTTGAAATGTTTGGTATTCCTGCAATATACGTAGTTGTATTTCTATTGTGGTGTTATTCCCCAAAAAAACATAAATGTAATCAAGAATATGCCACAAACAACGTTTAGAAGACAAACTGGTAATATTTGTCTAGAAATGTGAGGGGCATTCAAGGAATGAAAGAATGAACAAGTTACTTAGTAATTAGGGAACATCCATAAATGATGTAGATGAATTCTGACTCCCACCCAGCCCCCATGTAAGAACCCTGCCATTTCTTACCTAAGATATTGTTTGAAAATTCTCCATTTTAAGGATAAAATGATAGTCTGAAATAACATACTTTCATTATCAATATTACATTTTTTTATTATTAAAACATGTTTTAAATTATAAAAACATTTTATACATACATATTGATACTGACTGACTTCGAGTTTTCATAGAATTAGACCGTTAGATGTTTACACCCTACCTCCATATAAGATAATAGCAGACTCACATGCACCCTAAAATAACTTATGTAATTTATGAATGGTACCTTAATTACTAGAAATTATGAATTCATTTTGTCATATGAGACTTAACATTTTAGACAAGTAGTCAAATTGAGAATGATGCCAGACTAACTAGTAAAAGAGAAAAAAATGGTTTAGAAAATAATTTATGTAAATTTACAAAATTTTACTCACTTTAAAAATTGATGTTTGAGAAATTTATTTATTTTATCCCTCAGAATTAATTTAAAATTGCAATAAATCTGATCTACATTATAAGCCAGTATTGAATGCTCTGACATTTTTACAGAATCTATTTTCAGGATTGTGAAGCAAGTACTTAATGAGTCATGTATTTATTATCAGAGTTGAATTGTTTTTACAAATTTCTTACTCCTAGTCCATATTTTGATACTTATTTCCCTAATTTGTTTTCTATGTAACATTCATTTTTTCCCTGAGCTGAAGTGAAACAAGTTAAAATATTCACATCCAATTTATATCTTGTGTTTGATCTGTGATTTATAGGGATGATCTATAGGCAACACAAAGTTCACTTTAATAAAATATAGGACTACAAAATTACAACCAAAATTCAGGTGCATTCCAAAAGGTAACTGTCAATGTTTCAAAATTACACACAGTTAAAAAATAAAGTGAGAGTAATAAAATGAATAACATGCTATTTCACTGAAAAGTCAATTGATTGCAGAATAAAGTGATTGTCCAGGAGAAAGGGCATGTTGCTCTCTCTTTCTAAACTGGTACCTATATACTCTAACAGTTTTAAAAGCTGGAATCACGAAGTTTAACAGACCGAACGGTTAGGCTTTTCCGCAGTATAACAATATTAAACCCAGATCATAGTTATCTTTTCTGCCACTAGCTGCGCAAATGTTCAGGACGTACCGATGTTTTTATTATTATCAAACGTAAATACTGTCGAATTCGAAATTATTAAAATTATAAAACTAAGATAACATTTAATGTAATTGTTTAAAAATAGTTTTAATAAAAAAATGGAAAGGTGTTGTGCATTGCCTAGTGGCCGAAAGGCAAGTGAAAATGTGGCTAAAGTGGGTATATTCAAAGTTCCGAAAGTGAGTAACCTAAAAATACATCAGTTTGTTAATAAATATTGTATTGTATACACTAGTTATTTGTCAAATCAAATTGTTTGGTATTTAAATGTTAAACTTTTTATTTATAACTAATACGATTAATAAATAATATATTTGATTGTAATCAATTAATTACTTTCCTATTATCAAGCATTTAATACTGAAATAAATAGGTATTTAACCATTTTTGATTTATATTATACTATTTGCAGAAACTATGTTTAAATGTACTTCACTTACGGTTTGTTTAATAGTTTAACACGTAGAGACAAAAGATGAACTATAATTTTAATTCTTAATAGACCTGTTAATAACATTAATTTATTTTTTAATAAAATTGTTTGCTGCTGGTTTTGTATTTATTTATTTACATACACATTTTAGCGAAATTAACATTTTCAGAGCTGTTGACTTAGTATCAACAAGATTCGCGTAAGGATTTAAACAACTTCTAAAAAGTAGCGCGCTCACCGGCAAAACATTCTGTCCCCTAAAATGCTACCATTTTTTAACATTACGGGCTCCTGGTATCTATACTTCGTGGCTGGATTTTTGAAATAATAAAATACAGAAAATTCACCTAATTCTGTTCATTGTAACTTCATTGCCTTATGCATTTCCAATTTCATTATTATTTTTAAAATGTATGTTAAATTTTAATAGGCCTTTCATATTCGAAATTTTTTTGTTAGCATTCGCCAACTTCCATTTTTTTCGGGCAGTTTTCACACCTGTTCAAACCATTGGCATGTAAATACAATGTTTATTTCCGAAAAAATGACAGAAGTTGACGCATGCCCACTAAAAATTTTCGAATATGAAGAGGCCTATTACAAGCTTAGATCATGTACCGCCTAGATATAGCCTCTCATGAACAAAATCGTGGCAAAGCTAGAAAGAGAGGGCTAAAGAGACAGTAACAGGCTATTTCACTTAGTGGGTGGAAGCAGCCAATGAATAAAATGCTGAACGTATTTCATTGGAAGCAGCTCCCAATCCAATGAAATAGCCTCTTGCCCTCTCTCTCTTTAGTCTTACCACGATATTTGTGATTCACAGGCTATATCTAGAAGGTACATGATCTAAGATTAGAAGTTGTTATATACTACCAAGAATATGGCTAGATACACCATACATGTTCATAGATATTTCCGAACTATTTTTGTAGAAGAAGACGCATCTGCCTTCACAGTTCTATGTAATAAGAAAGTTTTGTGTTCTGTGAAAAGTTTTCTTTGAAGTATTGATAAAATATTTGTTGATATGATAATGGTGAGGTAAACGAAATAATGCAAACTAATATTTTTCTTTAATTCTTATTAGAATGTGATATGAAACAAGTTAATATGTAATCAATTTGTGTCTCGATTTCGAAATTGTACCATCGTTGGCCATAAACTACATATCTTTTAAACATGTTCAATAACAGTCTTTTATATGAGAAAAGACCCCTAAAAAAGCCTCGAATAGGACCTCCAGATGTGTATCCACAAGAACCAAAGCAGAAAGAAGATGAACTCACAAGTGTTAATGTTAAACATGGTTTTCCTACGATGAACCATCTCAATGATGAGTTTGGTACTGCAAAGAATTGTACAGTCACTGCCAGTAAGGTAAAACATATTTCAAATTATTTACTTTGCGATAGCTTTATTATATATTTTTTAATTCAATAGGTTGGAGCATATTTCAATGATATTATTGCATGTAAAGAGGAATTATCAACATTACCAGATTCAGGTCGTAAAAGACAACAAATCACACAAAAAGACAATTTTTGGCCAGTAACAGCTCGTAATAAGGCACACTTAGAAGCTTGGTTTAAAGACCTTGCAGGAAACAAACCATTAATGACTTTGTCTAAAAAAGCTCCAAATTTTAACAAGAAAGAAGATATTTTTAATTTGTTGACAGAACATCAAGTACCAATGATTAGGGCTGCTTGGTTTATCAAACTTAGTTCAGCTTATACTGTGGTTGTGTCAGAGGCAAATAAAAATAAAAAGAGGCAGATGCCAGATCCAACTGCAGGTAAGCTTAGTGAAACTATAATTATTAGTCTTATTAATTAGGCAGTATGTTTGTTGCCTATTCAATGTGATTTCTCTCTATTCATTGGGTTTCTCTGCTGCTAAAGTAGCCATACACATTCTCTTGATGTCTTTCATTATTCTGTACTTTATATTTGTTCATTTAATTTCAAGAAAATGATCAGGTTTTTAATTTAGCTTTTTTTTATATGTATGTTACAGGACATGATCATTGATTAAGAATTCATTTTAAAAATCCAATTTTAGTTTAGTACAATTTATTTTAAGGCTGGATTCATTTATTTTTTTTTTTAATTTCATCCATAATGATAGAATCCCCTATTTCTATTTATCTTCTTTTATTAATTACACACTTGAAAAAAAAAGGACAAGGTTTCAGTTCAAGTGCATATTTTCACTGTGAATCATTTTTAATGGATTACTGTTAAGTAGGCTAAACCTCATGTGTAACTGTATTTAAATTGAAAAAAATCACCCTAAGGGTAGAAAACAGGGGATGGATTCATATTGGACTCTATTACTGTTTTCTCAAAGTGTCTGGGTTCTTTGTTTTAGATTCTTTGAGTTTCACTATGGTTCTTGCTTCTTGTATGATTTTTTAATGTTTCAGTACATGACTTTACATATATCACTCTACTTATATTTTAATTATTCATTGATTCAGTTCTGTTTAAATTTTTTAAATTCACTGTGAGTAATGTATTTTTGTGATTTCTCAATCTGTTCTCAGATGCCAATAAACAGCAGAAATTGAATTATAAAATGTTTATACAGGAACCAAAAACAATTACAATTTATATTTACAATTGTTATTTTGACATAATATTAATGTTCATTTTAGAATAAATCAGTACAATGTTTTGTATCCCAAAATCCTTTAATTTCCACAGTCCTTGTTATTTCAAGAAGTTATTTCTACAAATTGATTAAATAGAAACACAAAAACCAATTTCATAAGTGTTTTAAAAATTACTAAACTAATGAATTATAGAATTTTGCATAATGATATGATATATTTGAATCAGTTTTCTTTCTAATTTGTTTTAATAAGAAGTGATATTTGAATTATTCTTTTCCTTTAAATCTTAGTTTGGTACACAGAATTTTTTTTAACTTGAAGAAGATTTGTAAGTTGAAATGTAAACATATACTTAAATTTCCATAATTGCTGTATATCTAATACATGGGACTATACATAATTTTTCAGAATGGACTGGTACTTTATTGAAGTTCCTAAAAGATCAATTTCCAAAATTGCAAGAATACTATTCACAAGTGGAGAAACCCCCAAACCCAAATGCAACTTTAAATTCTGTACATACAAGTGAAACAGAACAAAAATTAGCCATAAGACATTGGAACTACTGCACAAGGCTTCTGAAATATATGTATGAAGAAGGTAAGTTTTATTAAATATGTTTTAATTAATTTATACATTATTTTTTGTTTTAAATAATGATAATTACTTGTATCTGTATATTCCCAACAGTCAGCTATAGGCCTGTATTGTACTATAACATATTTTTACACTGTTGCATAAACATGACTCCAGACTATTAATTTTCACTCCTGGGAATAACTTCAACATTAGGATGTTTGTGGAGCCTCCTAGTAATCCTTCCTTCAATTATTCTTTTTAAGGTCTCAAATACAATTTTTGAAATATTTATGCAAAAAAGTGTAAAGTTAATCTGAATATCACAATAATTAAATTGTTCCTTTTTGGGCATAATTGTTTTAATTTTTCTTTTAGTTTATCCATGAATCAAGAGTCTAATGAATAAATTTTACAATTATTTAAAATAAATATATTTGCACTTAAAGAAAAGAAATATTAAAAATTAAATATGAATAAATATATTTAATTTTTAATATTCCATTATTGTTCCCCATAAATTATGAATAGATGCAGTTTCAGAGTACTGGGCATGATAGTTTATATATATTATTATTATGAACTTTTGTTTTACATCTCCATATCTGTCTAATCTGCCAGTCATTGGTAGCTGGAATTTTTTGTGACATCTATCCCAATATGAGACTATTTTTGGGAGTGGTTATTTGTCCATTCATCTCACTATCCATACCATACAAGTTGTTGTTTTTCTGTGTTTTTTGCAAACATTCTACTTTCATGTGTCTTCCTAGTTCTTCTTTTGTTATATGTTCAAGTCTAGATCTCTATGCCACTCTATTTCCAAAAACCATTTCAAATGCTAAGCAGTTTTTTTGTTTCTGTGACATTTGCATAACAATGTACAACTCATAATAACCTACTTATAGTGTTCAATTGAGCTGAAATTTTGCATATTTTCTTGAAACTATAACAGTTTAAATAGAGTTTTTTTTTCCTATAGCATTCAATATTTCACTCTGATTCCCCTTAATAGTTTGTCCTACATTAGTTTTCTGACAAAAAAAACTTTACACTAATAGTATTTGACTAATAAAATTACAATACAGTTACATAATTAGTGTTATAAGTTTATGTTTCAATTATTTCGTATTTGTACACTAAGACTTGTTTAATTTTTTTTTTTTCTAAAACAGTTTATATTATTTTTTCCAGTATTCTTGGGTATTAATCTACCAGGTACAAAAAAAATATATAAATTACATGTATTTTGCAGAGGTTACTTAATAAAAGATTTTAATTTTTTTTATCATTAAATTTAAGTATAAAAGTAACCATTGGTTGCTTGTTATATAATTTTATTTTCAGGGTTAATGGACAGACAAGAAGTTTTGAATTGGATAATAGAACTATTGGAAAAACAGAAATCTCAACCAAACGACGACGGTATTTTGCGAATATTTTTACCGTTGACCCTGCAGTATTTAGACGAGTTCGTCCAATCAGAACTGTTGTCGCGCCGACTGGCACATTTCTGCACGAAAAAATTGGCGTTCATGTTGAGCAGTGTCGCCGAACCCAACATCATTACTTCACCTCCCAGCGAGAGCAAAGGCGAAACAAAAGATCCTGACAAGGAGAAAAAGGAGAGCGCTCAGCCGAATCCGGTGCAGAGCACGATGGCTGAGTACCAAAACTGTCCACACCATAGGGATATAGGTGAGAATTTTTTTTGTCAAGAGATTATGACCACTTAAAATAAAATAATACGAGGTGTGGCCGTAAAATAATGGAACTGACGCTGCAAAACATTTTTTTTTGTTTTCATACATATTTGCTTATATACAGTCCTGCTCAATCTGTAGTACTTTCCATGTCACTCTCCCAGCTTCAACATATACAGCAAACTCATAGAAGTAAACGATTTAATAAAAAAAACCCGCAAAAATACGTCGTTCTTTTGTTTTTTGCTTATAAAAAAAATAATGAAGGAATATCGTCTCCAGGAAAGTTGTAAAGAATAAAAAATCCTTCTTAATGAGTGTTTATATATCTTGATTTGATCATTTTTTACCGAGTGAACTCAGAAAAACTGCTCAAAATTGGATTTTTTTCAAAAATTTATTACTAGTAACTAATACTGGAATATTAGTCATTGTCAAAACAATATGATTGATACTGTTGAATTAGTAGTTTTTAAAAGGATTCGAATTTAAATAATTTAGAGAGCTATTTTGCACATCCCGCCATATTAACAAGACAAGTCCGATCGGAATATACTAAAGGTATTTTGTCTTCTAAACGAAGTTCATAAATTAAAACCACTACCAAACGTCAGTTTGTTTATCTTTATATTTATTGGTTTTTTGTGGTGTTATTCACTATAATGTATTTTGGAAGTTCCAGATCTTGGTTTTTCAACTGATTTAAAATAATAGTAAACAGTTCATTAAGTATACGAATATGCGACAGCCAGCCAGCGGTGCATTGACAATAGCTTTCAAGGCAAGACGGATCTAGAATTTTCTTAAGGTGGGGGCATGAGATGAAAATTATGGTAAATTGCATTAGTATTTGTTTTTCTCAGCAGTTTATTACGTTTTTATTTACTTAACTATTAAATATATATTTAAATTGCATCTACTTAACATACAATATCGATCTTTAGCGTTATATATCTCAACGTTATAAGCTATCACTAGGCAAATTAAGATTCTTCCAGCTGTTATTACAACCAAGCCAAGTTATGAATTTTTTAAAATCACTCCCTTTATATAGGTTTTTTTTCAGCTTTTGTCTTTAGAAAATGTTGTGATCAAATTTATAAACATTCATTTTGAAAATTTTCTGATTCTCTGCAATTTTTTTCTATTAACTTCAATATGTACAGATCATTACTTTTTACCTTATAAGCAATAAAATGAAAATACCCCATATTTTTGGGGGTTTTCAAGCTCAAATAATTTACTTCTATGAGTTTGCTGTTAAAATTATGACAGTTATGACTTATAAAGTATTATTTATGTGTTGACTTATGTGGTTTGCTGTTGAATTTTATTTCACTTAAAAATCTCTATTGATTGGTGTAAGACTCAAATCTTGTTTTCTTTAGTGCACATTTTACCTTAGACAACAGAAGTCGCACGCCTGAAGATCTGGCGAATAAGGCGGATAGTCTAAGACTGGGATAATGTACTTTGTTAGACACCTCTTAACAGACTATACCGAATGAGCTGGCTCATTGTCTTGGTGAAACCTTACGGATTCTTCATTAGTTCCTTCACTTTCAGAAATCACCCAAATGCTTAACTGAAGGTCTGACTGACCCATAGTACAATATTCTGTTCCGCTTTTGACGTGGAAGGGCGACCAGGCGTAAATCACCATCAAGACCCGCAAGAAACATTCATTGTCATACACTTCTTTTAATTAATTATGAGTTTCAGTAGCAGTTTTTTCAAGTTTTATTTTTAAGTTTTTCCACAACTATTCGTTGACTGAAGGCTCCACGATAAACAGCTATAGAAGCGTCTTATGTTTTTAATAGCCGCATTTCATAGTATTGAATATGTTAATGAAACTATCCATTTTTTCGTAGTCATTCAACTCAGTTCCATCATACAAACGATTGTTCTGGAGTGCCCGACGGCGTTGGTTTGGTGCGGTGTAGGAGTGGGTACTATATGGCACGGCTCTCCGTTAGATGCTCTTCCGGTGCTGCCGTCGATGCTGCCGATGCCTTTGAGAAGTGACATGAGCAGTTACAGGAAGCAAATAGAGTATGCTGAAAGTTGTATCAGAGAAAGAAGTAAAAAAGCAGAAGGGAGATGGTGTACTGAAAAGTGGCAAGCATCTTCAAAAGGTAAGTTTGGCTACAGTGATAATTTGTGTATTATATGTCGTCCCGGCAGACGTTGTTCTGTCAGTTCCTAATTATATGTTCTGATTTTGGAAAACAAAAAAATAAATAAATAAAAAAATCCGATCGCGGCACCACGTGCCGGATTTAATTGTGAATCTAAACCATTCAGGGATCCAGTAAAAGACACACAAGAAATCTTACCAAAATCGGTCCGACTGTTTAGGAGGAGTTCAGTAATATACATCTACAGAAGAATTATATACATAAAGAATAGTTCAAAACCTTTCATTGGGTTTCTCAGAGGGAAATCTCTATTAATATGAAAAAAATCCTTGTAGTGAACTGAAATTTATAAGAAAAGCTCCTGACTTAACAACAATCTAAAGATTTTGGTAACTATTGTTTCATTTACAAATAGGGTGAATTATCTTAAACATACCCAGGCCAGTGTTTCAGGGGTGGGGGTCATACCTAGGGAAGTTTTGGGGGGTCCATGTTTAAAAAAACGGTTCACATAAAAAAGGTTTTTACTTGGTAATATTTTATTAATAATCTCTTGTAGAGTAGTTCTAAATGCGCAGTGATTAGAAACAGTTCTCTTCATTCTGTGAATTTACTAATAATTGTAAATGCAGATGTAGTGAATAATGTTTTGCTTCATTTCAGGGGAACCCCCAAATTGTCCCGTGGGTACGCCTGTAGTCTGAAATATCTTTGAATATTCAACTAATGTTTGTCGCTTCCCTTTCGGCTCTTAAATAGAACACCAACTGTGGTGGGTTAAGGATCCAGACTTACATGAAGAGCTTCATCTTTTTTATTGAAATTTGGCTGACATTTTTAAATTTCAAAAAACACACATTTAATAGAATGTCAAACAAATTCTTTTGTTGTTCTGTATAGTGCAAATGTACAAAGTTCAGGTTTTGGTTCAACCTAAATGAAAAAGTGTATTTGGTTCATTAAAATTGGCACTATTTTCTTCATCAGGAGGTTCAGCGACGAAACCGACCAACAGCGAAGAGAAAGTAGAGTGAAGGTGATCCCTTCAAAATGATCAATTTGTAGTGATATGTCTAAAACCACAAAGAAACTGTCCTGAGGGAAAGCTGCAAATAAACCGGTCAACAAGGCGATAGCTGCGACCAACCTAACACTAACAATAACATTATCACAGTTTCACTTGTTTTTAAGTCTCCATCTAAAGCTAGAAAACAGCAAGGGATACCCTAGGAAGTTGTTTCAATCATAACATCCTAATATTCTATTTTTAAATCCTTTAGACACCCAGTGTAATCATAACTCCCCTTCAATGATTTTCATGATGGATTGAGTTTTTATTGACACATCAATGTTTACAGTGTGTGTTGTATCCCAATTGTCAATTATCTGTCAGGATTTGTTTCCGTTACAACTTAAAAAAGAAAATTTTGATACTTCACTGCTATTCTAATGAGTTACATTACTAGGTTGATAGAAGGTCGAGAAATTGTTTATTTTATATATTTTGTTTATTTTGGAAGGGCTTTCAATTGCCCTAACAAAATTTAAGTATGTATATATTTTTTGAATGTTAATTGTTTTTGTCATACAAATTATGTTATCTAGGATCATTTAAACTACAGAGAAATTCTCTATAATTTAATATAATTTGGAAAGTAAATCATTTTTCCTGTCAATTATTTCAAAATCAATATTTAACTCGGATTCAGCTATTATTTTGATACTCTTGATATAGTGTGTATGGATTTTAAAAATGTGTTTAATGTTTCAATTTGGTTATTGTAACAGTTTTATCAGTTATATCTGTATTTCCTATTTTTGCCTTTTTGGTGTTTATGAAATCATTTTTGATGCATTTTTAGTTAGTGACTGTTTTCACTCTTACATGTAATTGACTATCTGTTGTTTATTATATGGGCTTCAGTTAACATACACTAATTTCATACAATATTCTCACAATTAATCAGCTATTAGTTTTTCTTTTCCTTTTACTGTATAGAGTTAGTTATGTGGATTTTTCTAATAGTTTAAGGTATTTTGTTTAGTATCTCTTTTAATAATTTTTATTGATTTTCAGTTTCTTGTTAAGGCTTTTTTAATTTCCATTTCAGCATCTTCTTTCATCATAAAGTTTAATTTTTTAAATATTTCTTTAACGTTGTCATTTTTAAATTAAGATATATTTTTTTGTATTGTGCCTGTTTCAATTTCTTTGGTTTTAGATGAGATTTTGCCACCACAGAACTATGGTCGAATACCACGTCCGCGCCGAGGTAAGTTATTGTTGATAATAAACTAAGTTTGTACATTATAATTAACATTATATTGCCGATTTGGTTTCTTGTTTTCGTATTTTATTGTCTTGGAATTTTCACCTATAGACACTCTTAGCCAATAAATGGTATTAAATCATTAGTGTGCGTATTTTTTGTTATTTTAAGGGCTTGCTCTGTTCTTTTATACAACCGCGTAATCAGCATGTGATTTTTTATAATTTTTCATAAAACATATTTAGTACAGTATTTGCCTTATTTATCATTTATCTCACCTAAACAATAGACAAATTACCAATACATCGTTAATAACAGCAAACCTAAACACCAAATAAAATTACTGTAATACAATTATATTCCGGGTATATCCAAGAAATTACACAATTTTGAAATACATGCGAAGTAACAAATATTGTTGTCATGCATATAAAACTGTTATTCAGCTCATAATTCGAATTGCGTGTACTGTGAACCTTGTGTTTGTGGTATGAGGAAACATTGAAATTGAAGCAATGTCTCTAGAGCTAAATCCTCCATAGAAGCAATTATTGCTAGACAAGCGGAACTCATAGTATGTTAAATTTGTTAGACGAAAACAAAAAATTGTGCTTCTCAGCAGATATCCAAGCGATTACGCATAAATAATACATACAGTGATTGACTGTTTGGTCATATTGTAGAGGTTTCTTTCTCGTAAAATCTGTGAGGAAGACTTTGGGTAAGAGACACTAGTAACCTGGGCAGTTGTAAATGTCCTACTACACTTTGTTTCCATTAGAAGTTTAAAATACTTATTTTATAGAAAAGACGCGAGCAGGGGAAACCCCAATCAGTAGACAGAATAATATTTGGAAAAAGTTTATTTCAAGATTTTATTCAGATGTTTGTTTTATTAACGGAATTTCATGTTATATATTATATGGGTTGAATTGTTTAATACCTTATTCTCTTGATGTACCTGTCACTATTTTCGAGAAGTCCTCCAACTATACCATAATATTAAAAGCAATAGTTATTTATTAATATGCCTCTTTAATATAGTCAAGTGTGTCAACAAATATTTATTTTTAGGAACAGTAACCACTAGAGTGTTAGCAGCTTTGGATGCTTTAGATCGGCACAGGTTTGACAAAATGGACGCTGCTAATTCTTTGGACACACTTTACACAAAGGTAAGAAGTAATTCTTATTTTTTCAGTAGTTTTTACATTGGGAATACAGTTATCAGTCTAAAAGAATTAAGGTACATACTAGACATTGTTTAAATTTGATGCTCATGACTAATTAATAAATATAACTTGAGATTTCTTTGTTAATTACCTCATAAAATTGTTCTACATTTTTATCAAAGTAGTTTCAGCATTGAAGAAAACAGTGATCATAACACTTCATAATATTTTGTCTATTTATTTGGACTTTTGGTTAAACAACAATGAAATTACTTAATTTTTCGATGTTTTCAGGTATTTAATAACAGCGACCAAGAAACTGCAGTGGTAAAACTCTTATGCGAATGGGCAGTATCTCCAGAAAGAACAGGTGAGCATCGTGCCCTTGCAGTAGCCGCACTTTTAGATCGACGTCAGTCAGATACCAACACGCCCGGAGATCAAGAAGCTGCTCCGGGTGATGACAAAGACTCCAGCAGTAGTGTACCTGGTGGTCCTCCTATGTTTCAATCTTTGCTGATGAAATTTCTGGATGTTGATGCTCCCGTTCCGGCTCCTGACGACTGCTCAATGGTAAGTAAAATTGTATTAGTGTACCCTTTCAGATCAAATGTTTGAAACTCATAGCATGGACAACTAAAATAAGGATCTGTTTCATTTTACAAGGGTAGGCAAAAGATGTCCAAAGTGGAGCCACTATCCTTGCCTGGTTACGCCTTTGGCTCAGTAACCCATTTTTCGTATATTGTTCCAATAAAAATGGTAAATTATTTCGTCAATGAATCATAATATATTAAATTTGATATTCGGCTTAAACGAATGACAATTCACCATTATTTACATCAACAGGAACTGACTTTGTTCCGTTGAGGGATATAAGTCCGCTGCTACCAAGTAGAGTACCTGTAGCAACGTATACAGTTCCCACTGACTGCGCCAATTTGTTATATAAAATTTTAAATATTTAACTGAAAAAAAAATTCTTTGACAAAATTCTAATTATTAAAATATAAACTTGTAAACAAGATTATTATCATTGCCAAAAATTACAATTTAATTGATATTTTTTATGCTTGTAGAAAAAGACTGCCTTCTCCAATTTGGTACATTTATTTGCTGAACTGATACGACGCGACGTTTTCTCCCATGACGCTTATATGTGCACCCTCATCTCTAGAGGCGACCTTCTAGGCCCTGAAGAAACTCCAGAGATTTCCAACACCCACCACGCTAAGATAGAAGTATGCTCAAAACCGATTACTTTTGTTTTTCTTGGCATGAATGTTTTCGTTTTTTCTTCAGCCGATGGATTACGACGATGCCAACATCGACCACGACCTCGACAAGATCCTTCAGAACATCAAGGATGACCAACAGAACTCCATGGACGCTCCCGACAGTCCTAAGGATCACGATCACGTTCACCATCCGCACGGAGCTTCATCCATGGGTCACGTACCTATGGAAAGCGATCACGGGGATCACAAGGTGAAACCTTCACGTCATCTTTTATACACCACGCATTTTCCTTTGTGTCAAGACGATCCGTTTTCGCAACACGATTGTAATCAAAGGCACGTGCTGTTGTATGGAGTCGGAAAAATACGTGACGAGGCAAGGTAAGAACTTGTAGTATTGTTTTTAATTATTTTCCATTAAAAAGACTAGTGAATATAGCTGACAGGTTTTCTGGAACTTGACCTTTGATATTATATTATTAGCACAATTCGATGAACGTTAAATTTGTTTTTTTTTATTAACAAATTACAATTTGCCAATATTTTCTTCTCAAATTCAATATGGCGGTTTGATGTTACCGACAATTTTTTTGTAAAATCACTGGGTAAATTGTCAGATAAACGGATGTCTTAACTAGTCTGAATTAAATTCCTAAAAAATTGAACTTATCACAATATAACGCAAAAATACGGTTATAGTTTAATTGGTTTTTAACTAAAATTTAGGACAGTACGTCACATATTATTACGCACCCCGAGGGTTTTAAAACAATTTAATTTACACCTAAAATAAATCTTTATTTTCATCAAAAATTCACAATTTACTAGATTAATACTTCAAATATTACAACGATAAGTCAAACGCAAATCAGCTGTCCACTACTCAACCGCTCTTGTGGCACGGCTGATTTTATATCCTGTCCCCATCACTCTCGATCAGTCTTGTAACTTCCTTGTTTTTCTAGTGTGCATGACAGCCAACTTCTAATGGCATTTTGGTAAAACCCTAGGCCCTACAATATGATTTTGCTAAACATTTTATTTGAGTTGGTTTTTACGAGAGAATTCTCCTATTATTACGGCCAATTAAACATTTTAATTGTTGCAATGTGAAGTGAATTGAATTAAGTGGACTGTAGTTTTGAGTTGGTTCTATTTTGATAAAAAACTCAATTGCCCTTTATAAGAAAACTCTTACCTTGTCTACGAGTTAGATCTAGTAAAAGCCTTTGGAAATCTGCCATCCATGTATTTGTCTGCATTCGGCGTGGGTAGCCGGCCTTAACCCTGGGTTTTTAGGCACAACTAGAGTTTATAATGTTGGGCAATGCGTACTTACGAGGGGGTTTACAATAAATGAGTAATAGCTGCACACATACTTTGGGGTTGCACTAGCGACCACATGGCGTAACGTTTTCTCCTTGAGAGTTTTAGCGGAGATCCGTCCTGTACGAGAGGCGAACAACGAGTCCCTTTTCTTCTTACTGCGATTGCGCTTAAGGCACCGATTTTTTTCCAAGCAGTTGAGAATATACATATATAAATATAAAGGCTGTCTCTTTTAAACCCAAGACAGAGTGTTCTCAACACAATGTTTAAATGTATTTTTTAAACCAGAATCAAAGATTTGGTTACTAAGCAAAAAATGCCTATCCAGCTGGGACTCTGATGAATAGAAAAGTATTGTAGAATCGAAAAGTGACGTCATTTTGTCGTCATAAGGCATAATCGTCGTTTAACGATGAAACGAGTTATGAGTGCGAACATTTCTAAACTGACGTCACTTTTCGATTCTACAAAAGTTTTCTATTGATCGGAGTCCAGGGCCAGGTGTACTTATCGGTATTATTGCACAAGAGTGCAAAAAATTCTAATTTACACTTTGGTAATACTTTTTACAAATATTCATTAACAAATCAAATTGACAAATAAAAGTTAAAGAAAACCTCATTCGGTTATTAGACGTTTTTAGATATTAACTCTTTGAGTTCATTTTTTAATAATATCCTAAATGTTGATTTTCTTTACTTCTCATAAATTTCATAAGTAATTCGCCTTTTTCCAAATATCTGTAAGTTCTTCATTTGTATAGCACAAGGATTGATTCAAAAATAGCAGACCTAACAAAGAAATAAACTAAAAAAGCGAAAATATAGAAAATATACTCACTGACTAAGAAATCGTAACACCCATAAGGAGATGTTAACATTTAATATTGTTTCGGTGAAGCATAGATGCTATAATAAGAAGTAAATGATTAAAATTTTAATAAAAATACCAAGGAGTTTAAATTTTTAAATTTTGTTAATAATGGTTTGCCTACTGCGGTTATCTATACACTCCCCAACAGGTCTTGGCATTGATTCGATAAGGTGGTCTATTTCTTGTTGAGGAATACTATCGCAAGCTAAATGTATTTCATGTCTTAGAACCTTCAATGTCCGTGGGGGACCATGGCACATTGGTCTCTTCAAAACAGTTCAAACTAACTCATTTTGTCTTGTAAACGTTGTTTGTGGCATGTTCTTGATTATTTTTATGTTTCTTTGGGGAATAACACCACAATAGAAATAAAACTACGTATATTGCAGGAATACCAAACGTTCGAACAAATACTAAAGGTGACCTATTTCCATGTGCAGTAGCACCCCATACCTACCATAACGCCTACTGTTTGGTGTACATGTCGCTCAACATCAAATTGAGGTTAACATCTTTCTCTGCGACGTCATCTAGCCGTTCTTGGGCTACCATGTCCACCCAAGCAGAATCGAGATTCATCAGAGAATACGACCTGATGCCATTCCACATTCCAATTGTGTTGTTCTTTGCACCACTGTAATTGTTATCGTCCATGCTCAGCGGTCAGATGTAGCACACGATAGGGTCAATAATGATGGGGTCCAAACGACCTTTTTTGGTACATATTAAAAAATGCAAAAACGGCTACAATATTAATTGATAAAAAAATTACATGAAAAAATATTACCAAACTTTACCAAATTTTAATTATTTACCCCTTACTATAGCATCTATGTTTTACCATAACAATATTAAATTTAAACATCTCCTTCTGAGTATTACGACTTTTTAATCAGTCAGTATTTTCTGTATAGTCTCCTGTTAGCTCATTACAATTTTGTCATCCATATTTAATAGCTTCAATGCTCTGTGCTGCTATAGAATCCACCTCTTCTTCTTGGAAGGAAAAAATAAGTTTTCACGATGCACGAAAACTATATTTTCACTAAATTTGGCCATTTCTTGATTTGATCATTCATTCTGAAGATAATTTAAAATTATCTTAAAAGAACTTCATCCATGGTTATAAATTTATTGCTACGAAACTTCCGCAAACATTGAAACGCTATGCTTATTTCATGTTTATGTTGACGTAGATACACAACCTTGGGGCTGCAAATATACTTATTGATTTTTTTTCAGGCACACTGTAAAGAAAATGTCGAAAGAAATCTGCAAACTTTTCTCGAAGAAATTCAGCGTCGACGTCGCAGAAGGAGGAAAAGTCAAGAAACATTCGAGAAACGAGTTCAATTTCGAAGCCACCACACAAAAATGTCAAAGCCTCAGCTACTTCGATCAACATGTGGTCACGTGGCAGTGCAGCGTTACCGTCATCGAAATGCTGAATTCCTTCGCCACGGGAAACTCGAACTACCTTCCCGTTCAGGAGCACGTAGCTTTCCTTTTCGATCTCATGGAGCTGGCGTTAAATATTTACGGACTGATCGACGTTTGCATACAGATTCTGAAAGAACTGCCGGAAGTGGAGACGCAGCTTTACAACAAGAATTCGGTGTTAAGCAGGAATTACACGACTTCCTTGAGTTTGTATGTTGTCGGGGTGTTGAGGCGCTACCATTGCTGTCTGCTCCGTAAGTACATAATTAAATGATTCTTTAACTATTCTATCAATGAAATATATTCGTTACTAGTCTTTACTACAACAGTTTGCGTTCGAATATCTGAGAAGTTCTAAAAACGTGCTTTATAGGGTTCTGAAGTAAAACAATTCGGTCAGTGATATTTACTTCAAGGAAGCAAATTCTATTGCATCATAAAATCTTTGTTATATTCCAAGCTAGATGTCCAATCAATATAAAAAGAGATGTTTTGGATATTAAATTATAAACTCAGTGAATATTTCTATTTATTTGCTTTTTATAACAAAAAATTATAGCTACTGCTGTCAGTTGGTCAGTGCACTTTATTTTCATCAAATTTTAAGAAAATGTACGCAATCGATTGTTTTAAATCATTTAGAATAAATTTTCATTAATCTTTAGTATGAACCATATTTCATTTTTTATATATTTTATTATTATATTTTTTGCCTTATTAATTTGAATAGACAATTCTCATAATAAGCGTGTGAGGCGTCCACTTTTGGATTATTCAAACTCTATTCAATAGTGGTTTACTAGTATTGTTTGAAAGATACCTTACACCTTAATTACACACTTTACTTTATTTTTAAACAAATGTGTGAGAATTGTTTCACTGACACTGCTGTTTCTTCAGCCTAGTCTTATTTACATCTTAAGATAATTGGAAAATCGCCAGTTTTCAGAAACATTAATGGGCTAATCTCGTATGATGTGATTTATTGAAACCAGATACAGTTTACATAAATGCTTATAAAGAATGTAGTAATAAAGCAGGTTGTATGCAATAGAAGGTACAAAAAACCTGTACGCGGGTTTGGCATACACTTACAACCTAAAGAAAACTTAAAAATTAAATGAATTAATATATAGTCACAAAATAAAAACCATAGTTAAAAAATGTGAATCTCAAAAAAAAAACAATTTCAATGTTAGATGTGTCTTCTTATGAATAGTTTTCAGATTTTCAGGTAATTTATCAAAACAGTCACAAACATTAAATAAATGTCATTTTCCCATACTCAAAATTTACTTATGGCTTATTTATACTTTTCCATTGTGTATTGCTAATATGATATACAATTTTTTTTGAAAAAATCCTCAAAACTATGTAATATTAGTACATTCAACTGAATGTACTAATACATACGCTTGATATCAATAATTATATGATCCGAGCTGCCTATGCATGTAACAATTCTTATTTGCCAATTAATTAGTAGGTTTAGTGTCAAAAAATAAATAGTATTGTATTGATAAGGTTGCTTGTTACAGATAAAATGAAAGGACTTATCCCTTTTTTTTAAAAGAGACTATTTTCATGGGGCTTGCATTTAAAATTTTGATGTTATTGTTGTAAGATATTTTGTAATATCAATTTCTTTAAATGACCATATTATTCTTCACTATGGTTATTTTTATGTTTCTTTGGGGAATAACACCACAATAGAAATAAAACTACGTATATTGCAGGAATACCAAACGTTTCAAAGTCTATTCTGACTTCGTTGTCAATGGTTTTATATTTATTGATGTAAATTGCAAAATGAAAATTTGATTTATGACATTTAAAATTGACATTAGAAAATTTGTTGTTTTTAGATATACAGGTAGCACAAAAAATTCTAAAGATCATGAATTATAGTTAACCAGC
Source organism: Octodonta nipae (assembly GCA_034190945.1). NCBI lineage: Eukaryota > Metazoa > Arthropoda > Insecta > Coleoptera > Chrysomelidae > Octodonta > Octodonta nipae. The sequence continues at coordinate 14,590,840 of CM067223.1, forward strand.
TTTCAAATTAGAAGAATTTGAAAGAGTTGTCTTTAGAATTTATAAGTGGCGTTCCTAGGTACGACTTTGTTAAAAGATAGCGCATTCGCCAAAAATGTTTTCGATATTAAAGATTTAAGTGTATTTCTTGTTTGGAATGTTGTTTTAACATTAAATCTGTTGCCCACTCTTTTCAATCTTTCTGACAGACCCTGTATATATGGCATAGTTGTAACTGTAATATTGTTGTCTTGAGTAGTAGTAGTGTTAAGAGAAGTTCTAGGTTCATTCGGAAGGTTTGTTTTCTGTTCAAGCCTGTTTAATTCTTTGTTGATAAATTTTGTGGGGTAATTGTTTCCAGTGAGAACATTCTTTATAATTATTTTTTCTTTGTTGAATTTATTATCATCAGAACAGTTGGTCTTTGCTCTATCATATAATGACTTAATGACACCTTTCTTTACTGTATTCGGATGATTTGAATTGAAATATAAGTATCTGTTTGTATGAGTTGTTTTTCTATAAACTTCTGTTTCGAATGAAGATTCTGTTTTTGTTATTAATATGTCTAAAAACGATAGTTTGTTATTTTCTTCAATTTCAAGGGTAAATTTGATAGTTGGCTCTTTGTTATTTATATCATTTAATAATTTATCTAGTTCTTCAAGATTGTGTTCCCAAATTACGAAAATGTCGTCAACGTAACGCCACCAAACTAAAGGTTTATTTTCTTTTGATAAAATTACTTGTTGTTCAAAGTTTTCCATAAATGTGTTACTCAATGCTGGTGAGAGACAAGAATCCATGGCCATGCCAAAATCCTGTTGGTAAAAATCATCGTTTAATTGAAAGTATGTAGTTTTGGTACAATATGTTACTAGTTCCATTATTGTATCAATTGATAACTGAGTTCGTTGATTTAATGAAAAGTCCCGTTCTAGTAGTTGTTTTACTATTGGAAGCGTTTTGGAAACAGGAACATTGTTATAAAGATTTACTATATCAAAACTTGCTATTGTAAAAGTATTTTTGTATTCTATATGAGACAGTTTTTCACTATGGTCACATGTTGTTATATTATAAAGTTGTTACAATGTTTATTTCGTTTTAATACAGTATCTCCTGAACAAACCTCAGCTGTTTTCGACGGACTCTGCAAGGTGGTAAAACACGTTTCGAACCCTGGAGATTGCAGTTCGGCAGAACGTTGCATCCTAGCCCATCTCTACGATTTGTACTCATCTTGTAACCTTCTGAAATCAAAACCGCACACAGTTGAGCCTTTCAGCAACGCATATCCAAAAATAAAACAAGCTTTGTATACGGCTCTCCAACCAACACCGAGTAACATCTACGTTTACAACTCCCAATATCTGCAGGAGTTGTTTGTAAATCCCAGGAGGGTTGGTAGAACTGACAGCGTGCTGGCTAAACAACTAAATGAAAATGGCAACAATAGGTAAGTTTTAGAGTAGGCAGTAAATATGGATACTGTAAATGTCATAGAAAAACATTTAGAAAACAGCGGCAAAATTTCTGATGCTAGTCGATAATATTAGTTGTCTAATGTTGGTAATTTATTGTATATTGTTACACATTGAGTTCCATTAAAGCACATTGACGCTAAAATGCACTTCCAAAGAAGAAATCCTTTCCTAATTTTAGTTCCAAATTCAAACGTTAAATCTTTATTCGACTAACTGCGTTTTACAATATTCATACTTATATTTATATGTGTACTTCTGCTTATTAGAATCTCTGCAAACTTTCCATTGCCGTAATCCTTCCTGCACAATCGGTAATTTCTTTAAACCCCTGTCTTCTACGGGAGCTTCTGCTAGCAGGGATTCTTTCTGAAGATGCCCTCACATCTGTAGATATTTATAGGGTCAGAAATATCGAATATTGCAGCTGTTATTCACAGGTGTATGTTCAATAGTGAGCTAGTTTCAACTTTGGGTGAACACCCCATTGATTTTCTCTAAGACGTCCAAAATTCCTAAGTTGCTTTGGTCTATGTTAAAAAATCTCTTATGTTTTCCCATATCATGATTCATACCAATGTTTGACCGATTTGCAGCCACTCCACTTTGTTCTTTTCATTATTTATGACTGTGTTAAATGAGGAATCATTACTGTTGGTAGTTGGACTTGTGAATACAAGTTCCATATACGCAAATCATGGTACTTTCTGCCTCATATCAAATGTGATATAAGCCTCCACAGCTTTATGCCGAATATAAGGTTCTTCTAACTGCAATTCTACTTCTGCTTTAGCCTGTATAAACATTGTCAATTGACTGAATTTCAGGTAGTCTTAAAACCATGGATTTGGTAATGGATGCAGCCTCACCAGTGTCAATATGATGTGTCTGTACCAGTGGCTATACCCTGGATTACTAAATTGACAGGGTCTTCACAGTCCCCCCCCCACATCTAGTAACCGTCTTGAGGGGCTGATGACTCGTTAGCAAATTATTTTGTTCCTAACCATGTTTAGGTTCTTCACAAAACTATTGCCAGTATAATTTTTTGTTCGGTACTTAGTCGATTTCAACAATGAAATTTCTGTCGGTCAGGGGCGTGCCACACGGCTATTTCGTAACAATATTAACAGCAAAATAAAGATTGAAATGATAACTCTTGGGAGCCAAAAACAAATTGCTGATGGTTTCTATACAAACCAGGACCAGGTTATAGATTTACATATTTACAATAAAATAACGACACGATATTTAATTATTGATGCTTTTAGGTATTCCTTCGTTAGCAATGCAATAATTTACGTGTGTCGAGAAATAGACAACGACAGACTGAACGATTTAGCCATAATGTGTGCAGAAATGACGGCATGCTGTAACTCTTTAGCGGCAGAATGGTTAGGAGTCCTGTTGACTCTTTGCTGTCCACTTTCTCATCCCGGATATTATGCCGACGTTTTAAGTCAAGTCGATGTACAGGTAAAAAGAAAACTCTCCAAGAATGGCGAACGTTACTAAATAATTTCATGTATTGTTTAGGATGTCAGTATTCACAACGCCCTTGCAGTATTCACGTGTATTTTGATAGCCAGACATTGTTTTTCTTTGGAAGATTTTGTTGGAAGAGTAGCACTGCCTAGTCTGATGAAGGTGAGTTTCGAATTTTCAAAAGTACAAATTTTGAACCTTATACACGTTAAAAAGCTAATTTCTGTCTTTATTTAGCAGGTTTATTTATTCATTCAGCAAGCTAACCAGAAACGATTTTTAGGTCAAGTCTTTGGACAACGGAGAAGGCCGGGCAGAGGGTGGGATGCGTCTAACATGTCATCTTCTGCTTCGCTTATTCAGAACTGCCGAAGGCCCACAACCTGGTTTATATTCCGTCGGCTCTCCGCCTTTGACAGCACCAAGGCCACCGTTAGGTGTGAGACTTAGTTGCGACCGCCATCTTTTAGCAGCTGCGCACAGGAACATCAATGTGGGACCAGTGTTAGCGGTTCTAAAGGCGGTTCTTATCGTAGGGGATGCTACGGCTAAAGAAGGTACAGAACCCAGTCTGAGCAACATCCTAGGGACTAGTGATCTGCACAGTGGTAGCGATGGGCCAAGTTTGGATTTACCGTAAGTTTTTAGCAATGAAAATCCCATTCTCACTCTAAAGTTTCTGATATATTTTGTAGACAATCAAGTTCAAGCAATGCTGAGAGTACGGCTTCGTTGTCTGCCTTTGCCAATCACGTGCTTAGAGAAATATGTTCGCAGCAGTGGGTGTTGGAGCGATGTTTAAGTCATCCTGAGGAACTGTGTGATATGGACAACCTTTTAGATCCGATTTTGTCGCATTCTCAAGCACAAAGACTTCTTCATATGATATGCTACCCAGACGCTGCATCCAGTATAGACGACTTGGATCAAAAATCCATGATTAGCAGAATTCTAGAGGTACGTTCTTAACTCATCTTTCTGAACAACGTAATTATGAGTTTATTTTTAGAACCTGGAGCAGTGGACTCTTCGTATGTCTTGGCTTGATCTCCAATTGATGTTCAGACAATTCAGTCCTAATTCTTCCGAATTATCACAATGGTTAGATACCGTCGCCAAAGCTGCCATCGATGTCTTCCAGCTGAACGCTCCATATGAATCTCCAAGACCAGAGGAGAGAAAAAATGAGAAAAAACAACAAAATTCCATATGGTTGGTTGCTCCGCTTGTTTCAAAGCTGCCTAGTGCAGTACAGGGGCGAATTTTGAAAGGTTTGCATTCACATAGATGTAGAAAAATCGCCTACATGTTTATCTGTTTCAGTTGCCGGTCAAGTCCTAGAGAGCGGAGGATGGTGCAAAGAACAAAAAACCACTCGATCAAGAAGCAGTCGTGAAAACAGTTTACTTACTCATCAACCGTTCCTGACTTTGGTACTTACTTGTTTGAAAGGACAAGAAGAAGGACAGAGAGAAGGATTATTGTCGTCTCTACATCAGCAGTTATCACAGGTAAGTTGCGGGATGTTTCGAAATATGGTAGTAGCAATTTTGTAATTTGTAACTCTGATGAAAACTTTATACTTCTTTTAGTCTTGATGACAAACAGATAGATTAAAGAACATTTTTTTTGCAAAAGTTACGGGAGAACACACTAAATTATCATCACCTCACTTTTCTAGCTCGTCCAGCTTGCCAGGGAGGGAAATCTCCAAGACATATGCAGTAACGAACGCACCTTTGATGGTCTGCAGTTGCGTTTCGCACTAGTAGGAGGAGTTTTCGAAGCATTCCAAAGAAACCCATCAGCTACAACAGACTGGGCTTTGCTGTTAGTCCAGCTGGTTACCTACGGCTTGATAGATCTTCACACTCATAGTGATTTGTTCACCGTCGTTATAGATATGTTGGCAACATTGGTTCATTCTGCCAAAGCAACTGATACTCAGGTAAAAATAATCGACCTCACAACTTTTCAAATAAACCTTTTTAGCCTACAGTACCTGGGCATTCCAGATTTACTCTTGAATTCAAATCGACCACTGTATTGTAAATTACGCATTTTTGAATCTCTTTTAGTAATCATATCCTATTGGTTATGCAACCAATAAAACAATGTTATTTCATATACTGCATGTATGTATGGTTGCATAATTAAACTGATTTTGTTTTTTGTGTAGGATGATAGCAGAAAAATGTATCCAAATCTTCTCAAGAAATTGAAGAAGGAAGTCGGGGAACGTCAGAATGCTTCTTTGCAGCACATTCACCAACTGCTGCCAATTCCGAGATTAATAACAGAAGTGATAGCCGTCGAAGCTTCAGGCTCCATCACGAATAGCAAAGGGAACAAAATCAGCTTCGACAGCACCGTGGACAACAAGCACGACCTTCAAGTAAGCGATAAACAACGCGTGAGCAACTGGGACATCTTAGAGGGAATGAAAAATCCAGCTCCTTTATCGTGGGCTTGGTTCGGTGCGGTGAGAATCGAACGGAAACCGTTGACTTGCGAAGACAATCACAGGTTATTGAAATTCCACACGCACAACTTGCAGAGACCGGCCTCGCACTATCTCGATCCACCGCCCTTGCCGCCAGAGGATCTCGAACCAATACCGGATAAACCCGTAAGTGATTTTCTAAGTAGTTTTGACTGGAACCCTATGTGGTTTTTGTTGAAGTGTTTTTTTTTATTTTTTCATTTCTTGCATGACTACCTAGTGTTTTGTTAAATTACGTAAATAAAGTTCTAAATGTTATAATGAATAGCGTTCTGAGATGAACGGAATGCCCTAGGCCTATTAATGTCTAATTTCAAACACTTGATTGTTGCTTTTGGAACTAAATTTGAGTAATTAATACTTTTTGAAGAAGAATATGAGCTTGGGTTATCACTTTGTTTAAAGCTTTTTCACTACATGGATGTTGAGAACGTAGGTTTTTGCGGCCAGAGTCATAGCTGGTTCTGATTTTTCGTCATTTGAACCGCGAGATTTTTTCAGAATCAGTTTATATATGTTTTCTGAATGATATTTGTGGCATATTTCTCAATGGGTTTAAGTTCTACTTGGGAAATAACACCACAGTTACGATAATTGCTGTATATTCCAAACGTTTCGGGGTCTAGGTCACACCCCGTTGTCAATGGTTAAGAAACTACGATAAAAAGGCACAATTCTAAGATGTAAAATTAAAATATTTGACAGTATGTATTATTTGATTTCTGAAGTAACTAAGGGAATTTTATTTGTTATATACAGGGTAGTTCCTTTCATAAAATTCTGGAGATCTCCCTTTCAAATTAGAAGAATTTGAAAGGAACTTTATGATTATATGAAGTTTCTGTAATACGGGTATTATCAAACAATTGAACATGAAAATTTGTCCAGGTAAAGATAGATCTTTTCTTACGAAAGTACTTGGAATTTTATTCCGAATAATACCATTAAAAACCTAAAATTGACTGCCAAATTGACCAAACTATAAAAACGGTAAATGATCCGTGTGCGATTATAATTGATAAACTAACTTCCCTATCACATATCGATAGCGCAACACCTTGTACCTACAGACGCCTGGGTTTCCTCTGTAGATCAGTAACACAACAATCGTCCAGAATAAATTTTACGAATAGATTAATTTTATGAGCCGTAGACCTGTCTTTTAAGGTGGAAACATATTAGCGTCACGTCTCGTGAGTTCACATGCTATTACGGCATGTCACGGCACACTCGAAATATCTGCAATACAATTTACGAATGCTTTTAAATCAGCTAGGAATGCACTATGGTCACGTCACATCACGTGACGTCACGTGACAATAGTGTACTTCACGTGATTTAAAAGCATGAGTAAATTGTATTGCAGATATTTAGAGTGTGCAGTGACATGCCATAATAGCATGTCACGTGACGTGACGATAATGTGGTTGCACCTTTATTTTCAAAGTTGTCAGCGGTCTGATTGTTCTGAAATTCTTGTGACCTTTGGTTTTATCAGCACAGACACCGAGCTGAGATCTAGAAATTTCCTGTCAGTTGAAGCTTGAATAACAATTATTTATACCGTGAACAAGTACAATTTTATTCATTGTCCTAACTAAAAAAACATTTATTCACATTTTTACAAAACTCATATAAAACACTAGTAAAATGTCTTCAAAGCTTTATTTACGTAATCCTTAACCTCACACTTCCCTCCCCGTTGCGTTTTGTTGTTTTGTGTGTTCACCCCTCGCACCTGTAGCTAAAGGAAACTGACCTAAAGGCCGATACGCCGTCATCGGTGGACCAAAGCCCGGCCGGTGGTGTCGGCAAAGGACGAGGCAAAGGCCAACGCAAACCCAGAAAACCCAAAGCAGGCCCGGGTCCGATACACGTCAGTCCCATGACCATGACTCAGTCGCCTATGGGACAAACTGCACCGGGTATGCCGTTGGGCGTGCAAGGTGGTAATCCTCAGATGGGACACGGCATGGGAGGATACGGACCTACGGGAGGCATGCCGCAGCAAAGTGGGCAGTACGCTGGGAATGCCAATCAACAGGGCTGGTACGGTCAGCAGCAACAGCAGGGGTATTACCCTCCGATGGCAGGTGAGGAAAATAAAAACTTTTATCTACTTATTGTAAATACAACGTATCATTGACTTTTTATACACTGTATTCACTGTACCAGTTGAAAGAAAAAAATGCGTAACGAATACCTCGGGGTTTGTTTAGTCACTTCATTTCTCCCTATTCATTTAGCAAAAGATATGATTTAAGTGCATTTGTATTCAAGATAATCGGACGAGAATGACACACTGCGAAATCTGCAGAAGGATTAAAGATAAACCTGTTGAATTAGAAGAATCAGTATTATATTATGTTACTATAATAATCTGGTATTTTATAAGCGATTTTTAAATTTGCAACAAATGCCAATGATCGTCTATCAGTTTGAGAGTTCGGCGGAATATTATCATTTGTTTCTAGGAAAATATTCGCTAATTTTATCAACAGGTAACAAACTTAGTTTGCTTAACGGGAATCAATTTACAACATTTTCCATTTCAAATATTATCACGGAAAGATATGATTGTTCCCGACGGAATACCCTTATACAAACATTCGTTGGCACTGTCATCTTGACAGATGATTGTAATTGAGATTTTGAGAAAATTCCTAACCTTTCTAGGCTACCGACATGGAATGTAAAGGAATTAGCTTGAACACCCCTACACCAGTTTACAGAGCAAAATTGAACACATTTTCGGACATAAAATTCAACAGCATTTCGCTTATACAACCATGTCAGTAACAGTTTATAAAGCATTAAATAATAAAAACCCCAAAAATACGAATCTCTTTAGTTTTTGCTTATATAATGAAAAATAATGAAGGCATCTACAGAAAACTTGTAGAGAATCACAAATCCTTCTTAATGAGCGTTTATGCATCCTGATTGGATCATTTTTGACCGAGTAAACTTTTAAAAAAATCGATAACTTTTTGGTATCTAACACCAGAATATTAATCACCGTCAAAACGATAGTTTATGATGTTAAATTTATATGGGCTCACGATATTGATTTAAGTTCGAAGAATTGCACTTTAGATAATTTAGAGAGATATTTTGCTCATCCCTTCGTCTTAACGAGAATAGTTCAATCGGGATATACTAAAGATATTTTGAAAGCTCAATTTCTCTCTCTTGGATTTTCTCTATAATGCCGAGAAATTGGTTTAAAATGACATTAAATATTGCATTAAAAGTACGAATTTGCGACAGCCACAGTGCTGACAATAGCTGTCAAGGCACGTGGACGGATCTAGGATTTTTTGAGGTATTATTATATGTTCTTTTGTCAGCACTTTATTAGGTTTTTAATTACCTAACTATTACATGCCCATATTGGTCAATTTTTTCATTGGTTTACTGTTGTTAATTAAATTACTTTTTTCCACTAACTGGATCCGCCACCGTCAAGATATCTGAGGAGAAGTAGGGGTCTGTCATTTAAGCCAAAATTCACAATTACTATTAAGAAATTTTACGCCACGATAACAAACATCCAGGATATACAAAGAGAAGTACATTTTGTCAGCTTTCAAAATATATTTTGTATATCCCTATTCAACTACCGTGGATAATACGATACGTTCTGCAAATTATGTGTACAAATTATTTAAATTGCAATTCTGGAAGATCTACTTAACGGACAATATCGATCTTCAGGCTTATTAATCTCAACGTTATAAACTATTGTTACGAGAATTCATCCGACAGCTGGTGCAATCGGCCCTCAACCAATTCATGGAAGGGACATTATTCCGATAAATTCGTGGGACCCGAAATGTTTGTCTCTCAACCGGCGGACCGCTGCGGTTACTGGGAATTCCCTTAAAACTTCCAGAACATGATGGAATTTCCCGATGGTTCGTGGACGTACCAGACAATTCTAAGATAAATGTATAAAAGGACCAGCTGGCGATAGGAGTTAATTCAGTTTTCGTCGGTCGTTTGTATGATAAAATGTAAATAGTAGTTTCTGTGAATATAAATTTGTGTAAAAGTAGTGGAAATAAATTAGAGTGAGTTAGACTGTGCTTTTAAATAAATACAAGAACTGCATTGAACCGAGTGTGAAAATAAAAACACCACACTATCGTTAGGGTGCAGATTAAGGTTCCAGCTATTATTACAACCCAGTTAATTTTTAAAAAACACTCACTTTATATCAGTTTTTCCAGCTTTTCTTTATGCTCCAATCAAAATCTATAAACACTCATTTTGAAGATTTTCTGATTCTCTACAATTTTTCTATTGACGGCATTATGAAAAACGAAAATATTCCATATATACAAGTTTGCTGTCAAAATTATGTCAGTTATGGTTTATAAACAATTCTTTACGTGATGCATGTATCTCTAAGGACAAAACATATATAAAAAAGTGGTTCAGATCAGTTGTGCCATCTTTACTTAATGCTTATGCACTTATTGAAAATAACACCAGAATACTTGAAAATTCCGTATATTTGAAAACTTTTCTTCTGTTGAGAACGGGGTCTGAGCATATGCGAGTATTGTGGTGTTATTCCCGATAGGTGCATAAACATTAAACATCAGATCAGTTTTTGGTTGTGTTCCATTCAGTTACAGTTTGACATTTAACTTCAAATTTACGAATTTGTTATCGTTGTTAATAACGTTTTCATTAATCCGTAACAATAACATTTCATGTTTTCTGAAGGATAATTGTGGCATATTTTGTTAATGTTTAAGCACTTTTTGGGGAATAACACCACAAATCGCTGCCTATGCAATTTTTAGAGTTTTTTTTTACCATTAAAAACGGGGTCTCACCTATAGTCTAAGATCCGACTGCAGAATTAGTCCACCCAAATTTTTACGCATATTTTTGATTGGGAGAATATATATCTACCAGGTTGCCTGACAAAATGTGGCCGCTAGTATTTTTAATTAAATTATTATTAATTGATTTTTCGTTAAAAAATTCATTGACTTGTTTTTTCATTAAATCATTGCCCACTTCACTGCAATATATATAGACTTAGCTTAGCCGCACCTCTTCGCAGCCAGGTGTACCCAGGTATGACTTTGTTACATTTATATGCTCATAACGTATATTTATATATCAAATTAAAGCTATTTTTTTCTGTTTATTATGATATACGGTTGCCTAATTAAACCTGGCCGCATATAAGGCTTGCTGGCTGTTAAATATGGTAAATATTAAAGGTAGTGTGAAAGAGAGCTAGCACATAACATCACCAGTCAGACGAGGATAGCGATTGCGCGCTATGCCACGGTTTAATGCTATTGCGCATGCGTGGGATGCTTATGTTCTCAACTAAACAGTTGCCAATTTTTATTAAAAAACACTGTGTTTTGGACTACACACATAATATATATTTCCTTAAAGATTTAATTAATATGTAAAAAACCATGTAATACTTGAATGTGATCAAATATTTTTTCAAACAGTGCTTGCACAATAAAATTTTCATTTACATAAGTAACCATGGTTTTATTTATATATTTTAGCAAACACTCGATTGGTGTACTAATTCTGCAGCCGGATCTCGTACTATACTAGACCCCGAAACGTTTGAAAATACATAGTGAATTTGTGGTGTTATTTCCCAAAACAGTTATAAAACAATATCATTTCATATTTGTATTGCAAGCATTTCATATTGCTCTTATAATTCTAAAATTATTCTTCTTGGTATACGTTTACTTCATACTAATGAATGATCATAAACTTAAATATTGGCTCTCTCATAACTCGAATTTAGCAAATGAATTCGGACTTGACTTAGAAAACCACTGTATATTAAAATTTCTATAACGACACTGACATTTATTTTGACGTTTACTAGTTTGAAATAAAATTCGTACGAGTCACATAATTGTACTAAATTCAAGTTTTTACAGTCCTTTTCGAAGGAATTTTTAGAAAATTGTTATTTTATTTCAGTCAATCGCTTCGAACGTCCGCCTCAACAGATCAATCAATCCAAGCAAGCACTGTCGAATATGCTAAGATCCAGACACCCGCTGAACAGTTTCATACCGGGAATGCAGAACACTCCTAATACGGCCCAACAACCGGGTAATTACGGGCAAATACAAAGGGGTTTCCCACGACAAGCGATTAGACAGCCGCATCCGACTACCATGCAACCAAATCAGGTGAGCGTTTTGATTTTTGATTTGCTTATTGAAATCCTCCACCAAACACACCATTTCGAATAACTCTTAACTAACGACTAATAATAATCGATCTTTGTGAGACGATGTACAACTGACAAATTGAGGATTTGCTCAATCAGTTGTGAATGAACTCACAAATGAGGAGCTGTTATATTTTTTATACGAGGGTAAGGCAGAAAATTATCGGTTACGTGTCCAGTTAAAGAATAGGAAACAAGTTGTGGTAAGGCGTACCCCAAAGTTTTACTCTAGTCAAATTTATATATCCAATGTTGTAATATTTTACGTCCGTCTTAAAACTCTAAAAATTGTTGTGAATTCCTATTGCAGGGAATGTTTCCTCAACAGTACAACAACATGCAAAGCGGAATGGGCCAACAGTACAGCAATTACGGTGCTAATCCTCAGTCGATGATGCAAGGAGGTCAACAGATGATGCAAGGTGGCCAGGCGAATATGTTTGGTGGTCAACAACAAGGTGAGTGATTAAATGTTTCATAACTGCCTACTTCTCCTTAGAATGTCAGTCTAATAAGTTTCAACGTCCTAATAGTAAGAAAATAGACTTTCATGATTTAATTTTTATGCGCATGCGTTAACGTCCTCCATTTTTTTTCGGGCACTTTTTACGTGTTTGTAATGTGAATACGATGATTTCAATGTAATTTGTTAATTTACTATCAGTAGTAAAGTTTTAATAGTTATAAACTTAATGTGAAATAACAATACAACTATTTTAATTAACATAAAATTTTTTCAATAAAGAATGGAGCAAAAAGCACTAATGTCATAGAATGTGTGAGCCATACATACAGTAAATCATTTCGGAGAATTTGTATGACTTTATTAGTGTTCCAAAGCCTTGTATTGAGTCTCGTCGAAAGCTTATTAAATGAAAGAAAAGAAAAAAAACATGTAAAACTTTGTCTAAAATGTGATTTATGAGTTAGAGATGTGAACTAAGGGATGGTCGATTACAAGTAATGGATTATGTAAATAAAGATACATCTATTCGTTTATGTATATGTGTTTTTAAGACAATAACTCGATGAAAGAAAAAAAAACATTAAACCTGTTAACCTTATCACAATCAGTTATAAATGAAGTACAAGTGGACCATACATATTAGCGTAAATTGAGTTTAGTTAAATTTGAATTTTGTATTGTATTTGTAACAACTATACAGCCTTAGTACTATTACATACAATTTTTGTACAAATTTCTTGATAATCTTAAAAATTGTAGGTCTGAAGTTGGTATACAATGTAACTCGTTCCACGAAGTTTCCTTGGACTTCCATCGTCTTGGAGTGGTTGATCTCACAACGTTTCAATAGCTGTGTATCTACTATCGTCATCAGGTGAATGATAGGAAATTCAGAGTATGGGTCGTATTTATATTATACCCTTAACCGGTCATGCGTCGCCGGTTGCCGGTGATGCGTAGCGGCAGTGGCCGAAGAAGAGCTCTCCAAATATTTTTAATTTGGACGCTGGGCTCGCTTATTATATTTTCGTTCGAGATTATATATGCTGTCTCTATGAATTTTCTTTTGTACTAGTGCTCTTCCTTGAGAATTGCTCTAGCCTGGTCCCAGTTGATATTATGGTGTTCGGTCCATGCCTGATTAGCTAGCCCAGACTTCGTTACCTCTGTCCTTTGAGTAGCTGTGCGGTGTTCCTTAATCCTGGTGTCCAGCCGTCGCTTTGTCTCTCCAATGTATAGATTGCCACATTCACACGGTATGCTGTATATACAGTTATTTGGTATTGCTGGTGCGTCGGGCCTCGTTCTTGTTATCATGCTCCTCAAGGTGTCGTTGCTTTTGAAGATCATTCTGATTCCATAGCTGAATGCAATTCTTCTAAGTTTCTCCAACAAGCCTTTAGTATACGGTAATAGTAGAGTTGCTACAGTGGTGTCCTCTTCCTGCCTAGGTGGTTTGTCCAGCTCTTCAAACGCCTTGGTAATGATCGTTTCCGGATATCCGTTCGCCAAAAGGTCTTCTCTAAGTTTCACTTGTTCTTCTTTGAGGACTTCTGGTGTGCTGCAGATATTTTTGGCTCTATGGATTAGTGTTTTGATGATGCCAGTTTTCGTTGTTGATGGGTGATTGGAAACTTAAAAATTGTACTTTCATATATCTGTCAGGCGGAAGATGAACGGCCAACATAATTTAAATCACAGCTTATAGTAAAACGGACAATGACTGAGAATAACAATAGTAATAATTAATAAATTAAATTTGTGGTTTTTATTACTAATGTTTATTATTGAAAGATGTACAAATGAACCTCCAACAATTATTTTTTTATTTAATTTCATTGTTAATAAGGTTAACGATACTTGTTTTCTATTCATATTTGTGAAAAGTGCCCGAAATTTTCATAGTTCCGCGTGTTTAACATAAATAACATAATAAACATATATCAAATCCAAAAATTATAAAAATTAAGCCCGGTATATAAAAACGAGGGTTCGCTGAAAGGTAATGCACTCCTGCCAATAGCACTCAAACAAAAACAAAATGTGCATTAAAGTGTAATCGTTAATTTTCAAAATCATTGTTTTTGAGATTTTCCGTCATTTAAAAAATCTTTCGAGTTTTCTCGAGTCCAAGATTCACCATATCGTCCATGGTGTCATGCTAACACTTGAAAACCTTGCTGAGTAGAGGCAAAAATAAAAATCACAAGGTCCAAGATCGGGGTAGTTAGGAGGGTGTGGAATCGGTTCAAACGGTCGATTTCACAGAGCCATTTCTCTTGTGCCTGAGATGTGTGGATAAACGTCATTTTGTAAGATTTTTGGCGCCAAGGTGCCTCTATCACGATGGTCTGTTTGAATAAAACAGTCGTTTATCATCTGTGGTAGAGATCGGAATTCCGCTGCGTGTTTCATTGACAATTATGGCATATTCACTCTCCAAACCATTAAGTTTAATAACACGTAAATTTACAACTTAACTTTGATTTGCTATCTATATTTTCCCCTCAGGTTTTGGTCAACCTCGCCCTTCACAAGCAGATTACCGCCAAATGAGCCAAACACCACGTGCTCCGTACATGCAGCAAGCTCCCAACGTGACTATGAACACCAACATGAACACCATGGGCACAATGGGTGGCCAAGGAGGTCCGGCGCCGCCATATTCCCGAGCTCAAGGAATGCAGCCGAACGTCCAGAATCCGAATCAGTTCCAGCAACAGCAACAACAGAGAATGAGGCTGTTGGCGATGCAGCAACAACAGCAGCAGCAACAACAACAACAACAAGCAGGACCGCAAGGAAATCAACCGTCTCAGGCTTTGGTGGCGCATTTACAAAGGCAGCAAATGAATCCGTATCATCATCAACCGCCTCCGTATTCGGGTATGCAATAGATCGTGGATTTTGTTTTTTACATTTTTTTGTCTTTGACTTGTATTATTTATATGTTTACAAATTTTTATTTATATTTTAATAAATGATCTACAATTTTTTTAAAATTATTTCTACGCTAATATCCGAGAAGTTTTCGTTTTGAAGAAAATTAATTCAAAAACATTAGCTGGTTATGTGAAAAACCAAATTAGTTTCAAATCAAAATTTTGTTCACCACCGCTAACCTAAAAGGAAAATGTTAATGCCACATCTCTTTGTATATTGAAAATGCAGTAAAGTGGATGTTATGTTTTATTTAATGAATACTGGAATTCATCACCCTAACACTATTACAAGTAATGGGGAGCTGTTATAATTAATATAAAGGGTGTTTCACAAGATCATAAATGCAATCAATGACGCTAACATGTTTTAGCCGCGCAGTTCGTACTATCCTTGTCTCAAGCAGGAGTTCACAATCTTGCTTGCCTCGAGATTTGCACATCAAAAATCTTAATTTATCGTACGAAGACCGCTATTTTTTATGAATCTTAGACTCATAAGCTCAAAATGACTGATGTTAAGAAAAAAAGTCAACGGTTCTAGAAGGAGTCCGGTGACTCAGCGTACACTTCGAAACTGATTTCGACTCTGAGTATTGTGTCGTTGTGCGAATGCGATTTTTAAAATTTCCATGATTTCTTTATTGCATCAAGACACTATACTAATTAGAGCAACCCTCTATTAGAGAAACCGTTTGAGAAAGAGGGTAGTCAGTACCTAGTGTACCTACCTGGAAAGGAATTGTCGCTCTTTCTAGCACATTTTTTCCGATTTGCCCCCCTCTAGGACAATTTTTTTCCTAATTTACCCCTCGCTAAACCAAAAACTGGCCTGGACATATTACTATAATTTTATAGATGTAAGGAGTTAGTGTTATCATTGGGAGAAATAATGGAAAAATAAAGAGACAACATAAATTCAATACAAATAATTATAGAAATATAATTCGGTGGCTTTTACATATATCGGCTCTATGGTTGTGATTGGTTGTAGTTAACAGACAGTTAACTCCGTCTTACATAGACATTTTGCGGAACTATTTTATTAAATATTACAATTCAAAAATTGAGTGCCACTTGGCAAAAATGATATTGATACACATTCTTTGCAAATTTCTTGTATAGCATAATTGCTCCTAGTCTGACATCAGTTTCCTCTATGGCTTTTTTTGTTTCGGGGGTGCTTTCCCTCTATTTTTCCCGAAAAATGTCTTTTTGTCGACATATAAAAAAATTATAGATACTGTGTCTGTTTTAACTGACACGCGTAAATAAAATTCATTGACAAAAAAAGATAAATATACTTCCCTTTTCTCATTATCTCACTGTCTCTATTTTTCTTTATTTGTATCACTCTTAGTAATGGATATAAATATCTGGTGAATTAAAATAATTGTTACTATTTTGATACGAGTGAAGTATTAATCGTAATTTAATTGTTAAATTAAATTTATCTGCAAAGAAATATAAGTTTATATATTGAGTAAGTGTTTGTATATAGTTTTGTTCATCTGAATAAGTACTTGAATACAAGATATCAAAGAAACGTTCGTTTTGTTCTTAGCTTAAATCTTTACAAACACATAACATTTATACAAAACCATAAATTATATACCTATATATTCAACGGTAGCAACAATTTAAAAAAAAATTAGTTCTCATTCTATGTAATATTAAAATGAGTTTTACTCATTTTATGTCAATTTTAAATAGTGCATAAAGTTAACTAATAATGACATAATATTAAAAGAAGTAGATTTGTTCTCAGTTTTGAACCCAAGAACTTTGATTCGCAGCCGTACGCTTTAGACACAGGGCCACTTGTCTTTGGTGAACATAAACGCTCTGGATGTATATAATCCATCAATCCCTTTATGGAGTACTTTGTTTATTATTACTATAACAAAACGATGTACCTTCTATGAGTCTATATTCGTTGACAATATGAAACTTTAATGCCAAGTTGCCTTCTTGTGTGATATTTCTGACGTATGAGACTTATCACAAAGAGAGAATTGGAGTGTTTACTAGAACGAAAAGCAAATTTTGTGCAGGTATTCTATGTTACTTGGATGTTATATTGGTTTATTTCCTATTTATTATTGATTTTCTATAAAATTATTATTCAGAAGTCTTAATGTTAAATGTTTACTTGATAATATGAAGCTAGTCAATACATACATTTAATGACAAGTTTAATGGTGTTGTTTCTGATGTCTGACGTATTTCAAGTCTCTAATTTAATGCATGGCAAAGAGAGAATTGAAGTTTTTATTATTACGAACAGCAAATTTTGTGCAGGTATTGTATATTAGTTTATTTTCTATATATTATTGATTTTCTATGAAAAATATATTACCTGGTCCCTGTTTTTTACACACAGAATCGGGGCAGCGTGTAGTGTCGGTGTCGAAACAAATGAAATTTGAAGTTATCCAATTCGTTCCCTTGTTAAGAAGCTTACGCTTCAAAAATTTTACTCATTCACGGTGTCCGCCACTTCGAATATGTCGGAAAAATTACTACAGGACCTTCTTCAGACAAAAAAGAAAAGTTTTTTTGTAGTTTTTAATTAATAGGTATTGAAAAAATTGACTGATTATTAAAAAAATCTATAGTCGGTTTCCGACATGTTCGAGGTAGGAAGGTTGTGATTTTGAAAATTATTATAAGGAGAAAGACAATTTGGGATTTGATGATGCAAAAGGCAGCACGGATGACATCTTAATAAAGCTGTATAATGATTATTACAAAATTGAAAATGTATGGTACAGACTGAAAAATCATATTTTTCATTATCAGACTCTAGTTACGCCCCAATATATTTGTCAGTCACTTATAGAGCATAATAAGTATTGCTTTTACATAATTTATCAATGTATGCCGGTTGTTAAAAAAATTTTTGTAGTCATGAAATCAGACAAGAAAAACGGAAAATTACCTTTGCCAGGCAATTAAAATTTCCCGTAGTTGTTTACCGGATATATTCCAGGTGGCCCACACCATCAGTATATATTATAATGTTTTTATTTTCACACTCGGGTCCAGTTCAGTTCTTGGATTTATTTAAAAACACAGTCCAACTCACTCTAATTTATTTTCACTACTTTAACACAATTTATATTCACAGAAACTACTATTTACAATTTATCTTAACTACACAATACGACCGTCGAAAACTAAATGCCTCCTATCGCCAGCTGTTCAGATTTATACATTTCTCTCTGAATTGTCTGGTAAGTCCACAAACCATCGGGAAACTCTTTCATGTTCTGGAAGCTTTAAGGGAATTCCCAGTAACGGCAGCGGTCGGCCTGTTGAGAGACAAACATTTCGGATTCCCAGAATTATCGGAATAATGTCCCTTCCACGAATTGGTTGATGGCCGATTGCACTAGCTGTCCGATGAATTCTCGTAACATTATATATATTTCTATAGAGAATTTTCTTTGTGTTTTTCGTCAAGGTTTTTGCTTTAATTTGAAACAAAAACAGTATTATAAATTTTTTATATGTCGACAAGTTCCGTAAATATTAGAGAGAGAAAACGCCCCTGAAAAAAAAACATTAACCATGTCAGACTATTATCAACCAAGAGCCAAGAGCGTCGCTAGAAATGGTAGGTTTTAACCTTTAGTAGAGAGAGGGGGCAGATGTATGGTCATTTAGAGGGAGACAAATCAGAAATATTGATAGAAATGTGCATTTAATACACTAAGGCATTCTGCATACGGAGCGTATCGTCATAGACGTATTAGATGCGACATACGCTTTTGTGCCGCTCACTTCTGTTTTTATAGGGAGCTGTACATGGGCGTCAGCGGTGAGGATTCCTCAAAGCAGACAAGCTGTAAATCGCCTGGCGTATAGCAGTGTTAGTCGCTTAGCTGCATTTGTAGGTTGAAAGGTAGTATTTTCACCGCCAGACGACGACGCCCTCGAATGAAACCTTTCAAGAAGTAAGCCATCAAGAAATGGAAGGGTTCGGCCACCTTATAGTACCACACAGAAAATTTGTAATTAATACCACTTAGAAGTATTAAAATATATAATTTATTTACAGAGAAATATATATTAACATTTCGCACTTAATAGTTTATAAAAAACAGGGTAGTGTATAAAAATTATTCCTTATGAAATTTATATAAAATAACTAAAAAAAGTTATACAAGTCTTATAAAGGCACGATTTCGCAAGATATTAATTCGGATGGAACTTCTTGCTGGAATCTTTCGCCATATCCAAGAGAGTCTGGGCAGGCTTGAAAGGCAAACCGTACGAATGTTGGAACATTTCCATCTTAGATACCAATTTAGCAGCGCCGTATTGATCAACCCATCTGAATGGACCGCCGGTGAATGGGGGGAATCCCAGACCGAAAACAGCTCCGATATCACCTTCGAGAGGATTGGCCAGGATTCGTTCTTCCAAACAGAGCACTGCTTCGTTCACGAACCTAGTGACCATCCTCAAGGTCTTGTCCTCTGTTTCGAAGGAGCCCTTGGGTTGGATTGAATACCTTTTGAGGATTTCCAAAGCTTCTACGTTGACGTCGCGATTTTTGGAACCTTTTTCGTAAACGAAAATCCCCTTTCCAGATTTTCGACCCAGAAATCCGGCTTGGACCATGTCTCGCATTACGCCCAGATCCCCACCAGCGAATCGCTCTCCGAAGGACTGGAATAAAAAAATATATGAAGCATAGTTGTGGTCCACACTGACACCATTTTTGAAAACACTTTAATAAGTAGGAAAACTTGTTTTTATGAATTATAATATGTCTCCAGCAAGTCTAAAGCTACTAAATATAACAAAATAAACTGTACATTCAATAAAATCGCAAGATATGGATGTGATTTACATACAAGTACTAACAAAGGATTAAATTATCTATTATCTATAATAAAAGTAAAAGGATGAGTATACTCAAAAGAATTTTCAGTTTGGCGTTTATCAATCATTATCATAATAAACAAAGATTTTACTAAAAAATATTTAATTTGCAATTGTTTCAAACATTTGTTCGTATTTACTCGACAAACAAATGTTGCCTTTTTAGGGCTTTTTTCAAGAGCACTTGAAGAACACTAGAATAAAAAGCAACAGCAAACAATTTTTGATTTAGTATTGATCAAGTTTTGTTAAAAAAAGACCAAAATAAATGCTGAGTAATTTTGAACAATGCATGCAAGGTTGCCATATCAGTAGAAATTAAATGACAGTAAAAGATCATGATCTTTTACTGTTTATTCTCCATGGAGAATATGAAAACAAAAGAAGGATCATTCAATGAGCTAAATAATTATGCGAAACGATTTTAAATATTTAATTTTAATTTATCAAACAGTAGAAATGAGATGAAGATGCATTAGTATGTTATCAAATAAGTGACGTTCTCCTAATTTTTAGCTGAAATTTATTATGAACTGTTCAAAATATAAACACCATTACACTTTTAGTGCAAGAATTGCATAAATCAAAGAATAGTTAATACAGGACACTACTGCAGGCACAAACATAGAAATATCTGAGTCTGTAATCAGAAAACTTGTAGGGATCAAGAGCGAAGTCTAAGTGCAGAATTTGAAGTTAAAAGTGTTTTCTAGATGGATTTGAACGTAAAAATGAATCATTAAATACTAATATGACAGCAGTTTCATCAACAAAAAGTTTTAGAACAAAATTAAACTTCATAAAACAAAATAATTGTGAAAAAATGAGAAACCAACCAACAATACACAGTACTTGTAATTTAAATAACAACTCTGAAATTATAAACATTGTATCATATGTTCCTGGTCTATCTAATAAATACAAAGATCAAATTTGGTAAAAACAAAATTGGAAAACTCAGAATTGAAGATTGGTAAACCAATAACTATTAACAGATAATAATATACATGAAAACAGACTAGAACAAATCAAAGATATTACTCAAAGAATAACACACTAAGAAAAGGAAATCAAAGTAAGTGTCTACATGTTGTTAAATACTGAAGAAATGTCTCTATAGAGACTGCACTGCACTATCACGACAACAGATCCAGTCAAATGAACATCAAAAATGATACTTGAAAGCCAGTTCATCAATCAATTCCAAGAAAAAGTCAAAACTGAATTTTTCAGAAACCATTGTGAGGCGTGAAAACCCAAATAAATAACTAAAGTAACTATTTACCTCCTCAATACTTCAGAAACAAGTTACATTCTACAAATATAAATTTTGCAGCTTTGGACTTGATGATGAAGAGCACATTACAGACTCTACAAATAAGTTGTTTAAATTACTATAAAAGACTGTGAATTTTAAGACTAGCCTTATACTATAAATCTGACAAATGCTACTTAAACGTTTGGCTTATATCAGTTTTACTTACCTGTGCCAGATTGGGTCCAATATGTGAACCGACATCAATTCCAACTTCGTCTATCAATGTAGCAGCTCCTACTGGAAAACCGAATTTCTTTGTAAGTGAATCCAATTCCTTTGGTTCGACTCCTTCTTGTAACAGTCTTACGCATTCGGCCATCATGGCAGACAGAATTCTTGTCGTGTAAAAACCTGGTCCGTCTCCGACAGTTATTACGACTTTACCTTGTTTGAGGCCTATATCCACAGCTAAGGCAGTAGCTTCCTTGCTGGTTTTGTCGGTCGTGATAATTTCAAGAAGCTGCATTTTGTCGACTGGTGAAAAGTAATGCATTCCTAACAAGTAGAAAAAATATATATCAATACAGATAAAACAATTAACAGAAAAAACTACAGTGCTTGTGTGAAAACGTTAATTGTGAATTTCAGGAAAACTAACAATTAACGCTCGTATTTAAGGTACTCTATCTGCCCAGTAGAATAATTGATAATAAGCAGACAGCCATCCTAAAGTACCCATTTAACATGTGGTGCGTTGTATCTAGCTCCCGTCGCGGCGAGCTGTCATCGCTAAAATGTGGACAGTAGAACAGGGCGTATTATATGCCCATCAATACTTCAAACACCTGTAAAAAATGTTTGACAGCGAAAATTTGGTAAGTTGTGGTACTAATGCCAATAACATCAATTACATCAATAGTCCACTGTAACATGGATTTTCTGATAAAACAATATTTCAGTTGAGCAACTTGCAGTTACTGATTATGTGATAGTTTGCATGATAGGAAGACAACACGTTAAGTTATTATTTACCTTTAGAAATAAACTGGTTCAATTTTTTCCGGCATAATGGCAGGAAAGATTCTGGTCTCATATTGAGAATTTCAAGAAGAGAAATGTAAGCGCTCTACCGATTTTGCTATTAAATTTAAATACAATTCTGTTACACTAACTTATTAAAAAATTATTACCTAAAAAGTTCTCTGGACGTTTAGATGCGGTAGCTATTTTCGAAATGGGTATAGCACTTGTATTCGTCGCAAAAATACAATGCGCCGGTGTAACAGCCTCTACTTCTTTAACGACTTTGTGCTTGATGCTAAGATCCTCGAAAACTGCCTCTATCACAATATCAGCCTTTTTAAATGCGTCGTAATTGAGAGTGGAGTTCAAGTTTGACATGAATCTGTCCCTTTCCAAACTGAAAATAGGATTTTTACATCAAATCACTAACCATATATATTGTTTTACATACGATTTTACATCAAATCACTAACCACTCATTTTTTGACAATACTTACGAAGTAAACTTCTTCCTTTTAACACCACCATCAATGCCAGTATATATTTGATTAACTCCTCGCGCCAGCCCAGCATCTGTGGTATCTTTAAGAACGACTTGGTAACCTTTATCCAAAGTGACTTGAGCGATACCGGCACCCATTAAACCTGCTCCTAAAACGCCCACTGTTTTGGCTTCTCTGCTTGGTTTGCCGAAACGGTTCTTTTTACATTGCGTTTGGCCCCTAAATATGCCGATCAAACCTTTACTCTGCGGGGTCATGGCCAACTCTCCAAATGCTTTGGCTTCTTCTTGAAAACCTACGGCCTCTCCACGATCTAGACTCGTCCTCACGACTTCCAGTATCTATAACGGAATGTGTTTTATATAAATCGAAATAGTTGAAAATCGATAGGTGTACCCTCAATGGTGCTGGATACAGGCCTTGAGACATTTTCATTACTTGAGCTTTGGCCTTTCCAAAAACTTGATCCTTGACCCAATTGTATTTCAATGCATAACCTAGAATTTGATCCGGAAGACTCTTTTTCCTGTTTGCTTTTAGTTTTCCAGCTGCTAATTGCTTAGCAACATTAATAGCAATTTCTTCTAAATATCTTCTGGTGTTTTCGTCTGGTTTACCAACGCCGGGTCCAAGGGGGTCTACCAATAAATCTACGATTCCCATTTTTTTAGCTTTATCTGCTCGTAGGCTTTTTCCTGTTAGCATCATGTCTAAGGCGTTCGGGATTGACAACAATCGAGGCAATCTTTGAGTTCCTCCAGCACCTGAAGATTAACAATTAGACAAAAGAATATTAATTTAGTTGCCCAGTGAAGAACCTTACCTGGTAAAAGTCCCAGCATAACTTCGGGCACACCGAGCGACGTTTTCCTGTCTTTAACGGCAATTCTATAATGTGTCGCCAAAGCTGTTTCCAATCCCAAACCGAGACACACGCCTTGAATTGCCGCAACGAACGGTTTCGAGCTGTTCTCTACTTCAGCAAGAACGTTTTGTCCTTCTCTGGATTTCGCTGTAGTTTCTTCGGCAGTTTTTGATGCTTCTAACATGGTGATATCTGCGCCGGCAACGAAGCATCCTGGCTTGGCAGAAATTAAAACGCAAGCTTGGATTTGGGGATTCGACTGGATTTGAGGTAGCAACGTTTTGAATTCACCCATAACTTCTTCATTGAAGGAGTTAACCTATGAATATCAACAATTATTAATCAATTTTATTATCTATACTATACTATTATAAAATTGTAATTTTGTCTGTTGTTTGTTTGTTCGAGCATCCCGTAAGAACAACTAAACTGATTTGGCTGAATCTTTTTTTGTTGCAAAGCCTATAGTTTGACTTAAAATCTGGTATAAATTTTATCACCCTCCATTGACAGAATCGGTAGATATAGCGAAAAAACTACTACGATGTTGGGTAACACATAATACAGTAGGGGTTCCACCGCACGTACCAAATATTAGATACTTGCATTAGCTTCAAAATTTGGAATATGCCAATGTAACTTGTTTCGATTTAAAAAATTCAACTGATATACCTACCAGTGGGCCATAAATAGTTGAAAAAAGGGCGGAGAAAAATTACATTTATACAGGGTGGATAACAAAATGTTATATTCTCTGGCTCATAAACAATTGCATATAAAGTGTGGTTGAAATAAGGGTAGAAAGAATAAATAATATAAAATATAAATATACAGGGTGGATGAAAAAAATCTTAGAAAAATGTGTTATGTAAGCTGTTAGGATATTTTGAATAATGTTCTCGAGTTATTATAGTTAGGAAACGGGTTGAAAAAAATGTTGGAAGCAGTTGTTTATAAAGTGTTGTTGCAATTTAAGATGAAGTTTATAGGGTGCTTAAAAAATTGTTTAATATCAGTATAAGTAGTTGTTTATATAGGATGGTTGAAATATGTGGCGGAGTATAATTACAATTGTACAGGTGGGTTAAAAAAATATTACAAAGAAATGTGAAACAAGATGGTTATAGGGTGGAGTAGAGTTCATAGTAGAGTATACAAGAGGGTACAAAAATGTTATATTGGGTGGTCTATAAGTAGTTACATATACAAGGTTGTTGAAATATAGGGTAGAGTAGAATTATAATTATACAGGGTGGGTAAAAAAATGGTAGAAAAAAATTGTTGTATAGGGTAGAACATGAGTACCTGAAATATGGGGCGAAGTAAAGTTATAGTTACACAGTGTGATTCAAACAAGGTTAGAAAAAGTTTCAAATGAAGGATAGTTTAAAAAATATGAGGAAACATTGTGAAATAGCGTAGCTCATAATCAGTTGCACAGATAGGATAGATGAAATATAGGGTGGAGAAGAGGTATAGTGAAATATTTTAAAAATGGTATATTGGTAAAAAATAAGCAGCAGCATATACAGGTTGGTTGACACAGGTTGAAGTAGGGATATACATACAAGGTGATACAAAAAAATTCTGAACAAAAATGTTATAAAGAGTGCTTCATAAACAGTTGAAGTTTTGATGAAATATATTGGGAATTAATGGATTTATTTTTATAGTTAAACATTGTGGGACAAGAAATGTTATACTGGGTGGCCGATAAGTAGTTGCTTATGCAAGGTATTTGAAATAGTGGAAGGAGTAGAATTATAGTTAAACAGGCTGGATAAAAAAATGTCCGAAAATTTTTGTAGCATCGAACATGAGCTCTTGCATATATAAATTATCTGAAACATGGGCCGAAGTAAAATTATAGATATACAGTGTGATTAAAACAATGTTAGAAAAAGTTGCATATAAGGGGTAAATTTAAGGTGGTGACAAATTAAATTTTCCAGGGTGTTTAAAAAAATATCACAAATATGACTATATAGCGTAGTCTACAACTAGTTTCATTTATAAGATAGTTGAGCAGAGGGTGGTTGAAATATTTTCCAGAGTAAAATTATGGTTATACGGGATGGTTAAAAATTGAAACTATATGACAGGATTGTCTCACCCGCTGCCATCTTGATTATTTTACCGATTAAAAAACGTAAAACGTCCAGGCAGGTCAATTTTAAAACATATTTAAGTATATAACCGTATAAAGTTTCGGCAGTCCGATTAAACTCCTTCAGGTGACAACCACACCCTCCATTTCGTTAAACAGCAATATGAGTCATGTAAAGGGTTATAAATATTTGATTTCAAAAATAGTTTACGCTTATGAGAACTCTAAAAAATTAATTAACAGTAATAATGTTTCAACTGCTAATGGGGTAAGATCCGGCGCCCTCGCTGGCCATTTCATGGATCCTCGTCGGTCAATTCATCGTCCAGAAAGTACGTCCAACCATAGTATGGTCGCCCGCGGCAGCAACGGATCCTATCCCACTGGATGTTTCCTTAAATCTTATCTTAAATCAAAGTTGTATGAGACAAAACCACAAACTTGACTTATGCCAAAGAATTGTAGAAAAATGTAGCAGTATTTCTGGAAAAATGTGACGATACACAAAATAGATAACAATACTCAAGATCATTAATCGGAAGTTATTTTTAACCGACTTCCAAAAAGGAGGAGGGTTATCAATATGTGTGCAACTTTTTTTTATGTATGACGAAAACGGCTTGGACAATTTTCATGATTTAAACTGCATTATATTAAGAAACATTACAGAAAGGTCCCATATAATTGTCTATAACATGAGATTTAAGATTTTCCAGAAAATCAGAAAAAAAGTAAATAAGATTTCAGTGAATTTCAATGAACCTTCACTGTTTTCTCTAAAACCGCTCAAGAAATTTGAATATTATAAATTGTATTCTACAAAGATATGTTCCAGCTTGTAATTTGTATCGTAATTTCGTGATTTCTATAACGTAAAACTTACCAGTTTTCTGAAAATCGGAAAAATATATGCAAAAAAACTGTAAACATCATAAATATCTAGTTTGAATGTCAAGATATGCCATGAAAGTATATTGTACAGGGTGTTTGAAATGGTTTTCATTTTAATTCGTTTGAAGTAAGTTTCTTTCAGAGACGAAGTTAAGTTAGGGGGCTTATAGTCACGTGAAATGGCAGAAAATATTCCGTTAGTTTATCGAAATGGAAATTTGTTATGTCGGCAAACTCTTCTATATGGTATAGGGTTGTAGGTGTGTGAGTGCGTGCATATGATATTAGGTGTATACTTGGGATGGTTGAAATATATAGTTGGAATTGAATTAGTTATACAGGGTGGTT
Source organism: Octodonta nipae (assembly GCA_034190945.1). NCBI lineage: Eukaryota > Metazoa > Arthropoda > Insecta > Coleoptera > Chrysomelidae > Octodonta > Octodonta nipae. The sequence goes on from CM067223.1 coordinate 14,617,825, forward strand.
CTAAAAATATTGTATTGGGTGGCACATAAGTAGTTGCGTATACAAGCTGGTTGAAATAAGAGTGGAGCAAAACTGTGCTATACAAAGTGGATATTTGCGTTATAGTACGGAGAATAATTACAGTTATACAAAAGGCTTTAAAAATTGTCAGAAGCTGTTGAATATACATGATGGTTGAAATATAAGGTGTAGTAGAATTACAGTTATACACGACAGTTTAAAAAAGTTACATAGTTTGGAACATAAGTAGTTGCTTATACACGGTGTTTGAAGAAAGGGTGGGGTAAAATTATAGTAATTCAGGGTATATCAAAAATTTGTTATATAAGCATAAGCAGTGAGGATATTTGAATTATAGGACGTAGGACGGGGTATAATTATTGACATGGGTTCAAAAAATTTTAGAAGCAGTTGCATATACCGGGTGGTTGAATTAAATGGTACAGTAAAATTATAATCATAAAATGTGGTTCAAAAAGGTGAATTTTGTTATATAGGGTAGACCATGAGCAATTGCATAAATGGAATACTAGACATATGTGGCAAAGTAAAGTCATTGGTATACAGGAATAATTTAAACAATAGAAAAATAGTGTGGAGAGGATTTATACTTATACAGGGTGGTTTTAAATAGATGAGGACCATTGCAATATTCTGTTGAATTATAGTTGTACAGGGTGATTCAGAAAATGATAGACCAATAAGTTATATAGGGGTGACCAATACACAGAAGCATATACAGTGTGGATGCAATATAGAGTGAATTAGTTGCACTTATAGAAAGTGGTCCAAATAAAAAAACAAATAAAAAAGTTAAATCATATTTGGCAAATATAGACAAAGAATAAAAATTAGAGAGGGGGAAAAGAAGGGAGAGAGATAAGAATACGCTAAAATTTTCAATTGAATTGAACCTTAAATCAGATAAAAAAAAGATATGTCTGAAAATAATGATTGATTGCACACGGTTGCTAAACAGTTTTTATTTTAACTCAGCTGAAGTCGGTTCGTTTTTAAATTTAAATTATTATAAATATAGTATAGCAAAATAATAGCAACTTTGAAAACAATGAAAATTTCAATATTTGATTTTATTATAATTGAAATAAAAAATAAAGGTGTTAACTGATCTCCAACTGGAAACTATAACTTTACCTAATATCAATGTTGATATGATCATTTTATCATTTTTATAAATAACAAATTTAAAGTAATACTTGACCTTCGATTATCAGACACACAAAGTATATTCATCTCTAGGAAGACTACCCAGAATCATATTTTCATGCAAACAGATAATATAAATTTTATTTTTCACTGATTTGGAGTACGCCTCTGATACATTTCCTAAGGTAAATAGTATCAAAATACCTACAAGAAAATTGTGGATACAAGATGATACAAAAGAGCGGCAGTCAATTGAGACTGAACGATGGAAGCGAAAGGAAATATATTACCCGTCTTTCGTTATCTCCCTGTCTCTATTTCCCTTTCTTTGTGTCATTCTTAGTAATGGATATAAATTTCAGAAGAATTAAAATAATTGTCTCAATTTTGTTATGACCCAAGTATTAATTCTAATGTTTAATTAGTTCCTACTTAAAACATAACTGCAAAGTAACATATTTGTGGAATTATAATAATTCAAACCTGATTCACCTATTTAATATTTGGCAACATATAACGTGGGCAGTTTAATTACATAATTAAATTAAGGAAATATTATTTAAGTAGATATTTTTTAACTATCAAAGCAGAATATAATACATATTGAAAAAAGTGTACGTCAAATGCATTAAATTAGGATAGCGCTGATGTAGCAAAAGGGTAAATTTTGAATAAGACGCCAAAAGTTTATAGAAAATCTAATAGATATTTAGGGAAAAAATATATTTTACCCATAAATGGTCTAAAAAAGACAAAAAATGGGGGACTTAATATTAATATTATTTTATATTCTTTCTATACCAGCGCCATTCCGGTCACTTCTTGAACTCGTTATTTAATGCTTTCAGCTGGACAGTTTTTCAGTTTAATCCCTATACAAGTTTGTCATCCGTGTCCTACCATCCTTGCCCTTTTTTGTGGTGTTGACATCTAACGCATGTCAACTGTCTAATTTATTAAAATAATGCAAACAAAAAATTGGAATATTTATTGGAACGAGAACCAAATTATGTGCTGGTATAGTATATAGAAGAGTGACACCTATTAGCTACGTGCGAAATTATAGTAAGAAGATCCGAAACGCCGCCAGCGTAAGCAGCGGATACTTTCGGCATTTTAGGAGGCTGTTTTCGAGCGAACATATACTCGTGGACATTATAATTTGAAGTTAACATAACCTAATGTTCATCTATTTGACGACTGCTAAGAGCCTCCTTTAATTCATACATGTTCGAGCGCCAAAAACGCGCACACAACGAATAGACTTAATTAATGAGTTCCAATTGAAATGAAATATCTCGTTTAAAATACTTTTTCTAAGCCAAATAAACTCAAAAAATTATGTAAGACAAAATCAACGAAAAATAAACTCAAAAGATGGATGACAGCAAATGTATAAGTTGTTAAATATAAGATTTTGAAATATAAGATTGTATAAGTCAGGGGTCGGCAACCTATGAGCCGTGGGTTAAGGAGTGACCCATTGGTAATTTCAGGTGACCCACTTTAGTTCCGAAAATAAAGTATAAGATATACAAACATTTTTTCCTTTTTCCGAAAAAATTTTTGTCGTAAAGTTATGAACGTACCAAATTTGAATCCAGTATAATCAATGACTACTAATATAAATGGACCAGTCTGTTTACATTAAAAAATGGACGCTTACAAGTGCCAAACTTCTTTCAATTGTAACTAATAATACTTAAATCTAGACATTCTACACTAACGCATTACGGACTATAAGGAAATAACCACACAATTTTGAAACTATGAGGAATGGAAGAATTTTACTTCAAAATTGATATTATTTGAAACTGACATAAAAACTAAAAAATTTCAGTTCTTTCCCTTGTAAAAAAGGGGACATGAAAAAGGAAATATCGATGAACGCAATCTAAATATGTTCGAATGTTGGATTTCGGTCATTAAAATGAAGATGAAAGTCGGTTGCAAAGTCTTAAGAAACATGGAGAAATGATTACATTTATAATAAAGCCCGATGAAATAGAAGAAAATATTATAAATTTGCAGTATTTTGAAAATCTAAGAATTGACAATTTTAGTTTAGAAATGATTGATTTTAAAAGTTTAACATTATGGACGGATAAATCAAGAAATTGTGGAACGATTTGGAATATACAGAAAATAATCATTTTCTCATGATATCAGCATGTTGGGCATCACTTCCTTTCATCATTAAAAAATATTGGCTTTGCCATTTTGTCCACATTCGGGTCCACCTATAAATGTGAGCAAATACTTTACTAAATTGACGTCACAAATTTAACATCTAGGGGGCCATTGATATTATAGAGAAAAAAGTTTATTCAACTATGTTTGTAATTATTTTCTTAATAAAATTTTAATATTATTATTTAATAAAATGCTGTTTTAATACGAAAATATCTCTAACCCGAACGTCTCTTTAATACTGGCATTTTATTTGATTTTGACCAGCAGCCAAAAAAGGTTGCCGACCCCTGGTATAAGTAGTTATATATAATATTTTGTAATTAATGAAACTATCTTCTGTGCAATTTCAATAATTTTAAGAATATTTCATTCAAGTAAGAAAGGACAGAATATTTTGAATTAACCTAATATAAAAGATGCAAGTTTATTGCTTATTAATTAATTTAATAGTTTTAATATTAATTTTAAATTATATGAGGTCTATTTTTTTTTTGTTTTCTAATTTTTCTTTTTTGTAGTTAGTTTTAAGTTAGATACTAAGTAGAGTACCAGTTCTACGCACAGGTAACCAGTTTGCCTATGTAAAAGCCTTACATGTAAATCTTTTACTGTAAATGTATTTTCTGGTAATAAATAAATAAATAAATAAATAAACTCATACTTGGATTTTTACCCGAGGAGTAAATAGGGTCCACTGTTGTGACTGCCTACTACTGGATGAAGGCAAATAAATCTAAATATCTAACTATCCCAATATCAAATTAAAACTATCAGTATCTGCAACAGTTTATCTCTATATATAATTAGGCAAAGACAAAACGATTAGGTACCATTTTCTCCTCTGTCTCTCAAACGATTTTCTTTATTTTTGTTTTGCTAATATTAATTTATAATATTGGTTCATTCATTAAATAAAATAAAAATTCATTATTACGTCTATACTGTCAACGCCAAACAACTGACAGTGCCGCCGTCGCCAGACCGTCAAAACTCAAAACATTCAGTAATTATATATAGACGGACCGATCGTTAGATGCTGTTACATACTTAGAGCATGTACTTCTGGAAGTGGCATGCAAGCGTTATTATTGTTTAGTGGTAAAATAGTCAATGTAGTTGATCAGTATTGATTTTTCGGATGCGTTGCAGTAACTTTCATATTAATTATTCTGTTTTTAATGTGAATTTAATTATTTGATTAATATATTATTATCACAACCTTCCCGAAGGTATTGTGTAAACAATTGTCAGACAGCGAACAATAGTGAATGTAAATTTGGGGGGTCATTCATTTGTCAAAAATATTTCGAACACTGATATTTGATTACATTTTTATTTTCTTTTTATTTCAATAGATTTGTCAATATGCGTGAACAATTTTGATCATTACATCCACTTCTCCGATTTCTCCACAACTCTGTTTCTTATAAAAATATACATTTACAATTTCACGAAATAAGGTCAAATTTCGACCACTGATCGACCACTAGTGAAATTAAAAGGAACAGTGTCCATAAAAGAATTTATTTAAAATAGATCACATTTTAGCGTTTAACAAATGCGATATCACATCATCAATCAACGCGTTCCATTGAAAATCATACTGATCAGCATCACAATTGGAATTCAAAAGTTTCTCCGCCTCCAAAGCGCACTTCCGCAACTTCTTCACTACCTCTTTATTCGCCATTACGATGCTTTCTTCGAGAATGGGCTTCGGGGGATTTTCAAAACTTTTTTGTTTGGCGTATATCACGCTATGCGAGCTATAAAAACTGGTGGCGTTTTCGGGAATATCGTTCTCGGAACTTTTGTTCAGAGGACCGTCTCCTCCCCCTCCGAGTTCTTTAACTCTATCAGCATACCTTAAAGTGTTCAACGTGTTCTCGCATGAATTCACTCCCGGGGAGACCATAGCTATCATACAGGTTTTCGAATTTGGTCCTACGAAAGAGTCCCGAAGGACTTGGGTTAATTTCGAACCTCTGAATGGTAGATGCGCTCCTTTTCTCGACAGTGCTCTGATGCATTCTTTGAGTGATAAAAGAGATTGATTGATTTCAGAACCTTCTAGGCGTGTTAATTTTGATGAGAAGAACGTATCTGCTCCTCTCTCATTCCCAGCTAAATCTATCAAAGAAAATTTCCCGTGGACTTTCCTCGGGTTGCTTCTTGGTCGCAAGTATATTTGAAAAATTGCGTGAGATCTCGAAGAGTTGGCGTTGGCTGAGGTTTGTCCGGAAGCGCGTTCTTCGTTGCCTTGTTTGATTAATTGCAAAACTTCCCCTTCACATGTAACACTTTTCTCTGTCAGCCCAACAACTTGAACTTGCTGTTTACCATCCTCCAAAACCTTTAACGTTCTTTTACCATTGAGAAGATCAGACACTTTCTTCACGTAGATTTCAAAAAAACTACAAGACACCAAGAGATCCTTGTGTTTGTACAGTTTGATCTGGTTGAAAATATCGGCAGCAGCTAAAGCATAGATGCCCTTCTCTTTGCTCTCTTCGAAGCTACCGCTCATTGTGTAGGTTTTACCTGATCCCGTTTGTCCATAAGCGAAGCACGTAGCGAAACCTCCTTGGAAGACAGTTTTGATCAACGGTTGAGCTGTATACCTGTACACGATTTCATTGGATGAGTCTTCATTGAAGGTGTAGTCAAAGGTAAAGACGTGGTTGTCCAGGTACTTCGTCAAATCGACCTTATATTTTGGTTCGTGAATAACCAATTGATTTTTATTCGGAATTGTTATGATATCGATTTCTTTCTTTAAAATTTCTGAAGGATTGAGGGGTCTTTTTCTTACCGCTACAGTTATAAGATGATCTTCTATGTGATCATTTATCGAAAGTGGTTTGAATTCTATGGAATTCTGGTACTGTGAAATCATGTTAGATAGTTCCCAATGCGGATTGTTTTCATTTAGCTTCGATATTTTCTCTTTCTCGGCTTTTACTTCTGCGTGTTTTTTTCGTCTTTCCATCCTGTCTTTCTCAAGTTTGCCTAATTTTTTTAACATCGAACTTTCCTTGAATTTCGAAATGTTCTCGATGACTGACCTCGTGGTTTTGGCGGTTGGAATTCTTTTCCCATGAACAATCAACTCAGAGGATATTACTGAATGTTCATCCATGTCAGTCAGTCTAGGTTTTGCAGAATGGGATCTCAAATCTGGATTAGCTGATGAATTTCGCCTTTTGTTCTTATTGAGTTGGCTTTCTTCAATTTTCTTGAAACTATGCGGACTAGGGGTTCCGCATTTATTTTGTTTTCCAATTATTAAACCAGGATTTAAAGTTGCTACATGTGAGAAATGAATTTCTTTGCCTTTGGTTTCGCCATTTTCGAACCATTCTACTTTGACACAATTCAAGTCAAAATCTAGAACTGAAACTATTGCCTTTTGTGTCCTGCCATCGCTTCTTTTTATTGTGATTGTAGACCCAACCTCTAATGCACTCATAATAAAACTATTTGAAAATATTAAAATATACTGGCAAATGTCATTTTTGCAACATCTGTCATTTAAAAAATGTACAGAGTATCAATCCCTATGTACGCGGGCTGTTCAAAAAATGGTGACTTCAAATTTTGCGGGCTACGTACATTTGATTTTCTTTTTTTTTGTTTGTTAATTGTTGGTACACTTGTCCAACCAAGAACATATATCAACGTGAACATATGTTAACATATAGGTGTTTTGGTATGCCTTGCGATTCTTATCTATCAGAAAAAACGGATCAAAGAACTTATATTTCGTTTGAAAACAAAAATTAAGTGCTCCAAACTTAAGATGTATAGTGAGACATTTCGTGACTCTAAGCAAAAAAATGTTTAAACTGATTTGAGGCCTACAAAGAAGGTTATGATGAGGGCTGCTTTGGACACCCCAGTACGAGAACAATTGCTGAATATGTTGAAGCAGTGAAGAAAATTGTAATGGAAAATCGTACGATAGTTCCGAAATTGCTAAATGTCGGCCAAAGGAACCAAACTTTTTAATGACGATCCAGATTTGCTCAAAAGGGCTATAACGAGACATTAACGTCGAAACCAAAGCCGAATCATCCCAATGGAAACATCTCGAAAAGCCAAGACCGAAAAAAGCACACCAAATTCGATATTTGATTTGAATGATGAAATGCATGGTGAATTCTTGCCACAAGGTATATATGGCCCGTAAAGAATATTACCCTATTTAAGCGACTTTTGCGTGAAGCAGTACGAAAAAACGCCCGGAATTATGACAACACATGGCTTTTGCATTATCATAATGCACCTACTTACAAATCATTGCTTATTTGTGGATTGTTGGTAAAAAATAACACCACAATCATGCCTCAGTCACCTTATTGACGACATTTGACCCTTGCGACTTTTATCTGTTCCCAAAACTAAAGAGACCCAAGAAATGCATCAAATGCTTGGCAAAAGTGATGGCACAAGTGTATTACATCTGAGGGGGTTTAATTTAAAGAACACGAACAGTTACTGATACATAAATTAATATCTTTCAAAAAAAAAGTCACAGCATATTATGAACACAGTCAGAAAAGTTAATCATGCTGGAACCAACCAAAATGGCGAATCGACGTTTAATATAAGAGTACCTCTAGAATGACTTTGTTCTATAATATAGTGACAGGGGAAGTCTGTTTCCTCATTATTGGGAAGGAGCATTTTTCATACTCTCTTCGAGGTGTCATTCCTTCTTGAAAATCCTAGATGTCGGTCTTACATCTCGCGTCTTCAAATTTAACGAAATGCATCAAATGCATAAAGAAGTGTTCGAGAGGACATTCAATTGTGGGAAGCGCAACTGATGAAGGTTCCCGATCAGCAACAATATATGGTATATCTATTGTGCGTACAAAAGAATGACACCTCGAAGAGAGTATTCAATATCTCTGACAGGTGAAGTAACCTGAAAAATTTTATCGTGACATTTTGTCCTAGGAGTTAAGGGAGAACAGTAATTACACGGAACGGCTCCAGATTCGGAACCTCTGTGTACTGATTCTCTTGAAAATCCTAGATGTCGGTCTTACATCTCGCGTCTTCAAATTTTTCATACTATTACCTAAAATTTCTATTGTCATTTTTCATAAAACACTAAATTAAAGTCATTCTATTATAGTGTTCCTGTTACTGCCAATGACATTTGTGATTGCCTCACTTTTATTGCCCACAATGCAGACACTTCAGAACTAAGCTGACTATGATCTGTGTTTTCAATTCCTAACCAATGCTTTGAATGATTAAAATATAAGTTCTTATTTAATAGAACATTCTGAGATAAATTAATGCCACATAGCTGTTATTAATTTTTTTTATATTTAAGTATGTTAGTTTAAGAAACTAAAAAAAAGAGTTGGTAATAAACTTTTAGAAAATATCAAAATAAAGAAAGAAAGAATTTTCTTGGAAAGTATGGGGATATTGTTACCAAAAACTGTTTTAATTTATGTATCCCAAGTTTTGGTATGTTGGGGCTCATAAAAGAATTATTGATGATACATGCAACACATATACATATATGTTAAGTAACTTCAAACAAATCATTGAAATATAGCTATAAATTTTTAGAAAATTCTTTCTTTTTCCTTTTAGGTTAGGTCTAATAATTTGTATTTAGGTAATCTGAATTTCTTTGATTTTGTGGGGTTTTCTTATAAACACCCTGTCTGTGCACATCTTTCTAGAAACATCACTTGTTAATTATTATTTTTTAATATATAATGACATTTACAATTTTAATATTTGTGAAGTTTGTGTGAGATTTAATAGAATTCAGTTCAATTACTCTGAATAGGCCTTTTCATATTTGAAAATTTCTAGTGGGCAAGCGTCAACTTCTGTGATTTTTTTCAAGCAAAAAAACATTGTATTTACATGCCAATGGTCTGACAACTGCTCGAAAAAAATGAAAAGGCCTATTGATAAGCTAAGATAAGCTGTTTCAGAGAAATCAGTGAGAATTCATTGAACAGCAATCTCATTATTTTTTTATTATCTTAAAACTGGAAGTCTCATATTAAAAGAAAATATATAGGACCACTTTGGAACCTTCCTTAATAGAAGTTTAAATTATCCAAATCAGTTAATCTGTTTTCCAATTCAGTGAACATTAAAAACAAAGAGTCCCACAAATAGTGAACATCCTATTTTGATGCTTGTTAAAAACTAGAAATTGTGTTTCATTATACAGAATGTATAACATGAATTACATTGACTGACTGCATTACATCCACTTGAAAGTCTAAGGCTTACCTTAACTCCAGGAGAATCAATGGTGATGACCCCCACATTATCAACCACTTTTAGTTTAAAATGTTTCAAATTTCCTGCTGACATACATCTAAATGGCGCTAAAAAATGTTGTAATTAGTGTTGAGACATCCAACGTAATTACCTAGTGAATTATTATCTATAATTTACTCCTTACCAGTTAATTTTCCATATTTGAGGCTATTTTTTGAAAGCTGACTAAGAGCCCCAAATAGTCGATTTGATGACATTCTAATGTAGAAATGTACTCCTTCACTAAACACCAAAGAAAGTAGACCCCTATGCCGGAGTACAAAATTAACTTAAAGAAAAAAATGGACTTTGACCTACGTTGAATAATTTTAGGACTTAGGACTTTATAACCTTAAAAAGTGACAATTCATGTGACAACACTGACAACAGAAAAATTTAAAATTGACGTTTCTTGTTTCTTCTACCTCATCAACTCGTTCAGTTCACATTAGGTATAATTTAGGAAATTGGCTACTAGAGAGCAATACTATTGCTAAGCTTAGATCATGAATGTACAAGCTCTAAGCTGCTAAGTATTAATACACATATTTAACAGTTTCCATCGAATCAAATTATACTAACAAAAACTACAATTAAACTTATGAATTGAAGATTTATAATTTATAGGATGAAATTGAAAAAAGTGCCCTCTATAATAGAATAGCAAAACAAATTGAAATCCTATGCTTAAAATTCTAACCTCTTTTCCCACTTTTTAATTAACCTAGAAAAATCTGTTGCCGATAAATCTAATCAAGACTTTTGTATTTTCTTTTGTAAGTCCATAATGGAAGCCAATGAAATAATTGTTGATGAAGAAGAGCTACTGCAAAAACATCGCCTGGAGAAAAAGGATTTGCAAGCTAAAATCCAATCAATGAAAAAAAGCATCCCCAAGGGGGACAAAAAGAAAAAGAAAGAAATAACTGAAGAAATAGCCATTTTAGAAGTGGAATTGGACGAGAGACATAAAAATGAATTAAGTCAATTGAACTCAAACACCTTAGTAGAAAACAATGATAATAATGAATCTAAGGACTCAGAACACATGTGTGATGACTCTGATCTTGCAGAACTTGTTAATAATGAGGAGGAACCCCAATTAAATGTCCGTGTTTCTAGAGCTCAGAAACGTAGAAACAAGAAAGAAACGGAAGCTAGGGAAAGAGAGAAACGAATTGCTGAGCAAACTGAAAAAAATAAAGAGGGTCCTAGAGCAACTGAACTTAACACAATTAAACAGGTATTAAAATCTATGAATTTGAAACTCCACAATATACCTGCAGATGGGAATTGCCTTTATCTAGCAGTCAATCATCAACTTCAAGTAAGTGGGCAGCCAACTCAATCTGTGAATGAATTACGAAAAATAACAGCAGACTTCATGCGCAAAAATAAAGATGATTTTCTGCCATTTATGTGTAATGAATTAGATGAATCAGAAGTGGTTAGTGAAGAACAATTTGAAAGTTATTGTAAGGATGTTGCGACTACAAAACTTTGGGGAGGACAGTTGGAACTCAAGGCTTTATCTAATCTTCTCAAGTGCCCCATAAAAGTTATTCAAGCAGCAGGACCTCCCACATTGCAAGGGGAGTCTTTCACAGGACCAGAGTTAATTCTAACATACCACAGGCACTTGTACCGATTAGGTGAACATTATAATTCGACAGTGCCAATTGGTGGGGATGAGGATGTATGAAAACACTGCCTGGTGCTCTTTTTAGTAAATTGAGTTGTAATGTAATTTTTGTTTTGAGATCTCATACTGATTTGTTTTACAAAATATGAACGGGAGGTTTTTTTATATTATATGGGAAATCTCTTTTGTACAATTTACTTCAACTGATGTCTTTTAAAGCATTTGATCTGATAAAAATGCTATTTTTTATAAATGTTTTTTAAGAATATTTTTAGGTATATACACAGTAACAAAGGGCTGCTAGCTGAAAGCAATACTCGCTCAAACTTGGCCCTTAGGTAATTCAAATTGTACTCCACTATTAATTTTAAAAAGTAATTCTGTGTTCTTTGAAAATAAATATGAGAGTACCAAATAAATCCATTTATATATTTGATATAAAATCAGATATGAGATAAAATTACAGTATTTGACAAAATATACAATGAAGATTCAGGAATTGTACATTTAAATTTGTTGTAGTTATCAGGAAACATTGTTACAACTTATTTAATTTTAATTCATTTTGAGAATTTGGTTCTTTTGTGTAAGTATGGTTAAATTGTTGTAAAAGGTGCTTTTTAAATAAAATTGTTAATAATATGATGATATACCTACATGACCAGTTAATCACAATAAGGGCTGTTTAAAACCTAAAATTGTCCAGTGAATTTGTTTTCCCTAAAATTTATTTTTGAAATTTGATACTAATCCAAACCCTGTTAATGCATTATTATTTTTTATCATATTGTATGATTATAATTCATTATTAAAAATTATGCCATTTGTTTGTCTTGGGACAATTTTTGAAAAACAATCTGCTCTCTAAACTCTAATTTCATAAAAAATGTACAAACAACACTGCTGTTTTTCTTGTCTGAATAAATGACAATTTTTATTAGTAGTTTTCTTTTCAAATCTGTAATATTGTATGGTAATAGGGAGTGACATAGATCCTAACACATTTGGAGCATTGAAATATACATAAGTGTGCTTACAGCCAAAAATTCATAAATATAAAAAAGTCATAAATATTCTGATCATGTATCTGTCCATCTGACCTTTTTCTAGCCTGAAGTGGGCTGATATTTTTCATTTTCGGAATCGTAAATCTTAAAACTTCATATCAGTACTGGTAGAACACTGATCAATTACTTCTTGACATAGCTTGGCATTCTAGATATGTAGGCTATGGAGTGTAATTAGAATATCAATCATGCAGTTTGTACCCTTCCATTGATTTCTGATAGTGTCACTTGTTTGTTTGTTTATTTACACAGACCAGCCCTTTACAATAAATTTAAAATTTAGATATTTAAATTTACAATGACATAAACAATAAATAAAATAAAATGTATACAAAGTTAATTACAAATAAAGATCTTGAAATTAAAATTAGGGAAATATCAGTTTTTTAGTTTTGAGCTAAACACATTCAATGAGTTATTAAAAAAGTCAATATTGGTGTCCCTTGTATCATATTCCTAAAACCATGTGGTACAAAAAATTAATCTGATAATGGAAATGTAACAATAAATTATTTTAGCGACTTTTTTCATCTGGTTACTGTGTTAAAAAATGTAATATGTCTGATTTGAATGTTCCTTAATCAGTGTGTATTAGCACTTGTCAAATTTCTTTGATTGATGTTTATTATGCCACTTGTAGCTTAAAAAATCATTTGTCCACTGGACCTGATGACATGCCTCTAGTATTTTTGAATTAATCCTCATTTATTTTAGCTCACATTTTTTGTAGACTCTCTTTTCTTTCTAAGTCAATTGAAATAAGTATATATCCTGATATTTGGAAAAAATCATTTGAAACAATTATATACAAAACTGCTGACAAGACTGAGGTTGCTAATTATAGAGCAATAAGCAAAATTTCTTTAATAGCAAAGGTATTTGAAATGATGGTAAGAGCCAAAAATCAAACCTAAACTATTTTAAATGAAAACCAACACAGTTTTGTCAAAGGTAAATCCACTATAAGCAACTTGCTGGTTTATGAGCAGTTTGTGAGGGATGCTGTTGAGTATGAATGCCAAACTGACACTATTTATACAGATTTTTGTAAAGCTTTTGACCAGGTTAATCATGTATGGTGTTTTTGGGAATGTATTGCACTGGTTTTATAGCTATCTGATGAACAGGATCCAACACGTAAAAATTGGCAACTTTCCAAAGAATTCTTTGCTTCTACGGAGTACCACAAAGTTCACATTTGGCTCCCATTTTATTTATTATCTTCATAAATGGTGTAATTGAATGTCTAGGATACTGTAAGTGCCTTTTATATGCGATGATTTGAAGATATTCTTAACAATCAAGACTTTGGAAGACTGTCTGAAGCTGCAAGCAGATCTGAATGCACTGAATCATATAACCAATACAACATTCAAATTATTAGGCTTTATTAAGAGAACTTTACAGGATTTTAGTAATATAGCTTGCTTCAAAAGTCTATTCTGCTCCTATATAAGATCAGTTCCAGAATATGTGTCAGATATGGTCTCCACATTATGCCTATTATATACAGGGTGTCCCAAAAGTCCCGGAACGGCATTTTATCTCGGCGGGAACGCATTTTAGAGAAAAATGTTTCAAACAAAACTTATGGGATTTTTTCACATGGGACAACATATTTCTGACTTCGGAAATGGAAAGATCGGAAAATTTTACGTTCAAATATGTCCTTGACCATTTTTAAAACTTGACCTCTGGTGGTCAATAAAGGTCAAGTCAAGGTCAAGAACAAGTTCGTTGCGGAGCCATACCAAGCATCGCATTGCTGTGGAAAAATCCTAATCCTTAGTTCTTGAAAAAAAAATTTTGGACCCATATTTAACGAGCTACGCAACGAAGTTGTTCTTGACCTTGACTTGACCTTTACTGACCACCAGAGGTCAAGTTTTAAAAATGGTCAAGGACATTTTTGAACGTAAAATTTTCCGATCTTTCCATTTCCGAGGTCAGAAATATGTTGTCCCATTTAAAAAATCGACTTGACCTTGAAATGACCTTGAAGGTCAAGGTCGAGGTCAAATTTAAGGTCACAATTCGATAGCCAGGGACGAATCCTATAAGTTTTGTTTGAAACATTTTTCTCTAATATGCGTTCCCGCCGAGATAAAATGCCGTTCCGGGACTTTTGGGACACCCTTACTGACCACCAGAGGTCAAGTTTTAAAAATGGTGAAGGACATATTTGAACGTAAAATTTTCCGATCTTTCCATTTCCGAAGTCAGAAATATGTTGTCCCATTTGAAAAAATCGGCTTGACCTTGAAATGACTTTGAAGGTCAAGGTCAACGTCAAATTCAAGGTCACAGTTCGATAGCCAGGGACGAATCCCATAAGTTTTGTTTGAAACATTTTTCTCTAAAATGCGTTCCCGCCGAGATAAAATGCCGTTCCAGGACTTTTGGGACACCCTGTAGATCAAATTGAAAATAGAACAGAGAGAGTTTATTAAGTTTGTAGGCTTCAAGATGGGAATTCCAAAAGAAGAAATTTTATATGAAAAGACTGAAGTCAATAAAGTTGTCATCTCTACAGAATAGGTGTTGTATTGATATGAGAACCTTTTATAAAATAATAAATGGTCTAATAGATTGTTCTGAGCTTGTCTATGAAAAATGTAAATGTCCCACAGAGAACCCTAAGCGACCACAATCTATTTGATGTCCCTTTCGATAGAACAATTATGGAGTATCACTTGTTACAATTATTCATTTGATACATCATTTAGGTTTAATCATATCTTGTGTTTAATGTTTAACTTAATAGAAATTTGTCAGCGTGTCCATTAATATTTGGCATCTACAGTGTAATAAATTGTGTTGTAACATTATTCTCAGCAACTGTTGCTTCAAATATTCGATTAGAATTAAAATTATTTGTCTGATGCATAAACATTTGTTTTTGGATAGTTAAATTTTCTAAATTGAGGTTGATTGAAAAAACTTAAAAAACAAGATATTGCTTAATATGCATGGGTCAATTCAGAGATTTTGTTTTGGCATGGATCAAAATAAATAGTAATGTTTGTGTACAACATTTTAAAAAATGCAACACCATGGATGATAGAATGATAGGTTTTTATTATATCTGTAGTGTTCAGTTACTTTTGTACATGTTTCCATAATGATTTTAACAAAAGAAATTAATATTGAGTGGCTGGCTCCCTGATGGGCAATTATATAATCTTTTACTCTACATAGTACCCCCATAATTTTTGGAGTTCAGCTTGACTTCTGGCTCAATACGAATCAAATCAAACTTAAAATTTTCTGATATTCCTGCAGACACATTTTATTTAGTACTGAATTTGTCCCTTTCTCTGAACAAATGGTTTAATGGTGTTTCCCTTCTTTTTTGTTGAAATATACCCTGTTGTGCATTTTTAAGAAATTTATAATGACAATTTTTTTCGTCAGTAAACGATATTTTTGGAGCTGTCATATTTTCTACTAGATTTCAGAACCGTACTTTTAAATCATACAGCGTGACCCAAGGAAGTACCAGTGTATTATAAGCTATGTCAAAGTTTAAACACGTCCGCCATTTTGTTTTTAACACTGAATTTTAAAATATGAAGTCAGCACTCTGACATCATCAACAACCATTTTTATTAAAATCAGTGAAAAAATCGAAGGTGAGCAAATCATACAAGATTAGTTAACTTAATTTATAATGAAGCACTCAAGACAACATCAAACTGAAAAATATTAAATAAATAAGTTATTTCTCCTCTTTAACGACGATTTCTTCTTCTTTGTTCTTGTTGGGATCATCTGGTTTCATAGCAGGGAAGAGCAAAACTTCCTGTAAACAATTTCAAATTTCAATTTACACATTTTGGACTGAATACATTTGCAAAGAAAATAAGCGTTTATTAATGAAAATAATAAATTGTACTAACTTTGATATTGTTATTGTCAGTCAAGAACATCGTCATCCTGTCGATTCCCATGCCCCACCCTGCAGTAGGCGGCAGACCGTATTCCAAAGCGGTACAAAACGTTTCGTCGACTAACTGAGCTTCATCATCACCGGCAGCTTTGTCGGCAGCTTGTTGTTCGAATCTTTCCCTTTGAACGACAGGGTCGTTCAACTCCGTGTAGGCGTTACATACTTCCTTTTTCATGACGAAAAGTTCGAAACGTTCTGTTAGCCCGGGTATCGATCTGAAATGAGAAAAACAGACATTCAAGAAGTTCAAAAACACCAGCAAAAAACATTATTTATTATGTACATGCTAACAAATATTACTTATTTATAATATTTTATGATTGGCGATGTAAAATAGTATGTGAATTTCAAAAATACACTTTGAAAGTTTAATTGTTGACATGAATGATCAAAAAACTAATATGAGTATGTTTTTACCTCCAATTGAAGTAGATCAGAATAATTTATACACTAAAAATAATTAAAATGGACATCTACTATATTTAAAAAAATAATTTTTCAAAAATCAATCATCTTGAAATCAATTTAAAGAAAGCCCTATACAGGGTGATTCATTAAGAATGTCCAATTACTAAATTGTACAATCTAGACCCCAAAAGATGATGATTTTGCTGAATCTGCCTCATGTCAATATTGGAGTTTAAATATTGAATTCAACAATATTTTTTTACGTTTTAATAGTTCCTATTTGAAAATTGGTATGCATTGTTACTTCAGTAAATTAGAAACTATGATTGAAGTATAAATAAACGATTCACGAAAACTACACAATTACAAACTATCCTTTAGAGAACAAAAGCAAAAATGCAAAATGAACAAATACAGATGTTAGATTCGTAGGTAAGAAGTATTTCAGATATCGCGATGTTGCCATATCTTTCAGTCAATTTGCGGTGCACTTCCGATTTATTTTTAATTATCATAAAGTGATTAGTCATTGTTAAAGTGGTTAGCAAAACCATATATTTGTTGTACTTACATTTGAAGATTCACAAACGTTTTATATGTATAATTATCTTTTTGTGACTGTAAAAATGTGTGCAAAAATGACTAACATTTTTATTTGATAGCTTTTTAAAAAAAATGTCATAAAATTTTTATTTATTTCCACTTGCACTTTTACTCCTCAAAATATTTGCAGTCATTTAAACCCTGTATATTTACTAATATGATACTACTGTTTGATGTTATAAATACATGAATTCAACAAAAGATTTGTACCAGATTGATTTACATAAAAAAGTATGACCTCTGGAAATGTTATGATTTGGCACTGAAAAATTTAGCATTTCCAACAATGCGCATCAATGCCGTTTTGTAAAAAACTGTACCTAAGCTATTATTAAATCTTGTATATTTCATAAATAGGTATTGTTCTTCAATACCCTGCTGTGGATACATACCCTTAGACTTGAATAAGAGAAATTTCAAAAACATTCTTTATAAGCTTTCCACTGTGTTTTTGTGATTATTATGTAACAGGAACTCCTGATTGCATAAGCAAATCCCAGTTTGATTTGAATAACACTGAAATAGAGAGATTTTATTGCTTCCAAGTTTGTGAAAATCCCAGTCTCTGATTATTGAACTCAAGACTTTCATGGATGAAGAGTTTATGGCAGAAAATTGATTGTCAAAATCCAATATGCTACTGAACAAGATACCAAGGTCCTTGTTTTCCTCACATTTAAGTATTGGAGTATCCTTTAGCTGGTATACAAAGTGATAGATTTAATGTTATTGTTATATTAGCAGCAGAAAATGATGGTTATTTGTCAGAATCAGACGGAAAATATCGAGAATTATGATGGTATAAAAAGGCTGACGTACAGGAAGTTAGTAGATAGCAACTTAGGGAATATCTGATAACTGATATTTTGTAGTGGAACGTATTGTGATTTTTTCGGTGTGAATACCCAAAAAAAAAATTGTTTTTTAACCCACGAAATTCGTATTAAAATAGTTATTGACAATTACCAAAAATAAATAAATACCTGTGCCATTTAGCTAGCGGACTCATAATCTGAGGATGCTCCATTATAAAGGCTGGGTTCACACACTGTTCTTCGATAAACTCGCCCACGAGTTTGTCCAGCAACCTCGCAGTCGTTCGTGGAGCAGGACATTCGACGTTGTTTTTGACACACAAATCGCTAAGAAACTTGTTGGTTGCTTCGGTACCCAATTCAGTTGCTGGGGGGAATTTCACTTTAAGGATGTCTTCCAAAGTTGGAATCATCGGGATTCGTCTGAACGGTGGAGTGAAATCAATTTCTACTTCTTCTCCATCGGGACCGTCGGGGTGATATTTGATTTTGTAGGTACCTGACAGGGTAATTGATTAATCAATGATAATTGACTGACTTGTGACTATTAAAGTTATTAATTCATAATTTCAAAGTGTGTAAAACTAACAATGACAAAAAGTTTACAGCCCCTTGTAAAAGGCATAAGTCAAGAATGATTTTAACATATATGCAAATGCACCAGAAAAATGTCCCATTAAGCAACAGTTTTTAAGTAACTAAAGTATTAAAATTATATATTTATTAAACAATATAATAATGTATTTAGAATTCATTCTTCTTTCATCTGTACAAGTGCAAATATCACAGACTTTTGTGAATATCAAATGAATTATAAACAAAGAGTATAACATATAAGGGAAACACAAATATAATTACAAGTGACATCTGGTATTTCAGACTGTCAATTATGGTCCATTTTTACATGAAATGTAGGAACCAACTATAGTTTGTTATGTGAAAGGTTGCACAACACAGAAAAATATAAAAAGACTAATTATTTGATTCATAACTTATATATTAATATACATTACTTTATCATTGTTTTACATACTTTTATAACACTAAATAAAGAAATAATAAAATATAATTTGATTTGTTTATATTCTGACTCAGAAGAGGTGCTGAGACTCATATACTACAATTTTACATTGGCTCTTATGGACTGCTTCCCCTCTATTCTATACTCCTTGTCAATTGCTGAAGGTTTGTTAGAACAGGATTTAATTCTTAAGAAATCACAAACACAAATGAAAAGTTATATGATCTTGTTCACCAACGATTGTTATATAACATATAGAGTAATGCAGAATTATTCAGATCTAAACATGAAATGGATTAAACTAATTTTGCATAATCACTTATTTAATAATTTGAAATGAGATCTTATTCAAATTCTGTAAAGAAACACTCTAATGATTCAATTCAAGTATGTCAAACTTGGTCTATGGCATCATTAGTAGTGATGACAGTTGAATACATTGTTATAAACTGGAAATAAAACAATTCTTAGTTTCGGTATTTCATGATGAAGTGAAGCCAAATATTTTTTGAATTGAAAATTAAGTCATGTTTCACTGAAAAATCTCATAGCAGTTAATAAAAAGATAATAACACTATTATATATTTTAAAAACCTCTTTTTATCATGTATATTTACATTCTGGTAAGTGCTGCAATTGAATTTCATTTGCTTCGAATTTATTGCTCATATCAGTATTGAAAAGATTGCTTAAAATCAGTTCACAATACTTATACAAAAAATTGTATAAGCGTAAAACTTCTTTTGAAGTCACTTTAGGTCTTCTAGGAGTTTAGTGAAGCTTTCTCCATTAATCACATGAAACTATGTTCACATAATTACTAAAAGGAGTAACATTTGGTAATATTTAGGGGCACAGAAATGATTTTCATTTGTTCTTAGTCTACAGTAAGAATATTTTATGTGCATATTGATTTAAAACATAAAAATTCAATGTTTACCTACATTATCTGTTACTGGAAGTATTTACAATGAATAATTTATGGTTTGTCATGTATTTTGCATAATCGACTTCAAAACCTGATAAAATCATTTTTATATTTATGACTCTTACATGTCATTTTTGATAGTAGATAATAATATTTACTATACATCATGAGGAATCAACTTGCAGATTAGTACATAATCTGTTTACTGTGTATATAACATAAAAAATGTTTTCCAATTCCATTTGCTGAAGCTACCTTATCTTTTCACCACATAAAGTTAGAAATTGCCCCATGAACTTTGGACATTTTGCAATATTGAGTAAATTTTAGGAACATTTTGTACATTTATGGATCTTGAAATCATATCTTGCTAGCAGTTACATCTGCATCTTCACATATTTTTTGAGAAGGTTAAGATTTTCCTTAGCCCATTCAATTGTCACAATTTTCTTCATTTTTCTAATATATTTATTGGAATAAACAGTTTTATCTGCTCCATTTTGCAGTTGATACTACCTACTCTCCCAATTTACATTTTATAACTCCAACAAAACTTTTAACATAAAATTACCAACAAACTTATCCATTTTTAGACAAATTAGTTGAAAATTTAATGTATTATTGTAAATAGTTTACAATAATGGGTACAAACTCATACTTAAATATAATAATAAATAATATAGTCTCCTATTTACAGCTTATAACATTTTGTGTTGTACCTTATAAATAAAATACAATAACCATTCAAAATGAGTTTGTTTCAACAAACAAATAAAAAATTATCAAAGGTGGCCGAAACCAGGGTGTATTAGGGGCTGAAACTGTTCAAAATGGGAATACTTTTATTCCAATTGTCATGATTTTGATGAAAACAAAACTTTTATATCAAATATACACTTACCATGTATGCTGTGGACCATTCCAGACACCATTGTTTCAGTAATTGCTATAAGATCATTATAATCTGCATAAGCCATATAAAATTCACATGTAGTGAACTCAGGATTATGGGTCAAATCAATTCCTTCATTTCTGAATTGTCTTCCGATTTCATAAACTCTATCTAAACCACCCACAACTAGAATTTTATGATAAAGTTCTGGTGCAATTCTCATATACAAATCCATGTTCAATTCGTTATGATGTGTTATAAATGGTTTAGCTGTAGCACCCCCAGCAATCATATTCATCATCGGTGTTTCAACTTCCAAAAAGCCTAAATCATCTAAGAATTTTCACATATGCAATAATTTTAGCACGGATTTCAAAAATCGTCCTCACTCTAGCATTCAATATAAGATCCAAGTACCTCTGCCTAAATCTTGTTTCTTTATCTTTTAAACCAAAATGTAAATGAGGTAACATGTGTAAGCATGGTGCCAACAATTTTACCTTGCTTGGTATAATGGATAGCTCACCTTTTTTCGTTTTGGCAGGAACTCCTTCCACTCCAATTATATCTCCTCGTCTAATTTTGAAAATGTCTTCACTAAATTTATTTTCATCATAGTATGCTCTAGCAGTTGCCATGATCTGTATTTTCACTCCTTCACCTCGCAAGTCAAAGAAAAGTAACTTTGAGCTGGATTCTCTAATGGCATGAACACGTCCTGCCACAGTAAGTTTTTCATCTTCAAGTGCTTCACCATCTTTCAGGTGATTGTATTTTGTTATAAAATCTTCCAGTGAACTTGATACATGGAACTTGTGTGGGTAAGGGGTGTTGTCACCACCAGCAAGTTTGAGATTAGTGACAGTTGTTGTTCTAAGTTTGAAGTACTCATTTGCATTTGTTGTTTCTTCCTCAACAATTTTTTTTTCTTTGGGGGCCTCAACTTTGGTAGTTGCTTGAGTTTCTTTTGCTGCTTTCTCTTTTGCTTTTTGTTCTGCTTTCAATCTTCTCTTTAATTCACTGGAAGGAAATGTAATTTATTAGTGTTTGTGAAAATTGTGAGACCTACCTTTTGCTAAGTTGTAAAAACTGTTTATTAATAGAAAGTAAGCGATTTTTTGCACAGTTTAAAGTTTGCATCATCTTTTTCTAGCATAGGAACATATATTTTAATCAAAACGTTTGTTTTAGTTAAGTCGCTGAAAAAGTTCCTAGACTTACTTTTTTGATAAAGTTTCGCCCGCAGCATCTGCCATCCTATTTTACGAAATTAAATTCAACTACCGTGTAAGCGGTTCGTTACCGTTCGTTACACGTTTGCGTATGACAAAAGAAAGTTAGGTTATGGGGAAAATAACCAAGAAAAAATTTTGACATTGACATCTTTCATAGAGTTCTGCCTAAATTATTGAGATTTGTTTTCAGATGTAACATTAAACTTCGACAATGATGCTCGAAGCCTTTATTAACAGTCAAACACAGGTTTACAGTAACAGAATGGAAAATATAGTCTCTATATTTAAATTATTATTTTTGGAAACAAATTTGTAATTTTTAAACTACACAAAAATTATTTGAGAAATATTTCACAATGTGCCATCTACATAAGAAAATCTGAAGCTTATAAACGCGATCCAGGTTTAAATATAGAAATCAACATTATATTATGATAGTCTTCCAACATTTTCTATCTCGCTGAAGATAGCAGGAATGTGTTGTAAAAAGATTATCTAAATATTTAAATAAAAGTACTGTACACCGTATAGGTAACTAATACAGCTTAAAAACTATATAACAACAAATTGAAAAAGGACCACGAGATTCTTTACAAGTTCCATAAATTATATCAAAATATCAATTTCGTTATATTCTACAAGAAAATCTCAATATTAATGATTAGTTTTACCGGTTGTAATTTTTTTTCACTTTCTAGACCTACACCCATGATTTGCATTCCTTCAAATATAGACGGGTTATTTTACATTTTCCTTGATACAATATAGGTAGCTACGTACTTATAAACAATTAATTAAATTAATTAGCAAAATGTTTTTGTACTGGAAGTTTTAAATGTTTAATATTTGTAACAAATTTTAGAAGTATTTCAAATCCAATACAATTTAGGACTGTCTCTAGGACTTTTAAAAAGGTACATGCTCTAAGTTTAAAAACTGTAAAAAAAATCAGTCGGCGTTGAAAAAACATTAAGGCGTCCTTTCTGTTTGCAGTTTTTAAGCAGTGTACATGTACTACTGATTTTCCATCAAAAAAGTTAGTAAATTTTATTGAAATATTTACAAATTTTGGTAAGCTGTTAACATTAATTATCTACTTATTTAATATAATCATCAGAAAGCTATTTTTTCTATAGGGAAATTTAACTGTGATAGAATTTAACGAAACAAAGTACTAAATAATTTTTTATAATCGAAATCTATATTATTGAATCTCAATGTTAGCGAGAATTATGTGGCATCATTAATTTGGAACATGTACAGTGTTATTATTATTTAAATTATTTATGCAGTAATTTTTAACGAATATCTTTGATAATCGATTGAGTGAATTAAATGTAGTATGTAATTTTTCTAGAACATTCACAATATTTGAAAATTTTTACAATTTATCTTCAAGAATTATGCGTCAAAACTAGAATTTTATAAGAATTTTTCGCTTGATCATCTTAAATCGTTCGTAAATGAACAAAGATTTCGTAAAACGTATCTGTTTTCCAGGTTATATATTGCTGTCGTAATTTTCAAAGAAAGTATAAGGAATGACTTGACTTTAAGGTGAGTTTTGATATATTTACATTATTTATTAATATCATAATCGGTATATGTTTTTTCTATTTATATCTGATTTAGATATTTTATTAATCAAACTTATTTTGTACAAACAAAGATTATAAAAGTGTTTTTGAAAATGCAGTTATCATCATTGTACATCAGTTGCAAAGTTTTTAACAAGGCATTTTATATTCCTTAACTTCACAAGTTACTCTTTTAGTTAATCATGAAACAATATTGTGAAGCAAATAGATTTTGTACAAAGTAAAATTTAAGAGATGTTCTGAATTTTAAAAAAGTTCCTGGAGAATTAAATTTGCAGTTTTAATTACAAATTAATTAGTATTGAAATGTTTTTAATTTCACATGCGTCCAAAAAGCCAAAACTAACAACAATAAAATGTAAATACGAAAAATGTAAAAAATGTTAAATACATCAAAAACGTTATGAATGGCAACAAGTCAAAGGTCAAAAAGTAAAAAAGTCTAAAATGCGAAAAAACGTCATAAATGTCAAAATCTCGAATGTTTCGAATATTAAATACATCAAACAAAACAAAAATATAAAAATTTGACAAAATAAATTAATTATTATATCAAAAACCTGAAACCAGAAAAATGTACAAAACGTCAAAAACGCCAAAACTAACAGCAATAACTAAAAATGTTAACGCCACTGTAAATGTGAAAATAGTCAATAATGTTAAATACATAAAAAACGTTAAAAACAATAAGAATGTCAACAAAGTGAAATGTCAAAAACGTAAAAAATGTCCAAATTGGGAAAAAAACGCCAAAAATCTCGAGAATGACGAAAATTAAACAAATGTC
Source organism: Octodonta nipae (assembly GCA_034190945.1). Taxonomy (NCBI): domain Eukaryota; kingdom Metazoa; phylum Arthropoda; class Insecta; order Coleoptera; family Chrysomelidae; genus Octodonta; species Octodonta nipae. Next base: position 14,642,436 of record CM067223.1, read on the forward strand.
TAAAATGGTGAGTGTTACGAATATGAAATATATCGAACGAAACAAAAAATATAAAAATTTGATAAAAGTTTTCAAAACTATTCTGTCAAAAACCTAAAATCAAAAAAATGTACAAAACGTTAAAAAACCCAAAACTAACAGCAATAATTAAAAATGTCAACGTTTTCGTAAATGTGAAAAACGTCCGAAAACGTCAAACATGAAAAATGTCTTAAACAACAAAAATGTCAACGACAACATATTCCAAAAACTGTAATTTGAAAAACCACAATATCAGAAGTCAAAATTTCGAACACTCAAATACTTCTAGCTCTTGACATTAAATTTCAAAATAATGTATTTTTGAAGAAGTTGTTGCCATAATCTAGCTCATAAATGATGATGTTACCAAAAAAATCTTAACAATGTACAGAGTGTCAGAATTACCTAATGAAACAAAAATTTATTCAAGGTTAATACGTCAAATATTATTATTTATTGATTTTCTATAACCGAGAGACTGTTAATATACAACCTGGTTCCTGTTTTTTACACAAAAAACAGAGTTGTATATGTATGGGTATTTTAAGATGAAGACAGTGTGCGGTGTCGGTCGGACCATGTCGGTTTTCATTTTATAAGGCTTGCAGTCGAGTTAAATGGGACAAAATATGCCATTAGTGTATCGAAAAGAAAAAGTTTTAGGTCAGCTTTTCTATAAGTAAGCAATATGCGCAACTGAAATATAGGGCGATGTAAAATTACTGTTAGACAGGTGGGTTCAAAATTTTATAAATAAATGTGATATTGGTTGATACATAAGCAGTACCATATATAGGATGGTTGAAATATAAGGTCAAATAGAATTAAACTTATACGTGGTGGCTCAAAAAATGTAGTATTGGGTGGCACATAAATAGTTGCATATACAAGGCGGGTGAAGGAAAACTATAATTATACAGGGTGGATCAAATAATTTAAAATAATGGTTAAATAAGAATATGCAGTAAGAATATTTGAGTTATAGGGCGGAGGGTTCAAAATATGTTAGAAGCCGTTGCATATACAGACTGATTGAAATATAAGGTGGAGTGGAATTATAGTTATACAGGGTGGTCAAAAAACGTTATATAGTGTGGAACATAAGTAGTTGCTTATACTTGACATATGGGGCGAAGTAAAATTATAAGTGATTTAGATATTAGAAAAACAGAAACAGTCAATACGGTAGAGAGGATTGATATAGGGAGGTTGCAATATCGTGTATAGTTGAATTATAGTTGTACAGAAAATGATAGACAAATAATTTATATTGAGTGACCAATACAACGAAACATATACAGGGTGGTTGCAATATAGAGTGAATTAAAGTTACACTTATAAAAAGTGGTCTAAATAATAAAACAAATAAAAAGTTAAGAAACTATAGAAAAAATGCAAATTAGAGGGAGAGAGAGGGAGAGATAAGAATACGCTAAAATAATCAGTAGATAAAAAAATATATGTCAGAAAATAGTTTTTGAGTGTACACGGTTCCTAAATGGTTTTTATTTTAAGCCAATTGAAGTCGGTTCTTTTTAGGGTTCCGTATATACAATATGTGGATACCCTTATAATATCACTCAGGATTTCTGCCTCTGTCACATCACAGCCATTTTCTCCTAAACTACTGGACGGAAGAGGTTGAAATTTGGTACCAATGTATAGTTTGGTGACCCGATCAGGAGTACATATCGTAAAAGAAAAAAATTTGATTTTAGGGGTACTTCTGGGGGGAAAAACTAAAAAAATCGACCGTTCCCCTCCTCCTGATCTACGAAACTACTGAGCCTAAAATTTTGAAAAAAATAGGAAATATAGAGCGTTGCCCGAACTTTACAGGAAAATTAAGGAGAAACCATTAGTGTTAATTTTGGGCCAAATTATAGAATTAAATAAAAATTTTAAAATAAAAATTTTTCAAACGCATCATGTAATATATCAAATGAAAAGTCTCATTCTGAGGAACACAAATATATTTTTTTCATATTTAAAAAATTATTATTTAAAAAGATATTAACGAAAATATACCAAAATTTACCCATCCCCCCCTTATCTCCGAAACTATAAAACATAAAGTTTTGAAAAAAATAGATTTATAGGTTCTGACCTGAAGTTTACTGGAAAAATAAGGAGAAACCTCTACTTTTAATTTTGGGGGGTCAATTACAGAATTAAATGGAAAATATAAAATTAAAATTGTTTTTAACCCATCATGTTATATATCAAATGAAAGGGCTCATTACGACGAAAACAAATATATTTTTTTCATATTTTTAAAATAAATAAATAAAGATATTAACAAAAATATAAAAAAATTAACCATTTCCCCCCTTATCTCCGAAACCATAAGCTGGAAAATTTTGAAAAAAAATGGAGGTATAGCCCCTCACCTGAACTTTACTAGAAAATTAAGAAGAAACCCCTAATATTTATTTTGGGGCGGCAAATTATATAATTAAATTGAAAATTAAAATTGTTTCTAACCCATCATGTTATATATCAAATGAAGGGGCTCATGATGAAGAAAACAAATATATTTTTTCCATATTTATAAAATAAATTAATTAAAAGATATTCACAAAAATATAAAAAAAATTACCCATTCCCCCCTTATCTCCGAAACCATAAGCTGAAAAATTTTGAAAAACTGGAAGTATAGCCCCTCACTTCACTGGAAAAATAAGGAGAAACCCCTAATATTCATTTTGGGGGGCAAATTATAGAATTAAATGGAAAATAAAAAATTATAATTGTTTCTAACGGCTCATGAAATATATCAAATCCCAGGGCTCATTATTACGAATAGGTACAAATATATTTTTTTAATTTTTAATATATTTTAAAATATATTAAAAAAATATGTTAAAAAAATTACCCATTCTCCCCGTTATTCCCCAAACTCTAAGACCTAATTTTTTTGTTTATAGGAAAAATATGAAAAAAATACCTAATTCTATTATTTGGCCTCCAAATAATAGAATTAAACGGAAAATAAATTACTAGAAAACCCCCATAGTAATTTTAGGGACAAATTATACAATTAAATGGAAAATAAAGATTAAATATTCAAACGCATCATGTAATATATCAAATAAAAGGCTCATTATGTGAATTACAAATATATCATATTTTTAAATAATTTGTATAAAAGATATTAAAAATATTAAACATTGACTTAATTCCCACTTTAGAAACTACACTATTTAAAATTTGAAAAATATATTTTATTTACATTTTTAAATAATTTGAATAACAGATTTAATAATTAATAATTTAAACTTTGACCTATTTTGCAGTTTTTCTTCCAATCTACAGAGCCTCAAAACTCAGACAGTAGATTATAAAAGGCATTTCTGAAAGTTTATTAGTAAAATAAAACTCTAATGTTACTTTTTGGGGGGCAAATTAGAAAATTAAATACATATGTATTGTGATAAAAATCAAGCGAATCCTAAAGCAGATAAAATAAAAAATTTATGTGTGGAAAATCAAAGTGCATATTTTTTATAAATTTAAAACGCTTCCTTTAAAAGATATAAGGGTAAGTATAAGAAAATGCACTCATTCCCTGCTTGTCTGAAACTGGAATATTCGAATCTTGAAGGTGGTACGGAATCCTAAGTGTGCGAGCCCAACTCGCACTTTACCAAATTATTTGAATATAAATTATTAATATAGCCAAATACGCAAATTTATGCATGTATATGTTTCTCAGTATTTTTTAAATATATTTTTTAGAGATTCTCAACATTTTGAACTCTTTCAAGCATTGAATAACTATTTGTTAGAGACATCCCTTCTAATTTACAATTTCAATAAATCTGAATTTGTGAACTGGACTAAAATTGATCAGCAATACATTCTAAAGACGAAACCTAAAAAACAGTCTCTATCGACATGCCATCTCCGTTCGCCGATGAGCGGCGCTACCACGATTCCCTCGGCCGTTCGGCTATGCGAATCGCTAGCGCAGGCGTCCCGACGCCGTCCAACTTGGCGTCGCGACGTTCGTACAGCTGGTCCCGGGTAATGTGTGGCCCAGTCAGTACCGCGTCATCTGCGACTCCGAAAATGCCGAGCTGATAATCAAAAACGAAAAAGCGCGAGAGAAATAGATTAAAAAAAAATACTAAAAATACGTGCGGAAAAATGACGACCGGCCCAAAGTGACCGGTCAGATTGCGCGACCCGGAAAGTGTGATAGAGTGCAATGCAACAGGCTAACCAAGTGGGGGACAACGGCACAGGGGCTACGGGGACGGCCACGGCCCGGAGTCAGGTGAACGGGGGCAGATTCGATTTCGATGACGGGGGCACCTTCTGCGGCGGTTGGGAAGAGGGCAAGGCCCACGGGCACGGGGTCTGTACGGGCCCCAAGGGCCAGGGAGCCTATTCGGGATCGTGGCACTACGGTTTCGAGGTGTCAGGAGTCTATACTTGGCCGAGGTAATTTTATACACATACACTCACTCACACACACACCGATTTGATTCTCGACATGTTTCTTTTGGGATCGAAAAAATCACCGTTGGCACAGAGCGCGGTGGATTCTTTATTGCTGGAATTGAATGATTTTTTTAACCATCACCGCTATTAGAAGCTCTGTTACGTCGCACGAGACAGTCATGTGATCTGTTAACCTCCATATGAAATTTTCTTTGAACTTTCAAAAATCGTTACGATAATTGTGATAAGATTTATGGAGTTTTACTGCAAACTATCGATAAAAATATGTTAATTACTCTGTCATTTTCTATGCAATTCGCATAGGTTTGTGTTGACAACAAAAACTAAAAATATCTTGGAAAATCTATCTGGCACTTTCGCAACAATCGGTTGAGGTTAGATTTTTTATTTCGATTTTTCATAATGTTTAATGCATTGATTTCTTGTAGCTCAGAGTTTCATAAAAGATAAATAATAACGTAATGAATTAAGCCATATATTGACATTATTAAAAAATCTAGAGCCCTCTGGCAGATTTAAAGGAGGGTTAGTTATGCTCCTTGAAAATGTAAACAATGAAAATCTTACATTTTTTTAACGAAAATGTGAGTAAATTAAGGAAATATTGTATGGAAAATGAAATATCTAAACCTTTACAATGTATTTATTCCTACGGATCAACTGTCATTAATGCGTTTTTATTTACAATCTATAAAGTTTTATTTGCATTTTAAAAAAAGCTGTTTGAACAGTTTATGTAAATTATACTAAACACTATACCAGAGCCTTCTTGATTGTTTCATGTAGATGAAATTACTTGCTGAACAGCTTCAAGTTAAAGATCTATGATTATAGAATTGTGATTGATATACACTGATTCACAGTTCAAATGATGCATTTACATAAAAAGTAGGCAAATACTTCTTTTCAATTCCTACATTTTTAATGCTTTTATTTATTTTACTGAGTAATAATAATTTTATATAACAAAAAAGAGCGGCACTCATTTGAGACTGAACGAAAGTAGCGAACAGTTTGCTTTCGTTGTCTCCCTGTCTCTGTTGCTCTTTATGTCATTCTTAGTAATGATATAAATTTGAGGAGAATTAAAATAATTGCCACTATTTAGATACGACTCAAGTATTAATCCTAATGTGTATTTTTTTTAATTTAAATATAAAATTCGTTGAATTATAAAATTACAAACATACTTCACCTATTTAATATTCCGCCAATATATAAGGAGGTCCCTTTATAACACATTAGATTATGGGAACGTGATTTTGTGTTTTTTATTTATTTATCGTATGGCTGCACATGATATAAAATACATAAAAGTGTATAAAACGAAATTACATTATTCAAATTCACAAACACAAATTTAAATTAGATACATAGTCAATCGAAGCGTCGGTTGCCATTAGGAAGTCGCTAAAGTTTCCCTCATATGCTGTATTTGGGCATTCAATCACCATATGTTAAACGGTTTGCTTTTCCGCCTCGTAGTCATACCTCGCAGATTGGGCCTTACCCCATTTGTGCAGTGAGCCCTCGCATATGCCATGGTTGGTACGTATTCTGTTCAGTGATGTCCATATTTTACGAGACTGATCGGAGGCGCGAGGTTGTATTCTTATGCACGGCAGGTTTCTGCCTTGAGGTGGACAGTTATCTGTCCATTTTCGCTCACAAGAGTCTATGGGGTCGAACTGTAACGTGTGCAGTTCTCTAGCAGTCCTTATGGTTGGTCTTCTGGATCGTAGTCTGTTCCTGCATGATTTATCCTGGTGTAGGGAAAGTTGAGGGTTGCCTTGTTTATATTCTCGGAGTAGAGCTGCTTTGCGCCGGATATCTGGCGGATGTATATGGCTCAATATTTAGCGTTACGCTGATTATCCTCATGGACTCATTTCGTCTGTCTACCTTTTGGGTATGTGCGCTGTTGAGCCAAATGGGAGCGCCGTATTCTGCCGTTGAGTAAGCCAGTCCAAGTGCTGTAGTCCTTAATGTATCAGCGGAAGGGCCCCATGTAGTACCGCATAGCTTATGGACGAGGTTGTTCCGAGTTCGTAACTTCGCAGAAGTGTTCTCCAGGTGCCTCTTGTGGGTCAGTGTCTTATCTAGGGTAACACCAAGATATTTCGAGTGCGTATTGTGGCCCAGTAAGGTATCCTCAAAGTAGATCAGGAGCTCTCTGTTCGCTGCTCTGTTAGAGAGATGGAACCACGCCGTCTCCGTCTTGTTGGGGTTGTGCCTCAATCTCCATTTACGGAAGTACGTTCCCAAGCTCGCCAGGTTTGAAGTGAGGGCAAGTTCTGTTTCTTCAAAGAAACGGTGCTGCCTGACTAGCACCCAGTCATACGCGTAGCCGATCTTTCGAAATCTAGGCTCAGGCATATCGGAGAAATAAAGGTTGAAAAGCAGCGGGGCACTTGTGGAAGACCGTCATTAGCAGATAGGACAGTTTTTAAATATCACAGTATCTCCAGACTATTCTTCAAAGTAGCTGTTGTAATATACTTTAATCTAATACATATAAAAAAGGTCTATCAAAATGCATTAAATTATAGTGGCTCTAAAGTAGCAAGAGGGTGGATTTTAAACAGAACGCCAAATAATTTTAGAGTATCTATTGGATATTTATGGAAGAAAAATATATTTTACATACATACATACATTTAATATTATTATATATTTAACAATTCACATCTTGGTCCCTTCTTGAACTTGTTAGTTAATGCTTTTAGCTGGACACGTTTTCAGTGAAACTAAGTCGAATGTGAATTTAAAGATCAAGGTAGTGTGGTGTCGGTCGCAAGTGTGGTGTCAGCCAGAACGAAGTGTCAAAACAAAAGCAATTTAAGTTTTTGCATTTTATTACCATACTCATCTATTGTCATATGTGTAAATGTGGGCCTCCGTTAAGAAGCTTTCGCTTCAGACAACAAAATATGATGCCTTGGGGCTAAATATCCATTAACAGTATTGTCACAGTAAAGATATGAACAGTAAAAATGAAGTAGGCATTGAAACGAGATGTCATTGCAGCTTATTTTGTTAATATACACTGAATAGTAAACTCATTATAGAACTCGTTATAGTCATAGTAATTAAGCAAGAGCCAGCTTGATAAATAAAACTTCTTTCACTATACAACACATCATTATAGTTGTGAAAAAGTTTTAAGCTTATCATATTTTATCTAGCTTATCATTTCAACCTGATAAAAGTAATAATTTTATAGAAGCATAAGATAGAGTCTAGTTGTATTTTCAAATATAAAGAAGTCCGAAAAGTAAATTACATTATCATGAGCAATGTAATTATAATTTATAATATTCTAATTTGACCGAAATGGAGGATTTGCATTTTTAGCATTAAGTTCCAAATTATTTATTCTAGGCCAAGCAACTTTACTATCTAATTTAAAGCTAAATAAAGTTTAAAACATCTAAGTATTTCAGCAATTGTGAATAATGAGCTGTTATTAATGAAAGGAGTAAAAAGTTAAAGTCCTAGATTCGAACCCTGTGAAACACCAGAAGTGACAATAAAGGTATTAGATTTATTTCCTCTAATTCTCACACTGTAAGTGTTGTTGTTTAAGTGTCACGGTAACAAAATGTCTTTATTTTGATTTGCTTTTTTGGTTAACAGCAACTCACATATAATTTGTCGAATTTATCCTTTTAATGGTAATTCAAATGACCCCTTTTCTTATATCGTGTATACTTGTACCCAATCACATTTTTTACCGAATCACAAACATTTCTTTTCCCATTAAATGTCAAATGGGATTTTAATTATATTTTTTATTAATAAATTTTGGAATTTATTTTATTTCGATAAATAAACATCAGAAAAGTTGAGAAGTTTAATAAAGATTGAGAACTTTAAGTTCCCAGACATGTTGGCACCCAAGCCGGAAATGCACTGACATTATTTAATATAAACAAAATAACTCTGTGCAACCTTTTATAAAAACCTTGACATAAATGAATACATGTCACGTTACAAAGCAGTTATCAAATGTTATTGACTTTTCTAATAAACTAATGTTGTTCAGTATAATATTTCCATTCATAGTGACTTAAAATTGTTAGTAACATCTAGATGACCCGGTAGACGTTGTTTTGTATTTTCCGTTGGGTCACAAACACAAAATAGCCTCACTTACTAGATTTTAGCATATACGAAAACAATATATATTCATATTCCTCAACTTATATAAGATAAGGATGTTTTTATTAAAAAAGCTATATCTTCTAGAGTTTTAGAGCTATGTGAATAAAATTTCTTATGGACAATAAGCAAGAAAAGTCCCCCATTTAAATATAATTCGTACTTTCGTATCTTCTTCGGTTTAACCGAAGCAAGTGTATATTTTGATAAATATGAAGCAATCCTCAATGCAACTGCAGTATTAAAAAATATGCATACCTGATATTTTTCCAGAAATATTTAAATCAACATCTAAAAAAGTCACCACCATGATTATTAAATTTTCTAGACGAGTTGATCAGTTGTAAAAAATATAAACAAGCAGTGTTTGCGAATAGTTCAATTAAATTGAAACAATATTTGATTTTTGGACAAACACATTTAATAAATTAAATTTCATAACAGATCTAACGACAAAGTGATGGTGATAAATTGAAATGGTCATGTGACTACAGGCGAAAATTGCTTGTCTATATTTTTGACTACAATTTAGTCCACTAGAAAGAATATATGCTAGAAAATGTTTTGGTAGTCACGTCTTCCATGATCGATGAGGTGCTAACTGTGATTGTTTCAAGCAAGTAGCTGAAATTGAAAAAAATATATACCTCTTGACTGTTTTTCATTCTATGAAGAAGGCACTTCATATTTTATGTTTTGATCGAAAATCATATAAAATATTTTATAAAATTCGTGATTTCCATTTTCTTTTCAAACTTTTTTTATTATTATTTGTATCATAAAAAATAAGGAATTATCTGCAATTTTATTTTGCCTGCCTAAATTTCCTAGATCTACATATCCTAATACTATTTTAAATCCTCACCATATGTTAAAAAAGGTGCGGCTGCTTTTTCAATCAAAAAATTAATACACATTATATATCTAAATTAATCATTCATTTTAGCTGCTCTGTTTGACAATTTCGTCAGTGTATGTTTATTTATTCCACTTTCAACGGTATTTGATCCAGGTGCTTTTTTCATGATTATTTTGCTGGAAGTCTAAATATGTTTCACAAATGAATATTCTTAGCACCTTGTTTATAAATTTGAAAACTATATCGCAATTTGACCATGTCTTTTTTTTTACTGCAATACACATGCCAGCAATTAAACGAATTCAGATTTTTATCGATATTTTGTTAAATTTTCAAGCAGTAACTTTTGGGAGAAATATACATTTGAACCATACTGCCACTTTAGTCAAAACGAAAATGCTACAACAGTTCAGTGATGAGGGTGGAACTACATAAAAGAGTTCTTATTGAGGCATTAATGAAGGTATCAAGGAATACAAACAAAAAGCTGTAAACTATTTGTAGAAACTAAAAGAAACCACTTCTGGACCATTGAAATTATGATGGTTTTATACGCGAAAATAATGTTTAACCAGGACCCGAAATTCAGTGTTTTCCATTTTCATCAAAATTCATAAGGTTGGATGCTTTCAATGACTATCAAACACAAATTAAATGGCTTAGATTTACTCCAACTTTGACAGTAGTCCAATGATAGATGGTAGTTGGCGGTAGTAGTGTTGCATTTAAAGTTACTTAGTGGGGAATTCAAAAACTCACAGTCTAATAGTCTTGTCAAGCACGAAAACGAAAACGTCTTCATTTACCTGTTTTAACCAAAAGATCCTACATGTCCTTCATTCCCTGGTTTTAGGTCTTTTACTTGCATGCAAGTATTTCATTTTAAAACTACTCTAGATTTGGAAACGGTCGTCTTAAGTTAAATGGTGTAGATCTGTAAACTAGATGTTTGTTACTTCCTTCTTTGTCTAAGACGGATATAAGCCATAATTTCAACTATGTTTCCATGAAGTAATCTTTCCGAGATTCATACTGTTATGTTTTTATTTTCACACTCGGGTTCTGTTCAGTTCTTGGATTTATTTAAAAATACAGTCCAACTCACTCTAACTTATTTCCACTACTTTAACAAAACTATTTACAATTTATATCTACTTAAGTATACAATACGACCGACGAAAACTGAATGAATCCTATCGCCAGCTGTCCATATTTATATATTTCTCTTGGAAGTGTCAGGTAAGTCCACGAACTTTCGGGAAACTTCTTTCATGTGTTCTGGAAGCTTTAAGGGAATTCCCAGTAACGGCAGCGGTCGGCCTGTTGAGAGACGACACATTTCCGATTCCCAGAAGTATCGGAATAATGTCCCTTCCACGAATTGGTTGATGGCCGATTGCACCAGCTGTCGGATGAATTCTCGAAAATTTTATTCAGCTCTTTGCTACTTCGGTCGTATGAGCCTTATTCGAAATAAGTACATGGCTCCTTTGCTATGCCATCTGTCAGAGTTGGAGCTTATAAATTACAATTGGCAGAACAGTTCAACATTATGATCCATTATAAACAGTTCCGGATAGTCAAGGATTAAGAAGCAATTCTTTGATCCTCTACAGCAGTCCGCCGAGCTTTATAAACTTATCCACCAACTATTAAAGTTTGACTTCTGCGTTATTCAAATTCTTACTTCTTTATTTTACTGTAGTTTTTTTCTCCAATTCCAAAAATTCAGTTTCTATTTTTGTAGTACCTATTCAGTCTTAATGAGGTCTGATGCCATCTTGTCAAAAATACAAAATAAATAAAAAATTTAATTAATGAAGTCATTTTTCGTTTAAATCGAATAGGCGTTCTCACGTGTATTTCCAAGCGGGATATTTTTAAACGGCCAAATCCATCTTAAAGACACAGAAGGCGAGAAAATGTTTGCCGGAGAAGCTATAAATGCGACCGCAGTCTTAAAAGTTCGTCCGTAAATATTTGAGCGTTTACCAGTCTTGTCTAATAGCGTTTCTGTTCTGGAAAATGTAGGTCAACAGTGAAAGAAATGGGCCGATTTTATTTCACACTTGCATAAGATCAGTATGTGTATGTTGAATTGTGAGTGCAGCTGCTCCAATTATCCGTTTCCAGTTCAAAATAAAAACAGAGGAACGCTTTATAGGTTGAATGTGGACGTGCAAATGGGGGTAATCGAATAATGTAACGCATTTTTTCAATGTTTAAGAAAAATAAATATATTCTTTCATTATAAAAGAAAAAATCTTAAAAGTTGAGACTGTATAAGCGACTTTTAATTTTTAATGCGTCTAAATAAATCCATATACCTAGGTGCTAAAACAACGACAGAATATGTTTTTAAAAGTTAACTTAAACAATTATATTTAGGCATTTTGGAGTTGTCTCCAATTGAATGCATATTCACTGGTTTAACTCACATTAGTGTTTTTTAGCAGTTGCTGTACCTACTCGATTTACAATACTCATTTTTCATTAGATAGGTACAAAAAAATATTGAGATAGGACTCTATTTTAGAAATTGACCTAGGTTACCGAGCTGCACTCGTAAATTCAAGATTCTACAAAAACGTTGATACACGTATTCAAATAATCGGACATTTGTTCTATTAACTAACTTTTCCAAAGACAAAATGAATCGGTTTAATTCCAATTCTCTATTTATTAAAATACTCTTTATTAAAATTTCACTTTATAATATATTGCATCCACTTTGTACTTGCAACTGCTTATGAACCACACATTATAACATTTTTTCTAACATTTTCTCAACCATAGAATGGTGCGTTTTTTTGATGATCAGTATGGGGATCTCGGAAACTAGCGGAGATAGAGCAATGGTTAAATTGGGAAAGATTTGCAGTTTTGCACACAAGTTCCACCCGTACAAACATTCAGTTTTTCAAACTTTGCATGCTGGTGACGAACGTCGACGTATTTTGTTTTGTACATGGTTTAGAGATATGTGCCTTGACAATCCACAGTTTTCATTAAAGGTGTTATGGCCAGATGAAACTAGATTTACTAACTGCGGTATGTTCAATAGACACAATGAACATATCTGCGCTAAAGAAAAGCCTTTCCATGTAGAACAAAGACGACCCCAGATAAAATTTGGTTTTAATGTTTGGTGTCTACTGTTCTGGGGCCTTTTATCTATGACGAATCACTTACTGGGGTGCGCTACTTGCATTTCTTGCAATACACTTTTCAAGACATGTTGCATAATTTGTATTTGAGAACTCGTTTAGAAATTGAGTGTTCCAACATGATGGAGCACCTGCTCATAACTCGTTATTAGTAAGACAACAATTAGATAATATCTATCCAAACTCTTGGATAGGAAGAAACACCCACGCGAATGGCCACCCCGGTCTCCCGATTTGGCAGTTATAGACTTCTATTTATGGGGTGCGCTAAAAAACAAAGTATACAAAAGAAATATGAGATAGTTGGTGACCTAAGGGAGGCGGTATTACAAGCAATTGAAGAAATTAAAAGGCGGTCTGTGAGGAAAGCGATAATGTCAATCTTAAAAAGATGCAATTTTTGTCTAAATAACAATGGTGGACTTTTCGAACATAAATTGTAACCATTATTATGTACTTTAATTTCTTAAGTTTTTAGTAAGTACCTACTTATTTAGTTTTTTCGGTATATTGATATACCTAATAAAAAAATCGTTCAATGTTTTTTGGAATAGTTATTAATAAATCAATCTATTTCATGGCTAACAACGTTAAAAGTGAAAATAAGAGACAAAAGCATCCATAACTCCGTTATTGTTATGAATAACTATATCGAGTATTATATCGTTGAGAAGCTCTAAAAATGTCCGATTTTTTGAGGTCATCGCCAACTATGGTTTCCTTTCAATAAAAAAAAATGTGTCATATCTCGAAAACGAGAGCTGTCACGCAAACGAGGACATGACAATCATATTCGGGATACAATTCCCTTTAATTTTGATATTTACACTTTTTTTATAAAATCAAAAACAAAGGAGCTAGAAGCATTTGACTAAATTGACAGAATTTCGTTTTTGCAAAATATCTAGTAAGCCATGACTTTTTACAAAAATCCGAAAGTGTCATTAAACTGGGCCAGTAAAACTGCAAATCTTTCCCAACTTAACCATTGCTCTATCTCCGCTAGTTTCAGAGATCCCCATACTGATCATCAAAAAAATTCACCCTGTATAACACCTCCTATGTCCTACCCTACAAACAACTTGTGTTTCAAAAAATTTTTAACCTCCTTCTGTAACAATAATTCTACTCCGCCTTGTATTTCAACCATCATAATTGATTTATAAGGTACTCTATAAATTAATTCTGTATAACTGGAATTCTATTCCAGCATATATTTCAACAACCCTATATACGCAACTGCTCATTGCCACTGCTTATGGGCTACCATATATAATTATTTTTTAACCACCATTTATAACTATAACTTCACTCAACTCATATTTGAATCGCCCTATATATGCAACTGTTTATGGGCCATCCAGTAAAACAGTTGGTTTCTAACATATTTGGAACCACCCTGTATAATTATAATTCTACAGCGCCTTGTACCTCAGCCAAGTTATATATGCATATGCAACTACTTGTGGGCTACATATGACATTTTTTTAACCACCCTGTATAACTATAAAGGTATGTATTGGCAGGAAATGATAACGACACACAAGGCTCAATGTGTGCCTCAAATAAACATGGGAATTCATAAAGTCTTACCCATCCAAAAGTTTAATGGGTTTCTCGGGTTTTTTATTTTGGTCTTGATTATTCGATCGAAATTATTTTTTGTTTGTGTTTGCTTGGTTTTTTAACTTAAAAATACTTGACCCTTAAGTGGCACTAAGTATAGTTAAAAAATGTCATGGAGTCATAATTCGAATTATGTATTTTTGTACACTCACATTATTTCAGGGAAAAAGTACCAAAACAGACCTATTTTATTAAGCTGAAAAATAAAACAAGATGATAACATTTCATCTTCTCTTGTCTTTGATTCTAATCTATATATAAATAGACAAAGACAAAACGATTAGGCACCATTTTCTCCTCTGTCTCTCAACCTAGTTTTTTCATTTTTGTTTTGTTTAGTAGCTACTGACGACCTTCAGTGCAGAATGCTAATATTAATTTATAATATTGGTTCATTCATGAAATAAAATATAATAAAAAATTCATTATTTACGTCCATACTGTCAACGCCAAACAATTGACAGTGCCGCCGTCTTCGCCAGACGGTCAAACCTCAAAACATTGAGTAATTATATTTGGAGGGAGCGATCGTTAGATATATTCTGAGAGCATGTACTTCTGGAAGTGGCATGCAAGCGTTGTTATTGTTTAGTGGTAAAATAGTCAATGTAGTAGATCAGTATTGATTTTTCGGACGCGTTCCAGTAACTTTCATATTAAATATTCTGTTTTTAATGTGAATTTAATTATTTCATCAATATATTATTATCACAACCTTCCCGAAGGTGTTGTGTAAAAAACTGTCAGACAACGGACAATAGAGATTGTATTAAATATTTAAGTTCTCATAGGGTTGTTGGTCCTCTCTTTTCCTTAATATTCCTGAACTTGATTGAAACCGCAAATGACGAAAACTTTTAGGTTGCAAAATAAAATCCAATTATTATATCGAATCTTTTGCCAAGAGCGGTTACAGTCAAAAATTTGGGGGGTCATTCATTTGTCAAAAATAGTTCGAAGACCCATATTTGATTACATTTTTATTTTCTTTTTATTTCAATAGATTTGTCATTATGAGTGAACAGTTTTGGTCATTACATCTACTTCTTCGATTTCTCCACAACTCTGTCTTATAAAAATATGGTTTTTACAATTTCATGAAATAGGGTCGAATTTCGACCACTGTAATTTTTTGTGATTTTGGTTGATGAATTAAGAATTAGTGTTGAAGCTACTGTTCACTGTGGTCCATTATGTGTATAACATTTTGCTAAAACGCAGAAGAGTGTTACATACATACAAACTTTAGATTCAGTTATCAATACCCCTTACCACGACAAAGGTTTACACAATTAAATATTATGGGAGTTTTATGAAAATTACTTGAGAAAAGGTTCCAAGGATCAATTGAACTAATTCAAGATCTGACTATCAAAAAAAAAAAATGAAGTCGCAATCGATTAAAAAATATGCTGAATAGAAAAAGAGGTAATAACAACAACTGTTAACTGTTAGACCGACCGTCCAGTGGAACCGTCAACCATCGTTCGGCCAATAGCAGTACGGCCGTCTACTGCCGAGTACGCCATACCTATCTCAAAACATCAATTGGGGTTAGTCCGATTAGTCAGCGTCCATTGCACCTGATGAAAACAGCTGAATTCCATTGAAATGGGATTTACCGGCAGATTTCGACCGAAAAAAGGGCAGTTAGTGTATTTTAAAGGTGAATATAATGGACGTGGAGAAATTAATTAGTACAATAGAGAATTTCTGTCCTTTTTGGGAAATGAAAATGAAGAAATATCATTGAAGAGACGTTCAAAATGTACTGGAAAGTTTCCATACTCATATGATAAGAATTAGAAAATTTGTCCCTATCTTGTTCAAGTTTATTGTGAAGATGGTGGAACTCTTCCAAGCGAAATCTTTCACTTTATATCGGATGCATCTAATGTTTTTCTGCTTTTCTTAACCATAATAAGACGAGTCAGACAGGAAGTTTCCAATAGGAGAATATCCTCTACAGGGTATACTACGGTTTAAGTATGTTCTTGTTTGTCGTTTTTGGGCATTATTTACTGCTAAACACTAAGTTATGCAAATATAAGGCCATTCAGGGGTGAAAAACAAGAAAAAAGGTAAATAACTGCAGTGGCGTATGAACTATCACGATCGTGGAGGGTTTGGAAGCATTGTGTTCTCGCCCGATC
The DNA here is from genome assembly GCA_034190945.1 of Octodonta nipae. Lineage (NCBI taxonomy): Eukaryota > Metazoa > Arthropoda > Insecta > Coleoptera > Chrysomelidae > Octodonta > Octodonta nipae. Next base: position 14,658,890 of record CM067223.1, read on the forward strand.
CTGCCAGGCTATCGCCTTCCCTCCCCAGCCTTTTCCAATCCCCCAGCAACCATCATAACCCTGAGAGAAAGGGGAGGGGAATCAGGAGGGGGGGGTAGTCATGGTCATATACTCCTCTTGCTCTTGTAAATTCAATTGTGATGATCAAAATGCTCCCAAACCCTCCACTAGTGGGGTGGGCTGTGGTCAGCGGGAGGGGGGGTTAGTTAGGTCCACGCAATCCTTTCCTTCATTTTTGGTGAACACAATGCTTCTAAACCCTCCATGAAAGTAATAGTTCAAACACCTCTACAGTTATTTACCGTTGATTGTTTTGTTCTTGTTTTACACCTCTGAATGGCCTTATATTTGCATAACATAGTGTTTAGCATTACAAAAGGCCAAAAAAAAACAACAAACGAAAACATATCTAAAGCATAGTATATTCTCCTCCACGTCCATTTAAAAAAAATAGTCAATTTTTTTATTTAGTTTTTGTAATTAATTTTGTGTAATTATAATGAAAATGCGTAAAGTTGAAACTAAATAATGGAGTATTTGAAAGACAAGATATACTTGAGGGCCGAACATCGGTTTCACTGTTCGATAGTTCGGTTCTTCGGCTGTTCGTCTGTTTTAAAGAACGTTCACGACCGAATGGCAGTACAATTTGATGCAGTTTTCGAGTCCAATAAACTTTGATATATAACAGGATACAGTTGAAAAAGTATATTTATTATACAATTTTTAGTGATACGAAATAATTAGATGCAGTTTGTAGTTATAATTACTTCTGTTTCACAACAATTTTAGTTATTAAAAATAAATGTACTTCACTTCTAGTAAATTTCATATTTACTGATAAACCTCGTATAAAGTTGGAAAAGTGTAATGAGTACAGTATACGTTTCAGACCACGTAAATCCTTTTATGAAGAATAACTTTTTCTCTAAATATTATTAATGAGAAAGTTTTTTCGTTTAATTCCAACTTATGAAGACACACTGTATATAGAGACCAATTTTGAACCTCCATTTTGAAATTGATTAACTGACATTTATAGCACCCGAAGTTCCGAACAAAGATATATTTTTTAATACTACCAAAGAAAGTCGGTAAAAATGTTTTTTCCGATTTTCTAAAAAATGGCATAAGCTTTGACCTTGAAAAAAAATATGTGACCACTTCAGGATCACCATTAACAGAATCCAGTTTAAACGATCCCAATCCCTTCAGCCGTTTTAGAGTAATCGCTGAACAAACATAAAACAATACAGACGAATTGAGAACCTCCTTCTTTTTGTTAAAAATAACAAGAACTGCTATTTTTGAAATTGCGTTGTATAACTAATATCAGTTTTAGAGTTAAATAAAAAAACTTAAAATAAAATTTACTAAACAGACGAACTAAATGTTTTTAAAAACACGCTGTTCCTGTAAATACCGTGGAACCAGTTAAACTGTCACGAAACATTAAAAAACTGCATTGTATAAAAAGTAAATCGATAGAAAACCTGCACTGGAACAAAGGATTTTTCACAAACGGTGATAACGAACAGCAACGACATAAATTAACATCGTAAGATATGCGCCTGCAAATCTCGAACATTTTGCAGAGGCTTTTTATCAAAAGCCACCGACCAACGTTGTTGGAGTTTTGCATTATTAAAAATGGCCGGTAAAAAGGTTCAAAGGATCAAAACGATTATTTTACGTTTGTACGCCTTGTCGGAACTGCGGAAATTTAATTTTAAGTCTGCAGCGTGAGAAAGGAAGTACGTGCTGAATCCCGAAACGGAATTTGACTCGAAAACTTTTGAAATATCGAGGTTATGAATATCAAGATTATTTAAGAACCACGTTGTAAATCTTACACCGTGTTAAGAACGAAGGAAATTCGATATGAAAGATGGTCTGTACTAGTCTGTAGTCCAGTTTACAAGTTCAAAGATGTGCAAATTATTAGTAATAGAACTACTCGAAAAATATTACTGATTGGGTTTGGAATGCCTTCCAAAAATATGTTCAAAATTTGCAAATCTGTTCATAAAGTATTGCAAAAATTTAACGACAAATCAAGAGAATTATTTAAATAGGCAGTTATCGAAAACGTATGACAGAAGTAAGAAAAAAACTGTTTTTTGAATATTTAAAGTAATGGTAATATCGAACAAATAAAATGTCTTTTATATGTTTTTGTTTACTTCTTAATTTTAACCGAAGAATACTTAATGAAAAGTAGCTTTGTATGGGATCATTGAAAAGAATTTTTTGAAAGCTTTAAGATGAGGTGCCTTAAGTAGGGTTGCATTTGACATAAGTTGAGTTGGTTGGTGGGGTTAAGGGGGTAAGTCGATACAGCTTAGTTAATACATAATTTTAGTTCCTCCTCGAAATTATTGAAAGTACAATTGTAAAATTAAAATTCTTTACAATTAAAGAGAATTATATTTTATAATATACAAGGTAGCACCGAAACTTCTACGAAAATTTAATAATAAAGTTTCTTTCAAATTGGAAGAATTTGAAAGAGGTTGTCTCTAAAATTTTATGTGGCGCTCATAGGTGCGACTTTGTTACAAGATTGTTCATTTGCCAAAAATGCCACCAAAGAATTCTGTTGATGCAGTGATCTCATTAACATCATACGGAAAAACCTTGTGAACTATCCCGAGATTCGGTTCTTCGCAAGGGCATTGACCATTAGTAATTTCTTCCTTAATTAACCAGAAACGACTGAATTTTACGAAGGTGCATGCAGTCGTTTTCATTTAACAAAATTAAAGCAGACTCTTTACGTTTTCGGTTCGTGTTGTTTTCTTCTGTATTGTGAAATGAAATTATATTTTATTTATGATCAAGGCTCTTTTACAATTTTTTTACTTTGAAATTGTCTTCTTTAAATTATTATTTGTGTTCATTTATTCGAACATTTAGAGGCCTAGAGGTTTCTCCAATGTAGAATTTATTACATTCACAATAAATTTTGAGCTGTGTTTTTTCGTTTTGTTTTTGATATAACTGATTTGTGTATTTCCTGTTTTGAATGATTTTTTAATACTAAATCTGTGCCTACTGTTTTTAGTCTTTCTGAGAGACCCTCTCATTAAATTTATTGATGTCGGAACAGTTGGTTTTTGTTCTGTCATATAGAAATTTGAGGATACCATTTTTTACTGAATTTAGATGATTAGAATGAAAGTTGAAATACCCGTTAATGTGAGTCGATTTTCTGTAAATTTGTGTTTCAAATGTTGAATTTGTTTTTCATTAAAATGTCTAAAAAAGATAATTTGTTTTCTATTCAAGTTATAATTTAAACTGTATAGTTTGTTCTTTGTTGGTTATGCAGTTTAGTAATTTATGTAAGTCTAAACTAAAAGTTTAATCCGTTTGAAGAAATTTGTTTGTTCCTCAAATTTTTGCATAAAAATGTTGCTTAAAGCAGTAGTCAGACAGACACTCATGGTAATGCCAAAATCTTGTTGGTAGAAGTCATCATTTAGTTGAAACTGTTGTTTTCGCACAAAATGTTGCTCGTTCCAATATGATATTGTAATGTTTTTATTTTCACACTCGGGTTCAGTTCAGTTCTTGGATTTATTTAAAAACACAGTCCAACTCACTCAAATTTATTTCCACTACTTTAACACAATTTATATTCACAAGAAACTATTTACATTTTATCTTAACTATACAATACGACCGACGAAAACTGAATGCCTTCCTATCGCCAGCTGTTCATATTTATATATTTCTCTGCGAATTGTCTGGTAAGTCCACGAAGCATCGGAAAACTCTTTCATGTTCTGGAAGCTTTAAGAGAATTCCCAGTAACGGCAGCGGTCGGCCTGTTGAGAGTCGAACCATTTCGGATTCCCAGAAGTACCGGAATAATGTCCCTTCCACGACTTAGTTGATGGCCGATTGCACCACCCGTCGGATGAATTCTCGTAACAATATGAATTCCTCCACCTATGTACGTACGGTTGACAAAATCCATTGGGAATAATTTTCATCTCCCGACATTTGCACAAAAATATCTAGCTATTTTTGTTTCGGGCAAGCTTCTTATGCAAGTCTTCTAAGTCCCTAAACGCCTCGGTTACTGCAATCCCCTGACTGATTTCTAGTTGTTTCCAGAATGCTATTTGTGGCATCTTAACTTAATGATATGCACTTACTATAAATAAAAAGTATTGTGGTGTTATTCCCAAGAAGTGTATAAACATTATAGGACCTCTATGTGCTCGTATCCCCGAAAATCCTAGATGTCGGTCTTTACATCTCGCGTCTTCAAATTATAGAAGGGAGTTTGAGGAAATGTTTAAATTATCACCCTGTATTATTAGACCTGTAATTAAAAATGCATTTTGATCAACGAAACGAAATAACATGTTATGTATAAAAACAGAAACTTACACAAGAATACCTACTATCAAAATCGTACAATTTGCATTATATTTTGTTGAAATATGTTTACATTAGTTGGTATCATATTTTTGCATATTCATTGTTTACAAGTGACGTTCTGTTGACGAGTAGATATTCGTGTTTGCTGTGGCACTTATTTAGATCGTAATCAACAAGGAAATCACAACTGCTGATAACGAACAAAATGTTTTGTTAATACTCTTATCGTTGACTGTTATGATGTGATTAATAAGTCAGGTACTTCTGCATAAAAGTTTTTATCACAAGTTATAATATGATTCACATTACTGAACAATATTTTCGGTATTAAATAATAACTTTAGAAATATTGATACAAAAATTGCAGATTTTTCATGTAATTAAATATTTGCACACCATCTATCTAACACTTAAAATATACCTTTGGTGAGTAAAACTCAACTGACAACAGAAGTAAAGCTTAAAGTATTATATAAACATAACTATAATAATTAAAATATTTTTTGTTTTTTTTTTCTAATATTTTCATTTGAAAAGAATTTTAAAACCTAGGAAAATTGTTGTTTGTAAACCTCCATTGGACTATTTTTCATCCAACACTATTTAAAATTCAGCCGTTTGTAATTTTCAGTGTTAAGCTCAGATTTTACCTGAAGTGAATATACTTGTGCAATTTTTCCTTGATATTTATAGATTTGTTAGGAATAATAAATAACATCGCACTTGTAGAAAAGTCTGTACATTTCAACGATTACAAAACTTTCAAGATTTAGGTTAGGCCCCGTTCTCAATTGCAATTCTAAGAAAGAGTAAAATTTAAAAATTCCAATGTTTGGGAATATGAAGTTACACCACTAACAAAGATGGCTGTTCTTTTGATTTATACAGCTTAGCACAAAAAAATCTGCAGACAAATTAAAAAATAATAAAGCTTCTTTTAAGTTGGAAGAATTTGAAATCATTTTCTTAAGGATTTTATGTTGCTCTCCTAGGTGCAACTTTATCAGAAGAAATTGGTTATTGCTCTATCATATGAAGATGGTGATATTAGAGTCAATGTTGAAGTACCTGTCAGTGTCAATCGGATTTCTATAAACGTTTGTTTCAAATTAAGCCATGTATCAGATCAACTTTAAGAATTATAGCAAGGTTAAGATCCTTGGCGCTAGCACGTTAAGGGATGTTTCATAGATTTCTTGGATATCTTTTAAAAGAACAAAATCGATGTTTTGAGTGCAGTTGTTTGAGCCGATGTGTGAGAGCTCGCATTGTCGTGGTGAAGAGTGATCCGTCTTCGGCGGTTGGTTTTCCTCATTTCTTGGAAGGCAACTGGCAAACAAATGGTTGTCTACCACTCAGAATTGACTGTTCTGCGTTGTTCTAGTGGTACGGTTGCGACGTGTCCAGTTTTTCCGAGAAAACAGGCGATCATTTGCTTGGAAGTGCTTCGTGCGCCAACAACTTTTGTTGGATTCGGCTCATCTTGAAACACCCATACAGTCGACTGCTGTTTACTTTCGGGCTCATACGCTTAAATCCACGATTCATCACCTGTCACTATGTCACTGGTGTTTTGAAATTGTGTGGCATCCAACGCGAACAAATTTTTTTCACATTCAAATGTTTATGCAATATTGAATGTATGGTGGTCCCACTAATGTGTAAGGTTGACTCAATCTCACGATAGGTCACATTACGATCTTGCAGTATCAGTTCGCGCACAGCATCAATGGTTTCCGGAACAACAACTGTTTTTGAACGACCTTCACGGAATTCGTCTTGGAGTAAACTACGACCTCGATTGAATTCACCATACCATCGATAAACAGTGGTGCTTGATGGAGTTTCATCGCCAAAAATTAAATTAAGTTCATCCATGCACTCTTGCTGACTTAACCCATGTCGAAAGTTGTAAAAAATAATCGCTCGAAAATGTTCACGATTTAATTCCATTTTTTGGCCTATATGAATCCTTTAAGTTACTGTAAACAACACATAGCGCTCGTATGTCAAAACGTTCTGAGTACGTATAACCTCAAAAATGTCAAACTTTACGATAGAGCTGTCAGTTGTCAGATTGCAACACTAGGGTTGTCCAACCCCGAAATATAAGAGGCCTCGTATAATCACACCTTGTATATGACACTTAAAAGTAAAGAGGAAGGAAAAGGAGAGTAACCAGTAAGGAATTATATTTTAAGCTGACGACCAAATTACAAATTTTTTATAGATGTACATGCTTGGATTACTTTTTGATATCACTTTATTAACAGTTAAAAATGTATTTTTCCATCGATCTTATTAATTCCAAATGAAAATATTTCTGCGAAGTCTCATGAAAATTCCGAAACCCAAATAATCCGGTATTTTTATTACTGAATCAATGTCCTGTTCGAAACCATTGTCCGGCAAACACAAACAAACGATTGTTTCGTCGACGCCCTAACATAAACATCGTTTTAATTTTAATTACCGATAAATACTTGAAACTGGCCTATAAAATATTTAGACTTCGTAATATATCAATTTTTATTGAATCGCGAATGGCATTTAACTTCGATATTTTGTGCTGGGTGTGTACAAATCACGTAAAGAATATATAAGTCCAAGAATTTATTTTTTCGAGATCGATGACTTGTGGCAAAAAAATGTCTTTAAAGACATCAATCGTTAAATTTTTTTGCATCTTAAATATTTGAAAATGAGATCAATATTTTTTTGTGTGTGTAACACTTAGCAAAAAATAATAAATTTAGACTAAACAGCAAGGGCTTTACACGAGAGCGAGAATTTTCTCGTACGTCTCGTTCTCGTCTCGCAAAAACGAGACGTTCTGGAAAATATTATGGGCGATACCGAGACCGCATACAGTGCAACCCTAGATTCTCGTTTATGATCTCTTTAAATTTCTTCTATGTAGTTTTTATTCGAAAATTTAGAAAAGGTCTGCACATATTTTACAATATATATAATCTGGTGACCATCTGTGAAATATTTTATTGCAAATTTAATACCCAAGTATGACTTTTCACATTTTTACTTTAACTTATTAACGCTTCTTATAGTAACGTATCTCCTATCATAAATATTTATCCTGGCAGATTTTTATGTTTTAAATTTGAATGATTTTTTTAACCGATCGTTGGGTTACCTAACTCTCCGTTGAGTATATGTGTCTATATTAAACTGGAGAGTAAGAAACGTATATACTATTAAAAGGTTTTCTTGGGCTCGAAATTTTTTACCTGGCAAATCAGTTTATTTACAGTAGATCAGTAAACGTTTCTTATATACGAATCATCCCATTATAAATTCAATTCTTAAAGGACAACTTTTATTGCCACTAAATACCGATGATTTGAAATTTTTGTCTGTATTTGTACATCTGGAAAGATTTTTTTATTTTGGAAAAGATTTGTATTGGTAAAGTGATAAAATTTGTGAATGAACACATGCGTGCATGGAAATCGACCATCATCGCTAACATATTGGTCGATTTTTCGAAAACTCCGTATGGATGTGTATAGTTCTTTAGCGTTTAATCTATTAAAGAAGATCCCTAGGTGATCTCATATACTTTTCTACGACGTGCAACTTGTAGTTTTGCAGAAAATCGCCAAAAATTCCAAAATTCTTATCAAAAATTTCATCTAAATGACATATAAATATTTTAATTCCGACGTAATAGTGCGGGAATTTTAGGCACTGGAAGTTTTAATTGCGAATTTGAAATTTTTCTATGTAAATCTCAAGCAAATAGGTAGTAAAGCATAGTATTTTCGGCTCCTTCCTTAAGTCAGTGAGTACCAAGCTCGTTTTGTTTGTATACCAGGCAAATATCTATTTAAATTAAAATTTTTCCATTTTGCGAAGACGGTGCTTTTGGTTGTCACATTCTCCCGGCCTAATAGAAAATTCAGTGACAACACATGTCAAATTCTAAAAACTGCTATTTGGTGCGTTTATACACAGGGTGTTTAGTTATAGCAAAGTAAAGTGATAGAAGGAGTTGCATTTATATGATGATTGAAATATAAGACGGAGTGGTCCATAGGTATACAGGATGGTTGGAATATAGGGTGGAGTGGACGTTTGGTGGTATAAAAATGTTGAAAAAAATGTGAAATTAAAATTATATAGGGTGATTAAAAAACTGTTATATGATCTGGACGTAAACAAATCATATACAGGATGGTTGAAATATATGCTGGAGTTGAATTATATTTATACAGTGTGATTAAAAAATTATTTATTTTATAGCCCATAAGAAGTTGCATAAAGTGTGGAGAGGAATTAATATTACACAGGGCGATAATATAAAATGTTAAAAATGAAATAATTTATGGGGTAGTCCACAAAGAGTTATATACTATGGTTGAAATATAGGACGGATTAGACACATTTATGCTTGTCTGTGGGTAGTATGTATGTACAGGATGGTTAGAAAGGTTACATGGCGTGGTCCATAAGACATAAATATCTTTTGGGCTTATTAAGTCAACGCGTACTAGTACATGTTGTTCGTAAATATTTACCTGTCAATTTAATTGAAAATGTATCATTGTGTAATGTTGAGGCTTTGGTCCTGTCTATTAAGGTTATACATACAAAATAAAAAATTAAGAATGAAAACTACTTGAGTTCAAATAAACTAAAAAGTTGAAAATAGAATATTTAAAAAATATATATAACTGACTTCCACCTATAACTAAAAAGCTATAAATAATTATAACAAAATACAACTCTAGCAAATAAATAACACAATCAATGTTGTCAGGTACCTACCCAGGAAGTAAAAAATGTAAACATTAAAAAATGTGCTCATTCTGTACAAATTAATTACATACCAATCTAGTATATTTTTGAAGTCGGTGCCAAGCAACAATCAAGTTTGATAAAGTAGTAGATAAGTACGCAATGAAGGATTTTCGATAAATGTTTGATTCATTTGTTAGAAAATAGAAATTTAAAAGTCATATTTTAAGTAACAATGAAAACATGTTTGATAATCTGAAATTAACATTAAACATTATAATCAAGAAGAAAAAAAAAACAAAAAAAAACCACTTCAGCATGCTCAAGTAAACTGTTATATTAAGAAGAATTTATTTTCACATTTACTAAGAGTCATCCAAAATATACTCAGTGATAAAGAATTCGCAACAGTGAGAAGGAGAAGTTTAAATTTAATATTGTTTTGGTAAAACATAGTTTGTCAATAATGTGTTTGTCCACCGCGTTTATCTATACACTCCCCAACACGTCTTGCCATTGATCCAATAAGGTAGTGTATTTCTTGTTGAGGAATACTATCCCAAGCTATGTTTTAGAACCTCCAAAGTTCATGGGGGTTGGGGTAAAATTCCGAGCCTTCTACTCATCATATCCCAAACCTGTTCTATGGGCGACACATCGGGGGAACTGGGCGGCCATGGCAACAGATTCACATGAGTCTCTTCAAAAAATTTAAACTAACTCCAGCAACATGAGGCCGAGCATTATCTTGCGCAAATATGGGATCTGTGATCTGATTAAGGATTACATACGGATCATCTATTTCCTGAAGTTAACCTTGTGATATCATGGTGCCAGAGAAAACGACCTGATGCCATTCCATATTCCAATGGTGTCGTTCTCTGCACCACTGTAGTCGTTGCAGGGGATGAATATTTAAAGTCTATCAGGTTTCTATTATTTGAACAGAAAATTTAAATGAAAACTAGCAGTTTTTTCTAAACATATCTAACTAACATGAAGAATCAGTTACGTCGAAATTACAGACTTTTATTTATGTATCTAATAGGTATTCGAAAATTTTCGTATAGCCGAACGGTAGTTATTAAAAATACCAGGAAATGGAAACTGTTATAGAAAGAAATCGATAACAAATCAATTAACAAATTGGTGGTAATCATAAATATGCTGACGTGACTAATATCATGTATTACTCACATGATTTGTAAAATGATGCAAGAATAGTGAAAATTTTATAACACATTTACAAATCAGTAGTACATAATTACTTGGTAAAAATGGATTATTTGCTCCCTAATGATCGATTTAGAATAAAATTGTGTTAATTTCAACGTTCTGTCATGGATAGTGCAAGTATTAGTGAAATAGAATGTTAAGTGGCTCGCTCTAGTGATAATATATGTAATCGTGTTGCGCATGACAACGAGTGAATGAGTGAAAGTGGTTGATAGTTTATACAGTTGACAAGCTGTCATCCTTGAAACTCAGACCTGAAAAGGATTACTGAATGGAAAGAGGTAATTTCCTAAAAAACATCTTGATTACATTTCTTTGTTCATAATGAAAATTAACAGACGTCATCTTCCACATTCGTTAGTTAAGAATTCTATTGCTACAGCCCATTGGCGTAACTATACCGTTCGAGGCCCGTGGCAAATTCATCGGATGGGCCCCCTGCCCTCCCATCACCCCAATCTATAAAAAAGCTGAACCAACAATAATAGCATTTTTTTATTTTATAATACCTATTCATTTATACACTTTTATTTGTAAGAGGTAACTAATAAATCACTAAGTGAAGTAGGTACATACAAACTTTAAAATTATAATTACTTACTTGATTTTCTAATAAGTCACATTAAATTAAAGGTACCTTATTTATTTAAAGTACATATTGAACTGAAATCACAATTTTATTGTAGTTTAAGTACACAATTTTTATTATTTAAATTCCTTTCTTCGGACTTTCTGTTCAGCAAAAGTGTTAATGACATCATCAAAGTTCAAATTTCGAGCCATAGAATTTTCGATGGATAGAATAGCCAAATTGCTTAACGTTTCTTGTCCCATAGAATATCTTAAATAAGTTTTTATCAATTTCAGTTTTGAAAATGATCGCTCGGTACTAGCCGTAGTTACAGGAATCGTGAGAAATAACAGAAATGCAGTGCACACTTCAGGAAAGCTCGAAGATATAAAATGATTCTTTATTATTAATAAGTCAGCAAGTTCTCTTATAGAAGATGACCTTTCTATTTCGTGTTTAAAAGAGGATCGAAAACTGAGAATTTCCTTTGTCCATGCATGTTTCCGAAATTATTAATTGGATTTTGATCATTCTTTCTAAAACTGGGTTAAATCTTTTTTTACTAATTTATTGAAATATTATAATACCTATATTCTTTTTTTACTTGTGTAAGCAACTAAGGAGGTGACAAATAAATTAAACACAAAATACTTAAATGTAATAATAAATGTACCCAGGGAGTTGAGATTTCCTCTGATCGGGGGCCCCCTCGGGCTGGGGGCCCCCGGCTTTTTGCCGACTTGCCACCCTATAGTTACGCCACTGCTACAGCCATAGCTATAATAACTCAAGAATATCATTTTATACAAACGTCCTCTGCAGTTCGGTAGTAGAACTCACATTCTCTAGCACTTCGCTCACGTTCTTGTTTAAAGGTTTATTTATTATGGTGCTTAATGAAGGAATGGAATTATCATTTACTAAATTATAAATTTTAATTTGAAAAGACCCGTCCAAAGACAGTTATTTTAGACCAGAAGTCAACTGTGTAAACGGTGTGAAATATTGCTGATTTTTTAAATAAAATGAGAGGTGTTGAATGCTCTAATGAAGTATGTCAGAAACCTAAAGTAATTGTGTTTCTTAAAATGCCTGAATAGTAAGTAACTATCACCCTAGGTACTTCATATATGGCAAAGTTTTGAAAATTTCTTGGAGAAATTGTGTTTAACAGTATACTCGCTTTTTTAATAGATATATTATTAATATCATCAATCAGTTTGGTTATTCAATAATTTATATTTAAAAAAGAACCGACTTCACCGAGTTCACCTAAATTAAAAACGTGTGCAATCAATCACTATTTTCTGACATATCTTCTTTTTTATCTGATTTAACAATTTTTATTAATTTACAATTCTATTGAATATTTTAAAGTATTCTTCTCCCCCCCCTCTCTCTCTCTCTCTCTCTCTCTCTCTTTCTCTCTTTCTTTCTTCCTACCTCTAATTTGTATTTGATTGTATATTTTCCACACATTATCTAACTATATAAGTGTAACTCTAATCGTATACTGCAACCACACTGTATATGTTTGTGTGTATTGGTCACCCAATATAAATTATTTGTCTATCATTTTCTGAACCACCCTGTACAACTATAATTCAACTCCACACGATCTGACAACCGCCCTGTATAAGTTTTAATCTTCTCCACCCTATTGACTGTTTTTATTCTTCTATTGTTTAAATTACACTGTATACCTACAATTTTACTTCGCCCCATGTCTCAAGTATAAACAAGGACTTATGTTTCACACTATATAACATTTTTTTAATCACCCAGTATAAGTATAATTCCACTCCAACTGCTTCTAACATTTTTTGAACCCTCCGCCCTATAACTCAAATATCCTTACTGCATATGCTTATTTAATAATTTTTGAACGTTTTTTGATCCACTCTGTATAACTATAGTATTACTTCTCTCTTATTTCAACCACCTAGTATACGCAACTACTTATGTGCCACCCAATACAACATTTTTTGAACCACCCTGTATAACTTTAAATCTATTCCATTTTATTTTTTAGCTATCCTATATATGCAACTGCTTATGGACCACCCAATATCACATGTAAGATTTTTTGAACCCACATGTAAAACTGTAATTTTACTTCGACCTATATTTCAACTGCGCACATTGCTTGCTGCTTGAATTTTCATACATGCACACACACACCTACCACCGTATACCGTAAAGAAAAAATCGCTTACAAAACAATTTTTCTTGTCGATACATTTCACTAGACTTTAAGCTCCGTAAAATGAAAACCGTTACAAATACTTTCATGGCATTTATTGACACTTAAGCGCTAGATATTTATGATGAAAATCTGGCATTTACATTGATTTTTACCGTTTTTTTGCACATATTTTAGGATTTTTAGAAAAACGGTATATTTTACGTTATAGAAATTTATAGGGAATCAAGTTGGAACAACTCTTTGTAGAATACAATTTAAAATATTCAAATTAATTGAGCCGTTTTAGCGAAAACAGTGTAGATTCATTGAAATTCACTAAAGTGTAGTCCCTTAATTACTGGTTTTTCTGATTTTCTGCAAAACCGTAAATCTCACTTTATAGAAAATTATATGGTACCTTTCTGTAACATTCCTTAATGCAATGCCGTTTAAATCACCAAAATTGCTCTAGCCTTTTTTGAATAATCACTGAGCATATACAAAAAAACATGCCGACGAATTGATAACCTCCTCCTTTTTGGAAGTCGGTTAAAAACTGATTGTATTTGTGAAAAATTTGGAGAGAATTTAATTCATATTATTTTTTTAACATTCCAAGTGCATTTAATAGCGTTTATACGAAGTTTGTGTCTTTACTTTGGCAATAGGTTTTTCCAAATAAATAAGATTTGGCCAAAAATCGCTCGAAGAAAGTAATGAAAAATATATAATAGTAAAACATCAGATAGATCATATTAATTAATTTTTTCTGTATTGCTTTTTAAATGACTCATATAGATCGCGGTGCTATAACCTAAACATAGTTTTTTTTTTCAAATTCTTCATTACTTGTTTAATTCTGCAAAGCAAATTAAAAGTTTACGTATCACACATTTTACTAGTGTAATAGTAGAGAATAAGATCCATTACGTTTCCAGAACTTAATTTACTTTTATTAAATGAAACTAACCTATAAAGTACTTCGTGTCCGAGATACAGGGTGTTTATATACTATATGAAAATTCACTATTATTCATATATATTAGAAATAGCAATAATGAAGAGATAGACAGAGATAAAAGCGAAGTGATAAATAGATCATGTGAAGTGGAAAATGTCAAAAATTTAGCTCATAACAGAAAAAACTAATGGAATGCTCACATGGAAAAATGCATTAACGCACATAATAGAGGTATCATCAACGGAGATACAAGCTCTAAGCCTAAGGGGAAGAAGAAGATGAATATTTTTTTAAATTTGGGGTTACATGAAGTCAATTGACGAAACCATATTCTAACGTGAAGGGCTGAAAGCATTAAATAACAAATTCAAGAAGTGACCATATTGGCGCTGGTGTTGAAAGAGGGTATGATTTGAATTGCTAAATATAAAATAAAATTAATGTTAAGCCACCGGTTTTGTCTTTTTCAACAAAAGATATGAAAAATATATATTTTTTCCTAAATATCTGTGAGATATTCTACAAACTTTTGGCTTGCTATTTAAAATCCACCGTCTTGCTTCACCAGCGTCACCCTAATTTATTGCATTTTGACTGACGCTGTTTTAATATGTATTAGATTAAAGCATATTACAACAACTATTTTGAAAAATAGTCTAGAGATGTTTTAATATTTAATAAATATCTACTCAAATAATATTCCCATATTGTCTTCTAAATGATATTTGTGGCATACTCTTGATTACTTGTATGTGTTCTTGGGAAATAATACCACAATCTAAACAAAAATGCGTATATTCAAGAAAAATTCAAACGTTTCCAGGTCTGTTTGACCTCATTTTAAATGACTTTAAACATGTATTTAAAAAATATAAAATGGGTTCTTGTCTCTCACCCGCATTAAGTGACATATTTATGGAAAAATTTGAACAATAAGTAATTTTATCAAAAGAAAATGAAACTTGTGTTTGGTGGGGTTACATTTTCGTAATTTGGGAACACAACCTTGAAGAATTAGATAAATTGTTAAACGACATAAATAACAAAGAACCAATTATCAAATTTACCCTAGAAGTTGAACAAAATAATAAACTACCTTTCCTATACATATTAATAACAAAAGCAGAATATTCATTCGAAACAGATGTAGGAAACCAACTCATACTATCAGATACCTAAATTTCAATTCAAATTATCCGAATACAGTAAAGAAAGGTGTTATTAAGTCATTACATGATAGAGCAAAGACCAACTGTTCTAATGATAACAAATTCAACAAAGAAAATATAAAAATGTTCTACTGGAAACAATTGCCCTACAAAATTTTATCAACAGACTTGAACAGAAAACAAAACATCGGAATCAACCCGGAACGTCTTCTCTTAGTAACACTACTACTCAGGACAACCACATTATAGTTACAACTATACCATATAGCTCAAAACAAGAAATACACTAAAATCACTAATATGCAAAAGAAAAGCAACAAACAAAACTCAAAAAACTGCATATACAAGATTCCTTGAGAACGAAATAAATTTTATATTTGGAGAAACATCGAGACCATTAAACGTACGAATTAAAAACCACAAGAAGTACATAAAGAAACGACAATTTGAAAAGTCAAAAATCGGTTAATATGCTTGGAACCTAGGCCATAAAACACAATTTGATAATTCAACTATAGTTCACAAAGTACAACATAACATAAAACGAAAAATAAATGAGTCTGCGTTAATTCTTTTGAATGAAGACGATTGTATTGCTTCCACTTTTGTAGAATTCAATCATATCTGGTTACCGACAATTAAGGAAGATATTAGTAATAGTCATCTCCTTTTGAACAACCCAGTATCGGGATAGTTCATAAGGTTTTTCCTAGGTTTTTCCTTATGACGTTAATGGGATCACTGAAATAAAATAATCTTTGATCGCATTTATGGCGAATGTCATATCAAAGCCGTACCTAGAAACGCTACTTATAAATTCTAGAGACAACTCTTTCAAGTTCTTGAAAGCTGTTTAACTGTACATCTAGAAACAACAAATTTTTCTTATGTCAACTTACATGCCATATATCAAACTTTCATTTTGCTTTTTATATTTTTTCAATGTTTAAAGCCATCGAAAACGAGGTTGGAATAGACCTGGAAACATTTTGTTTTTCCTTGAATATACCGATTTTTGTTTGGATTGTGGTGTTATTCACCAAGAACACATAAAAATAATGTTCCCATAATTTAATCTGTTTTAAGTAAAGTTATATATTACCAGAATATTAAATAGGTGAAGTAGTTTTGAATTATAATAATTCAACTAATTTTGTATTTTAATTAAAAATTAACTTATCTGTCACATGTTCTTTTGCAATTATATTTAAATTACGCATTAAGATTAACACTTCAATCGTAACATAACGAGTGACAACTATTTTAATTCTTCTGAAGACAAGAAAATGACGAGAGACTGGAAGTATATTTCGTAAGAAGCTTTCGCTTCCATTGTCCAGTCTAAAATAACTGCCGCTCTTTTTTTTCAATGCCATTTTTTACAATGCTAAACTTTAAAATGTGCGTGCGTGTGTTTTTAAGTTTCATATCAATTGTGCTATTGTTGTCACTAACACATTTAAGTTTGATAGCGTCTTCGTCATTCTGACATTTTTAATTCCAACTAGTCTAAGCAATTGAGTTATTTTTCGTATGGATAAAAGCAAATATTTAAAAGTAATTTGTCATTAATGAGATCCTTATGGGGGTAGAGTGTTGTCTGTAAAACATACAACATCCTGTATATCTAATAAAATGAGTGAACTTGATTAGTAAAGAATGTATTAGTGAAAACCCCATTGCTTTAAACATACAGTAAAATAAGTATGATACTCATAAATTTTCGGCTTAAATGTTTTATACTACACAATATTTTTTTAAGTGAAGCTAATAGAAGCAGAACATACATATCAGCAATTGCGACGTCTGGACCAGTAGATCTAACACACTCAAAATTATTATTGTCTGTATAAATCTATCCGTTAGTATAGTTCTAAATTTAGAAGACATCGCTGTTCACATACCAGCATCAGGATAGTCTCCGTACTACAACGTTGATATCTCGCGGTGTATTTCTATCGCTGATGAATTTATAGTGTTTTAATCGACATAATTATTTATTGATTAGTTACTGCAAAACGTGTTGCTGTAGTTTTAAGAGAAAAACGCACACATTTTCATTATGACAACATTTTTTTACTTGTCTGTTTAATCAGATGCGGATGTATTGGCAATGCATTTCCATTTTAATTAAATTAATGTACGATAATGATTTGCGAAAACTGGAACACTAATAATTTTTATGCAAACTAATTTATTGGTTCTTACAAGATTTGCTTTTAAACCAAGAAATGGTATATAGTCTGAAAACACAAGAGATTTTACTATGGCACACAATTTTTTTATTCGTTTTCTTGGAATACTAATTAAAAAGTAATGCATAATACAAATCATTTATTTCTTGTTCTTTGGAGACGTATAGTATTCGGTTTATGTTGAAGAACAGGGGCACAAATTTGCAGTTCCCTACAGCATTTTTTTAATAAAATTTTATTAGCTTGACCCGAATCCATGTATATATTCGAGCTGTTAGGCGATGGGATGTCAGTCAAATGTTCTTTGATATTTATATTGGTAATCCAATTGATACGTATTTATGTGTTATAATATTGAAATAACAACAGCAAAATGTTGGATTATGGTTATATTAGGTATTAGGGATGTAACGAATATTCGCATTCGCATTAGCGAATATTCGCATGTTTTTTAATATTCGCATTCGGGGTTATATATGCGAATTTTTGCGAATAATATATCTATGCAATTACTAAGCTTTAAAATTTTCAGGTTTGTTATTTGTACTTTAAGAAAAATCTTCTAATTGTGATACAGTCTTGATGTTACTTATTAGGTAAATTGCACACTGTTTACTGATCATTGATTCTTACTTGCCCAAGCAGTTACCTCATAAACTTCATTATAACATTGATAAAAAATAGAATTCTGGTGTTTAGATGCACTTAAATTACATTTTAAATACTAAGGGCCGGTATATTCACCTAACAGTAAAGTGTCAAGTAACTACTTGTCGGTTAAATTTATTGGCAGGATTAATTTATATTGAGTATATTCCTGCAAAATATTCTGTCAGGTAAGTAATTGAAAGAATCTAATGTTTCTCTCTGTCTGGCAATATGAAATGCACATGTTAGAAAAAGAGGACATCATTTAAGTTTCTTTTTGTGTTATGTACATTTTTCAGAAGGGGCTCTTACAGAGGATAAATGAAAATAGTTATAGATTACAAATTGATTCAAAATGTTCACATTGTTGAAACCTATTGCGTGTCATATATTGACGCCGCACATGTTATATATCTTCAACAATCATAATCTCTTCTTTAATAAGTCAATAATATTTTATTCAGAATTTATAATTAAAATGTTTATTAAAAACTTATCTAATTCTACGTAATTGCTGACATATTATGTTTCCAGTAAATATTTACTTGAATCTGCCAAGTAAATTATCCTGTCAGTAGGTTACTGGGGATGAATATACACCTAAATAAATTAAAAGTAAGTTATGTCAGTTTCATTATATATAATATGTAGTTTTAATTTGACTCATGAAAAAGATATTTATTCTGTTTAATAAAAACAACAAACTTGTTTATAATATTACTTCATGAAGTAAACCATAGGTTTGTTTTACTCCATAAAGATGACAACATAGAATTGTTAAAACGGCGTTGAGTGTTTTAAATAAAGGTTTGATGTTAGGATGCAAAACAACAACATAAAAATTTAACATTTCTTCTTTGAAACATAAAACATACAATTTATTTACTGGACTTAGTAACTAAATTTTAGTTTTGTTTTCAGTTTGCTTTATGAATGTGAGAACTTAGCTGTTAAAACAGCGTTGAGTGTAAAAAATAAAGGTTTGCAGTTAGGGTCCAAATCTTTGTGTTTACATATCTGGGACACCTCAAAAATACCATTGTTCTTCTATTTTACGTATTTGTACTAACATTATAAAAACTGATTTATATAATTCCGATTCACAATTTATGATATATTTTTTCATGGAGTCAAAATAACTAAATTTCATTATATCGGGTTCAACATAATCAGTCTTAAATATACGATTTAAATGTGTTTGTGATTGCATAATTTTGGCGCCATATTTAAATAATTAAATTAAATTAATTAAATAAATATTCTCAATAACAACTTATTTGGTAGAGTTCTACATTTTTATAATTTCGGGCTTCATATTTTTATTATTTAGTTTTAGTAAAACTGTCGAAAATATAAATAATGTTAAGTGACAAAGATTAATACAAGGAAATAGATTCTAAAAAAATCATTAACATATCATAAACCTCGAAATATTAAGAATATTAAATACCCCAATTATCAAACAAATGTAAAAATTATGAACATTGTCAAAATAATTCTGTCAAAAACTTAAAATGAAAAACTCCAATAAATTTAAAATCTATAAACCTCAAAAATACCGAAACTAAAAGAAATAACAAAAAACGTCGACGTCACCGTCAAAGTAAAAAATGTCGAAACTGTCATAAATGGCAATATCCACACTTGTCAAAAAACCTAAAAATCAAATGTGAAAAATCTCAAACCAGTCAAATATTTCTAGCTCTTTATAGTAAATTTTAACATAGTGTATTTTTACAAGCGGATAAAATGGTTTTCACAAAAAACTGGAAAAGTGGAAACTAGCTCACAGAGATTCCGAATCTGGAGCCGAAATTGCTACAATTCCCTAACTCCTAAGTTAGAATGTCACGATGAAAATTTCAGAGTAACTTCACCTGTCAGAGATATTGAATACCTTCTTCCAGGTGTCTTCTTTTGTATGCAAGGCAATATATACAATATATATTGTTTGTGGTCAGGGAACCTTCATAATTTGCGCTTTCCACAAAAGAATGTATTCTCAAACACTTATTTATGTATTTGATACGTAACGGTAAATTTGTAGATGAGAGATGTAAATAGTGACATTTGGGATTTTCGGGGAAATTAGTAGATATAGATCCCGAATCTGGAGCCGTCCTATGTAAGTGCTTTTATCCCGTTTCTCTGTGTGCTAGTTTCCCCGAAAATACTAGATGTCGGTCTTTCTATTTCACGTCTATAAATTTACCGATATGTATCAAATATATAAATAAGTGTTTGAGAGGACATTCTCTGGTGGGAAGCGCAACTGAAGAAGGTTCCCTGACCAGAAACAATATTTGATGCATATCGGTAAATTTGTAGACGCGATATGTAAAGACCGACATCTAGGATTTTCTATATAATACGTACTGTATATAATACATACTGTATAGAAAATCCTAGATGTCTTGCATACAAAAGAATGACACCTCGAAGAGAGTACACAAAACAATATTGTATATATTGTCTTGAGTATACAAGAATGAATTAGGCATATCCGTTACTGTGTCCAACATATAAGAAAAAACAATGGTATAGACGTAAGTCTGGAAGTTCCAAAATTTTCGGAGACAAAACATATTATCAGAAACATTTATTTTTTGAAGCAAAACAAACAAATTTCTAAAAAAAATACAATTAAGGAAATTGATCTAAATGACTAAAGTTAAAAAAAACATAGTGATTTTCTTTATTCCTTGAATTAGGGTTAAGAGATTGTTAATGTAAAATGTTTAATTTATCTTTATAATATGAACTTGGTCAGCTCACAAATGTAATGGCAACTTGATATCTGGTAACCACAGCTGGTAACGTTATCCTTTTTTGTGGTGTTCTGGCCTTCTGATGTACGTCAATTCTCTAATTTAAAATATCGCAAACAGAGAATTAAAATGTTTATTAGAACGAAAATGAAATTTTGTGCTGGTATGGTATATTAATTGAATATTATATTTGTTTGTTTAAGCACTTTTTTGGGGAATGACACAACAATTCACGAAATTACTGTATACATATTTCCAAATGTTGTGGGGTTCAGGTCAGACCCCGCTGTCAATGACAATGAAACTATGAAAAAGGCACAATTCTAAAACGTAAAATTAAAATGTTTTCAAACTTTTGAATTGTGTCTTGTTTCATAGTTTCTTTACCATTGACAACGGGGTCTGACCTGGTCCCCGAAACATTTGGAAATATACAGTAATTTCGTGAATTATGGTGTCATTTCCCAAAAAGTTCTTAAACATTGACAAACAATGCCCCAACTATCCTTCTAGAAACAATTATATTTTTTTATTTACTGCAATTTATTGATTTAACATATACATGACTCGTAATATATACCCCATTCCTTGTTTCTTACACAGAAGTGTTTTTTGTACGTAGGGTAACTACAATTTATTTTTTACATCCTACTTATCAATATTAAAGTTTTACCTCCACGATGGGTGTGCTGAATACTCACTTTTTATATTTATACTATACTAGCTTTTAGTCGCGGCTTCGCTCGCGTGGATCCCTTAAGTAAATATCAAAGATCATTACATTCCAATAGAACTGGTTTATTGTGCGGATCCAAGGAAGGGGGCGATGAGTGCAATCGCACCCTCCGAGAGCACCCAAGTTAGTACATTTAATATTAGATAATCTTATCTCCAAGAGCATAGAAGAAGGTCACTTCTATGAGTTTAAATCTCGGAACAACTATTTTTAATGTAATACTCCAAGAAACCTGAGTTTAAAATTATATATAGGTAAACGTAGTACAGGATCGCCCCTGAACTGAATCAATGTCATTCAGTATTTAAAAATTACTACCTACAGTGAAGTCTCAAAAAATAAAAACATGGTTTATTGAAATAATTTACTACAACTAAAGTTAAAGAAGAATAGAGTAAAAATTAAAAGCAGCGAGTAATAACTAAAGCAATAAACTGGCATCTAACCTCAAAAATTGAAATAGGGTTCTAACTTTTTTGGCGTTGAAGTTGCTAGATTTTATAATTTTTTGACAAACAATCATGCCTGTCAAAATATTTTTACCCTCGATAAAATATATTTTTTTAAATAAAAAGTATCCTATGCCCTTTCTAATACCTCTAAGAATATGTGTACAAACTTTCATGTGTGAAAGCGTATTAAGCTTCACATTCACAATTATACACTTTGATTTTCCACACATAGACTTTTTATTTTATCTGCTTCTGGATTCGCTTGATTTTTATCAGAATACATATGTATTTAATTTTCTAATTTGGCCCCCAAAAATTAACATTAGAGTTTTATTTTACTAATAAACTTTCAGAGAAGTCTTTTATAATCTACTGTCTGAGTTTTAAGGCTCTGTAGATTGGAAGATAAAGGGCAAAATAGGTCAAGTTTTAAATAATAAATTATTAAATCTGTTATTCAAATTATTAAAAAATACAAATAAAAGATATTTTTCAAAATTTAAATAGTGTAGTTTCTAAAGTGGTTATTAAGTCGATGTTTAATATTTTTTTTATATCTTTTAAACAATAGATTTAAAAATATATATTTGTAATTCACATAACGAGCCTTTTATCTGATATATTACATGATGCGTTTGAAAATTGAATCTTTATTTTCCATTTAATTGTATAATTTGTCCCTAAAATTACTATGGGGGTTTTCTAATAATTTATTTTCCGTTTAATTCTATTATTTGGGGGCCAAATAATAAAATTAGCGATTTTTTCAAATTTTTCTTATAAACAAAAAAAATTAGGTCTTATAGTTTGGGGAATAACGGGGGGAATGGGTATTTTTTTTTAAATATTTTTTAATATATTTTAAAATAACATTTTAAAAAAATTAAAAAAAAAATATTTGTATTCGTCATAATGAGCCCTGTGATTTGATATATTACATATCCCGTTAGAAACAATTATAATTTTGATTTTCCATTTAATTCTATAATTTGCCCCCCAAAATAAATATTAGGGGGTTTCTCCTTATTTTTCCAGTAAAGTTCAGGTGAGGGGCTATACTTCCATTTTTTTCAAAATTTTTTAGCTTATGATTTTGGAAATAAGTTTATTTATTAATTTTTTTACATTTTTGTTAATATCTTTTAATTAATTTATTTTAAAAATATGAAAAAATATATTTGTTTTCGTCATAATGAGTCCTTTTATTTGATATATAACATGATGGGTTAGAAACAATTTTAATTTTATATTTTCCATTTAATTTTATAATTTGCCACCCAAAATAAATATTAGGGGTTTCTCCTTATTTTTCCAGTAAAGTTCAGGTGAGGGGCTATAGCTCAATTTTTTTTTCAAAATTTTCCAGCTTATGGTTTCGGAGATAAGGGGGGGGGGGAATAGGTAAATTTTTTTATATTTTTGTTAATATCTTTTAACTAATTTATTTTAAAAATATGAAAAAAATATATTTGTTTTCGTCGTAATGAGCCCTTTCATTTGATATATAACATGATGGGTTAAAAACTATTTTAATTTTATATTTTTCATTTACTTCTGTAATTTGCCCCCCAAAATTAAAAGTAGAGATTTCTCCTTATTTTTCCAGTAAACTACAGGTCAAACCCAATACTTCTAATTTTTTTCAAAACTTTACATTTTATAGTTTCGGAGATGAGAGGGGAGGAATAGGTAAATTTTGGTATATTTTCGTTAATATCTTTTTAAATAATTTTTTTTTAAAATATGAAAAAAATATATTTGTGTTCCTCGGAATGAGACCTTTCATTTGATATATTACATGATGCGTATGAATTTTTTTTATTTTTAAATTTTTATTTAATTCTATAATATGCTCCCAAAATTAATATTAATGGTTTCTTCTTACTTTTCCTGTAAAGTTCGGGCAACGTCTTATATTTCCTATTTTTTTCAAAATTTTAGGCTCAGTAGTTTCGGAGATCAGAGGGGGGAACGGTCGATGTTTTTAGTCCCTCCCCCCCAGAAGTACCCCTAAAATCAAAATTTTTTCTTTTACGATATGTACTCCTGATCGGGTCACCAAACTATACACTGATACCAAATTTCAACCTCTTCCGTCCAGTAGTTTAGGAGAAAATTGCTGTGATGTGACAGAGGCAGAAATCAGGAGTGATATTATAAGGGTATCCATCCGTATATTGTATATACGGAACCCTAAAAAGAGAGAATTATAGCAAGAAATAAAGAACATTTTTATATATTTTTATAAAAAGAAATTGCTTTCTAAAATCCACTGACATATTTTGTGATTAACTTTTTTAAATGGTTTATTTCTAAGGGGGAATGGTAAGGCATTATAGACTGTAGGCCCAGCATAGCTAATGGGTCTCTGAATTTTACAGTGCTTAACAAATGTTACTGCCAAACTGCAATTGTCAAAATTGCGACTACAATAATTAGCAGGTAATTCTTTCCTAATACAAAAAATCTTATTATAGATTTAATAAATATCTGATACAGTGTGAGCAATTTACTTTCGAAAAAGAGTTGTTCAGTTGGAAATCTTCTATTTTGAAACCAATTTTTAAGAACTAAGTTGTCTAATTTTTCTATTTCACTACCTTAGTAATCAATTTTGTAACTGTGGATCTCCGTCAAGAAACTTTGGCTTCAATAAGTCATTGCGAGACCACTCTTTCTATTTGAACAAATGAAGTTGATAGTGTCCAATTGGCACTGGGGACATGTCAATTTTATATCAAATCGTAGTTTGACATTTTATGTTTTTTTTTATCGAAATCGATAACTTGATCCATTCAAAAGTTAAAAGGGTGGGGGATAATAAAAAATTTCCCCGTACAGATTTTGCTTTCAATAGTGTCAATTCTGAATAAACCTTTCCTTTAGTTACATCATTCACTTTCCACCGAGTGTATTCTGCATACTTGAAATGTGCCAACACGCTTATAACAAGACGTTACATATAAATATGGTTGTTAGATGTGCATTACTCATGCTTATTCTCAGATAGTTTGGGATTTATTTATAAAATACGTAAGCACTAGCTTTATGTTTGTAAGATACATCCCGAGCCAAAAATCATTTACAGAACAAATACGATAAGAGACGATTGCAACGAAACGACGAAAACTATTATTTTAAACTTTTCAATTCGACATTGAATGTGTTCAATAACCTTTAAAAAATTGTTTTTAACATAAACCTCGTGTTTCCACAACAACACGTACCTCGTGGAAAGTTATAATAAATTGGTAAAAATTTCATGTGGCGGGTAGTCGACAGGAAAATGCCCAAAGAAACGCTTCGAAGAAGCTGCGCGAGCCTTGAAGCAAACATTGACATTTGTTGGAGCAACAATAAAAATAAATTATAGAAATTTCATCACCTATTTTTTAGCCGACACAAATATCTGATTTTTGATATTTTCACAGATACGATTCTAGTTTTTTTTATCAACTTTTTAGATATCACCAGTAGTGTTTGAAATTCTTGGAACGATTAATCAACAAATAGATTCGTATCAATTCCATACGTGTGGGTTAATGAAATTAAAAACTACAAATATTAACATTGACCTTACGAATGTTTACACCTAGCAATGTATAAACACCCGTATTTTACGGTTTTGACTATCACGCTTATTAGATTCTCATTAGTATAAAATTGACTTCAGGGAAAGGTACCACCCTGTCGAAATTCGCGAAATGAAACATCAGCGAGTTTGTGCCATTATTTCGGTGATCGCGTTAGCTTCATCTTCGTTGGATGCTGCACCTACAGCTGCCAGCAACGACTTGCTCATATCGCCAGCTGAGCAGTCTCACATATTAGGACATCTGGTTGAACTTATTTCTTGCCTTGTACGGAACCAAGACACACCAGTGAAAGTGAAATGCTACCAAAAAGGATCTGAAGAACTTGCAGATGGCGCAACTGGCCCTCCCAAAGAGATAGTTGAAGTGAAAGTTTTTAATCCGATCAAGGAGGCTCCCATATTTGTAACTATTGAACCAGACACACTAGAAGATGATGGAGTTTGTGATGCCAATAATGCAAGTGATAACTATGTGCCTACTTCAACACCAGCTGCGAATAGTGTAGAAAAAGCTTTTCCTGACTTCCATGATTTCAAGAAATTTGAGGAACCAAATGAGCCTGCCAATTCATACTTCGGACGAGTTCCTATATTCGTAGATGATCATATTGATCCAGAAGGAAAGAAATATTTGAATGTCGATTATTTGAAACCTGTTGATAGTGAGTTTAACTATGTAAATTATTTTAAACCTTCTGAAGAATATACTGTAAAGGAACCCCAGAAACATTGTG
Organism: Octodonta nipae; assembly: GCA_034190945.1. Taxonomy (NCBI): domain Eukaryota; kingdom Metazoa; phylum Arthropoda; class Insecta; order Coleoptera; family Chrysomelidae; genus Octodonta; species Octodonta nipae. The sequence goes on from CM067223.1 coordinate 14,685,287, forward strand.
ATGATGAAACGTTAGAGGAACCACTTGACTCCGATGAAGACTTTGAGCGAATTCAAAATGAAAATTCTGAATGTCCCAATGACCTATTTTTGGATGACCAGTTGAAGGAGAGCAATCTGCTGAAATAGATCCAGAAAAAGAATTTGAAAGTTTAAACCCAGAACATACTACTGCATCAGAAGATCAGGACGAACAAATACCGGATATCGATGATTATTTCGCAACAATACCCACCGACGAAGAAGAAATCAGTGAGCCTCTTTCGGGTGGATCTGAAGAACCTCAGATAGATATCCCTGTGGTAGAGAACAACGGAGTTTTGGATGACTTACCTAGTGACGAGTCTAACTTGAAACGTAATCTGCCTCTAGATGACTACGACCATTCTGGAATGGATCCGTTACATGAAGAGCCTTCGGATAAAACAGTATCCGAAGAACTTTTTGGAGGTTCTGGAGAAACTCCAACAATGAGCGATTTATTGGGAGATGAGATTCCAACTGACGAATTACGATCACAGGAAAGAAAATCGTTAGAAAATGAATATCTACCTGCAGACGAAAATCAACTAAAGGAAATAATTCCTCAGGTAGTAGATCCTCCTAAAACAGCAAACGCAATTGTAGATCCAGAACCATTGGAGTCTTCTGGAGATGACACTCCAATTTCAAGGACGGAGGAATTAAAACCTTCTGGGGAAGATGGTAATGGTCCTCAACCGGTAATAGACAAAGATGAACCAACACAAGAAAAACCAACTGAAGAAAGCTGTAATGGTCATTTAACTGAAGGCGAGCTTGACGACCCATCAAACAATGCTGAATGTGAAAAACTCAACCAAAGAGAAATCTCTTCAAGCAAGGAACTCGAGGAACCAAAAGATGCTGAATATAATGAACTACCAGAAGCAGATGAATCTCTAGACCCCGACTCCAGTACAGAACCCGACGAAACTTTACACAAAGAACTCAATGAAGACAGCTTTGAACTTTCTCCTAAAGATTCACTTTCATCCGAAGATTTTGATTATGCAGATGATTCTTCATCATCCGGCAATGATTCTATTGAAGATTACTCTAACAGTTCAGTTTTCGATCGAGAAGATGAACCAGTAAATCACTCGGGTGAAGAACCGATTGAAGACAACAATAGTTTACCTTCTTCAGACAAACATGGTAACATAGAAAGGATGATTGATTCTGACCATCTCAAAAATTCAGGAGATTCTACTTGCTTGGAAGAACCGTGTATACCAGAAGACAATGAGACTTCAGTTGCTGATTCCTTAACAGATGTTCCTAAGACAGAACCTGCATCCCCAGATGAAACAGAAAAGGAACCAGAAATTAAACCTGAATTGGTCACTCTTGATTCATTATTACTTGATGATTCTGATCGTAATGCTCCCCAGCAACCTTTAGAAGAAACAAAAGAAAATGATATCCAACAGCAGCCCACTGAGGTGAATCCTGAAGGTAAGAACTATTCAGATGTGTTGAATGATGATTTTGGAGTTATTCCTATTTCAGATGAACAGGTACCAGATTTACAGCGGGATATTCCGGACGATGCAATTGTTTCTGATGGGGAAGATGCCAGTGATACTTCTCAAGAAGCAGTCCTTCCGGAACCAGAAGTAGCGAAGGCTACTCCAAGTAATGACATACAAGTAGTTCCTGAAAATATGCAACTCCCAACTGATGTAGAGGATGTGATTGAAGCCCCCGTACAAGAATATTCTACTGACGATCCTGAACAAAGAGTTGCGGATGAAATCGAATTACCAAACAATGGAGACACTGCAACAAGCCAGTCTGCTCAATATGTTCCTGAGGTTAAATCCGCTAGAGATATTCCCCAGGGTGAGACAGAATCTCCAAACAGTGGAGAAAGTGCAACAAGTAAGGCTGCTCAATACGTTCCGAAGGTTGAACCCGCTGAAGATGACCCCGAGGATCAGACAGAATCTCCGAACAGTGGGGGAACTACAATAACTACGTCTCCTCAATATGTTCCCGAGAATAAATATGTTGAAGATATACCCGAAGGTGATATAGAATCACCAAACAATGGAGAAACCGAGACGAGTCAGTCTGCTCAGTATATTCCCGAGGTTCAGTCCGCTCGCGATATTTCCCAGGATGAGATAGAAACACCAGGCAGTGGCGAAACTGCACCAACCCCCGAGAATGAATCTGTTCAAGATATGTCTGAGGATGAAGAAGAATCACCGAGCACTGGGGACACTTCAATAACTGAGTCTGCACCAGATATTCCTATGGAAAAAGAATCACTAAACTATTTGGAACCGTCTTCCTCTCCAAAACGTGATTCTGCTGACGAATCCTTGGATTCCTTAGAAAGACATTTGCTAGATGATTCAGATTCATCTGCAAGTTCTGTTGAACCTTCCTATGAACTCCCCTCGATTGCCAAATTGTTGAACTCATTTCAACAACCTCAGAAACAAAAGAATGAGCAGAATAATGAAGTCGAGGTCTGTACGAACAAAAGTAAATCATCACGAAGAGGTCCACGACTGCAGTTTATACCTGTGATCAATTTCGATGAAATACCTAGTCTTTCGGAAAATCAACTCAGAAAGTTGATATTCAGCATCATCAGTCAACCACCATGTTACACTAATGAAATAGAAGGCTGAGAACGATAAGCATACCTGATGGATTTTATTTATTTGTCTGTTGCTGTAATATACGGCACTGACGTTATGCCCAGTATCAGGTCAGTCAAGGGTTTTTACATATTTTGTGTTCAATTTAATTGGTGTTTTGAACGAACCAACCAAATAGTAGTTTTGGTGTGGTATCAAAACTATTTTTTGACAATATTTATAGAAAATATTACAATGTATTCTTTTTAAATATTGAAAAAATACATTGTGGTAGTAGACCCTCGTATAAACCCTTGGCATTGTGTGATAATTGTTCAAAGTTATTTTCCAATTTTGAACCAATTATCGTGAGTGAATGATGTATTATTTGAGTAATGAAACTGAGAGATTTGTAGAATGAATGAAAATCAAAATCCTGTTGTTATTTATTTGGTATTATTAATATGAAATTGTTATCTACCAATAAATATTTATTTTCATATATGTTTGTTGTGTTATTATTGTTTGTTAAAGATAAATTGTATGTGGTTAAGTGTAAATTAGATAATTCAGCATAGAAGAAAATTTTTAACCAAGTTATGTATTTAAAAGTAACATAATAATGCCATTAATCTATTGATTCACTACTGGGTTACGGAGCTCTGCTAGGTAGAGTAGTCTTTTTATTGTTTGTTTATTTATTTAAAGTAATCAAAAGGGATAGGTATACTCAATTATAGTTTAAAATTATATCATTTTACAATATCAGAATCCAAGTACAATCGAGAGAGTAGATGAAGAACAAAATGGAAAAAAGGAAACGTTATTACATTATATAATATAAATCAGCTATAAAAAAGAAATCCCCCAGTTAACAAAATATTTTATAAAATTACCAACATTCATTGATATTTAATGTAGACTGAGATAATCAGTGTTTAGCTAGTTAAAAAATAATAATAAATAAAACATAGGTAAGAAATAAGTAATAATATTTATAATAATTTATAATTTTCACCCTATACTAATCATAATAGACCAAAAATGGTTCGTTGACATCAGTTTATAAAGACATTTAAAAAAATATAAGAATATACAGGGTGTTTCATTAAAAATGAAGAGAACCGACGCTGCTAAACTTACGTGAATCATCCTGTATATATAATTTTCTTTTCGGACAACGTACAATTTTCGCCCTGTACTAATCATGATATATCATAAATATTCGTTGACATCAGTTTAACACAGACATTTAAAAATATATAAATATATACAGTGTTTTCCATTAAAAATGAAGAGTACCGACTCTCCTAGACTTACGTAAATCACCCTGTATCTTTAAAATTTTGTGTACAATTTTCACCCTGTACTAATCATAATATTATATCATAAATAGTTCGTTGGCATCAGTTTTTCAAAACCGACATTTAAAAAATATAAGAATATACAGGACGTTCTATTAAAAACGAAGAATACCAACGCAGCAAGACTTATGTGAATCATCCTGTATATTTAAATTTTTATTTTGAGAACATACAAATGAATTTAAAAGTTGACGTTTTCTACCGACTTTTATAATTATATTTAAATAATTTTATTCCGTAAGTGACAAATTTGATCATTTCAACGTCATTGTATTAAGGAATATTATAGAAAGGTGCCATATAATTTTCTATAACGTTAGATTTACGGTTTTTCAAAATATCAGAAAAAAAAAACAGTAATTAAGGGTCTATATTTCAGTGAATTTCAATAAACCTACACTGTTTTCAGAGAGAGAGAGAGAGAGAGAGAGAGAGAGAGAGAGAGAGAGAGAGAGAGAGAGAGAGAGAGAGAGAGAGAGAGAGAGAGAGAGAGAGAGAGAGAGAGAGAGAGAGAGAGAGAGAGAGAGAGAGAGAGAGAGAGAGAGAGAGAGAGAGAGAGAGAGAGAGAGAGAGAGAGAGAGAGAGAGAGAGAGAGAGAGAGAGAGAGAGAGAGAGAGAGAGAGAGAGAGAGAGAGAGAGAGAGAGAGAGAGAGAGAGAGAGAGAGAGAGAGAGAGAGAGAGAGAGAGAGAGAGAGAGAGAGAGAGAGAGAGAGAGAGAGAGAGAGAGAGAGAGAGAGAGAGAGAGAGAGAGAGAGAGAGAGAGAGAGAGAGAGAGAGAGAGAGAGAGAGAGAGAGAGAGAGAGAGAGAGAGAGAGAGAGAGAGAGAGAGAGAGAGAGAGAGAGAGAGAGAGAGAGAGAGAGAGAGAGAGAGAGAGAGAGAGAGAGAGAGAGAGAGAGAGAGAGAGAGAGAGAGAGAGAGAGAGAGAGAGAGAGAGAGAGAGAGAGAGAGAGAGAGAGAGAGAGAGAGAGAGAGAGAGAGAGAGAGAGAGAGAGAGAGAGAGAGAGAGAGAGAGAGAGAGAGAGAGAGAGAGAGAGAGAGAGAGAGAGAGAGAGAGAGAGAGAGAGAGAGAGAGAGAGAGAGAGAGAGAGAGAGAGAGAGAGAGAGAGAGAGAGAGAGAGAGAGAGAGAGAGAGAGAGAGAGAGAGAGAGAGAGAGAGAGAGAGAGAGAGAGAGAGAGAGAGAGAGAGAGAGAGAGAGAGAGAGAGAGAGAGAGAGAGAGAGAGAGAGAGAGAGAGAGAGAGAGAGAGAGAGAGAGAGAGAGAGAGAGAGAGAGAGAGAGAGAGAGAGAGAGAGAGAGAGAGAGAGAGAGAGAGAGAGAGAGAGAGAGAGAGAGAGAGAGAGAGAGATTACGCTAAAATAGTCTATAGAATTGAACAGTCGTCGAAACCTCTTTGTACCTCCATTGCTCTATCAAAAGCTAGTGGCGCTCCTTTCTCATAAGATGGCTGTGTGATTACCAATCACTTCATTTTCTGTATCTTTTTGCAACTCTACACTGTTCCAGTTTAATATTTCTTATATTTACTCAAAATCTGTTTAAGCAGTTTCTCTATTTCCTTGTTGGTGTCATATTTGGAGGGATTTCTTGTGTCCAGCATCGTGCCTAATTAGTTGATGGCGCCATATTTGAAGGGATTTTTTGTTTCATTTAGTAGATTTATCCGACTCCATGTTCTTCTTCTTTATTCTTCATCTGAATTCCGACCCCATTGAAATTTTATGTAAATTGTGTTTTTCGTAGACATTATGTTAATATTGGTATTATACCTTACGTTTTCTGAAAAAAATACCTCAAACAATCCAGTAGAATCAATTTCTACACATAAAAAACTATTTAACAGCACATAGTTTCAAGAATTTTAATTACACTGTGTTACGTATGTAAGATCTCTAAGTAATAAATTAGGAATACCAATAAAAAATTTCGTGATAACATGTGGACAAATATAAATATGGTCAACAGCGTATTCGTAAGCGTAACCCTCGATAAGTTAGATGGATACACTAGAAGTTCTTAATGAGAGAAGGCAGCTTAATGAAGAAAACATCTAAGGAAATACATGATAATTGATACATATAAATTCGGAATACATTCTGCAAAACTGGATAATAGCTGGCAGCAGTTAGTTAGATTATCACTGTCAAATGTAATTTTTTAAAAATTAAACAGTTGAAGGAGTCCTGGAGCTGCTCAAATTAACAGTAAGGATGACATACTACCAGTATTAAAGCCTTGTCAAAATGACAATTCTAAAACCACAGATATGATGAGTACTCTGGATCGGAAATTTCCTAGAATTGTACATACACAGATGATAAACAGAAGCAGGAAAGGGCAAGGCAGAGATAAAACAGTGACATACATTTCAGAATCAAAGCAGAGACAAGGCAGGACAAGACTGAGATAAAATTGAGACAATGCAGAAGAGACAGAGGCAAAATAGAAACAAGACTGATAGGTACAAGACAGAGATAAGACAAATACATGGCTGATAAGAGTGAGGCAGGACACTGGGAAAATAACAAAGACGGTAAATAGAGAAAGGAAAGGGATAAGGCAGAGATTTAAACAGTGACATACATTTCAGGAGCAAAGCAAAGATAAGACAGGACAAGACTGAGATAAGAATGATACAAGATTGAGACAATGCAGAAAAGACAGAGACAAAGAGAGTGAGACAGGATAGTGGAAAATAAAACAGAGGAAAAATAGAGGCAGGGAAGGACAAGGCAGAGATAAAACAGTGACATACATTTCACATTTCAGAATCAAAGCAGATACTAGGCAGGACAAGACTGAGATAAGACTGACACAAAATTGAGATAATGCAGAAAAGACAGAGGCAAAATAGAAATAAGACTGATGTAAGACAGTGACAAGACAAAGATAAGACAAATACGTGATTGATTAGAGTGACACAGAGGATAAATAGAGACACTATTTATTAGTGAGAAAGCAGAGGTATAACCATATTTCAGAAGTGACAAGACTGAGATAAGGCCGATACAAGAATGAGACAAGGAAGACAAGACAGAGACAAAATAGAAACAAGACTGAAGTAAGACAAAACAGAGATAAGAAAGATACAAGACAGAGATAAGGCAAGGACCAGTCGCACATTACACAAAAACAAGATTGAGAAAAGATGAAAACAAGACAAATACGTGACTGATAAGACTAAGACAAGACCCTGATAAATATCACAGAAACCAAAGAGGAACAAGAAAGGGACAAGCCACACGTCAGACAGAGGCTAGACTTAGAGAAGACAGTGAGGAACCGATATTGACTAGTAATCATAACAATAAATAGGGTTACTCTCTTCGAGGTGTCATTCCTTTGTACGCAAAACAATATATATTATATATAACATATATTGTTTCTGGTCAGGGAACCTTCATCAGTTGCGCTTCCCACAATTGAATTTCCTCTCGAACACTTCTTTATGTATTTGATACATTTCGTTAAATTTGAAGACGCGAGATGTAAAACCGACATCTAGGATTTTCGATAGAATTTGCATACAGAGGTTCCGAATCTGGAGCCGTTCCGTGTAATTGCTGTTCTCCCTTAACTCCTAGGACAGAATGTCACGATAAAATTTTCAGGTTACTTTACCACCTGTCAGAGATATTGAATACTCTCTTCGAGGTGTCATTCCTTTGTACGCAAGACAATATATATTATAAATAACATATATTGTTTCTGGTCAGGGAACCTTCATCAGTTGCGCTTCTCACAATTGAATGTCCTCTCGAACACTTCTTTATGTTTTGATTTGATACATTAAGACCGACATCAGGACTTATAGAATTTGCACACAGAGGTTTGAGCCGTTCCGTGTAGCGGTTCTCCCTTTACGCGAGATAAAATTTTCAGTACTTCTCCTGTCAGAGATATTGAATTCCGACATCTAGGACTATATATTATATATAAATAAATATATATTGTTTCTGATAGTTGCGCTTCCTAATTTGCACACAGAGGTTAAATTTGAAGACCGAATCTGGAGATAGAATTTGCCGTTCCGTGTTCCGTGTAATTGCTGTTCTCCCTTTACTCCTAGGACAGAATGTCACCATAAAATTTTCAGGTTACTTCTCCTGTCAGAGATATTGAATTCTCTCTTCGAGGTGTCATTCCTTTGTACGCAAGACAATATATATTATATATAACATATATTGTTTCTGGTCAGGGTACCTTCATCGGAACCTCTGTGTGCTAATTCTCTCGAAAATCCTAGATGTCGGTCTTACATCTCGCGTCTTCAAATTTAACGAAATGTATCAAATACATAATGAAGTGTTCGAGAGGACATTCAATTGGGGGAAGCGCAACTGATGAAGGTTCCTTGACCAGAAACAACATATGTTATTTATAATATATATTGTCTTGCGTACAAAGGAATGACACCTCGAAGAGAGAATTCAATATCTCTGACAGGAGAAGTAACCTGAAAATTTTATGGTGACATTCTGTCCTAGGAGTAAAGGGAGAACAGCAATTACACGGAACGGCTCCAGATTCGGAACCTCTGTGTGCTAATTCTCTCGAAAATCCTAGATGTCGGTCTTACATCTCGCGTCTTCAAATAAATAGGGTTGTTTGTAATAATTGTTATGACTATTTATTCATAACCAGAAGATAAAAGAACAATAACTTTAATTAAATAGAAGGGGATTACCGTTATATCAAATAGTTTATATATTAAATGTTTAACATTATGTACGGACGCTGAATTAAAATTGTGAATTTGGTAAAATCTAGCTAATGAGGATTTGTTTATTTTGCAATTTATTTGATATAATTTCCTAATAATTGCATCCATAAAATATTGCATATTTATGTCTTGCTGATTCAGAACGTCATAAAGAAGGTTATAATGCAATGAAACAGCAATTTTATTTCCTAAGTAATAAGGAATTTATTTGTAGAAATATTTGAAAAAAATTGAACCTAGATATTATTATGGAGATATATTTTTTAAATTCCAATGGTTACGCTTTCACTAGTTCCTAGAAATTAATATTATTGATGTTTCCATGAAGCTTATAAGTAATTCTGCCATAACTTAACTAACAAAACCAAAACATTAATATAATTTTCTACGTGAGTAGGTGAACGAATCAAAATAAACTATTGATTTTTAATAACATTGACCTTAAAATATTTACGGCTTCAAATTTGTAAACACCCGTATTCAATATTTTCAATCACGAGTGGTTGTGTTTCCTATATAGTATAAATTCACCTTTTGGAAAAACCAGACAGCAAACAGTAACTCACCATGGAACTCAACCGAATTTTCTCAATTATTTCGGTAGTTTTACTCGCAGCATCTTCAGTCCGTACAGCGCCAACGACATGTGGAGCTAACGATCTAGTCATATCACCAGAAGAACAATCATGCCTCTTGGGACACCTCGTGGAAATCGTCACACACCTAGTCAGAAACCAGATAACACCTGTGAAATTGAAGTGCTTCGAGAACAACTCTCCATGCAATCAAGGACCATGTTCTCATGGACCAGTAGTGTTTCCCGGAGTTGACAACTTCCCATACGGCACCGTACAGGATAGTACATCACCATGTGGATGCCCAGAAGAAATTGTTGAAGTCAAAGTCATCGAACCAGAAGTCCTCCCAGAAATCTTACCATCAGAAGACAAAATCATAGTGACCACATCACCTGAGAAACCAGTCATTGTTTTCGAAAAGAAGGAGGTTCTTCCCGATCATGTTGTTATTGAAAAACCAGGACATCTTGAACCTGCTATAATCGACGAACCATTGATAGTAGCTGACAACCAACCGATCGCTCCTCCTCATGCGATTATTCCAACCGAAGAAGTACTCAGAGGTCAACACCCCATTGACTTAGTGATTCCACAACCGCCAGTAAGACCACCTCCAGGCCACCACTTCCCAGGCGAAGGCCACATTGTCCCTCATGTACATTTGCGTGAAATCCCTGAAGGTCCACATGTAATCGATGATGGCAGAACCGACGTACCACGTTATCCTCTTCCAGAAGGCCTTTTCGTCATCGAAAACGCTCCACCAGGAAAAGATCTTTACATCATCGGAGAAACTCCAATATTGCTTGATGAGCCCATACCGGAACCAATCATTGTAGGTAATGACGAAATGATCCTCGACGGACCTATACCTGAAGCTATTGCTGTTGGAGAAGACGAAATGACCGTCGAAGGCCCAATGCCAGAGCCCATCGATGTAGGACATGATGAAATCATGCTCGACGAACCAATTCCAGAACATTCAAGGATTCCAGAAGATGTTTCTTTAGTTGCTGATCACCATTTACCAAAGCATCCAGTTGCCGTTGAGGATCACCACATTGCTGGTAAACCGTTTGATCTAACTATTCCAGAACCAGTGCATAGAGAATTCGTTGTACCACAAGAAGAACATCTCTTGATTCCTCACCCTGAACACAAACCAGAAAGATACATTTTACCACTTGAAGAAAGGCCAATTGTACCACACCCTCACCCTCACCCGCACCCACATCCCCACCCACACCCACCACACCATGTGCATATCGAAGAACATCACCCCAGACCTATTGAAGAAGTTATCGAGGTTCCCACCGTCCACAAACACGTCGAAGAAGTTATTGAAGTGCCAGAACCTGTAGAAGAATGCGTTTGTGAAGTACAACCCCATGATTGCGCTCCACCACAGGCACTCTTCATCCCAGTGATCAAATTCGACGGTCTGCCATGTCTATCAGGCTGCGAACTCAGAGAATTCGTCTATAACATCCTCAGGAATCCCACTCAGTGCTACAGGCATGCAGGTGGCCTCCCTCACAGGGTTTAGGGATGAAGTTGAATATTTTATTTCTTGTGTGAATGCGGAGAGAATTAAATTGAAATGAAGTTAGAGCACCAGCCCCGTCGGAGATTTGTATGGAACCTTCAAGGAGGTATGGCATGTTTTTTGTTGATATTTTTTACTTAATTTTTTATTTTGAAATTTTTTAAATTATTTTATTTTTTGAGATTTTTTCGGTAAAAAAGTGCGTTTTGATTGATTTATTTTATTTTTAATTTTAATTTGCCCTTTATTTAGTTTTCCAGTTGAATGACTTGCCTTAATTCAAAAATAATTTTGTAAAGCTTGCCCTAATCGATATTGGGAAGCTTTTAAAAATTGTCAGAGTTAGGCTAGAGAAAAGGGAAAAGACGGCTTCATATAAACCTTTGACATTTGTGATAGTTGCTCAACTTAGTTTTGATATTCTACGAATGACTGTTTTAATTTATTATATAGATTATTGAAAAAGACTTTTTTCGAGAGTGATTGGTGAGATTTGACTGTTTAAATTAATTAATTTATTTTGTTTTTATTTTAAATTGTACATATGTGAATCGAAATAAATATTCGTCTTCCTGTATTTCTGTTTTTTGATATAAACGTTTCCTTTTCCATATACTTTTCCCAAGTGTATACAAATTAAATACGAATATAATTGATTATTAATTTTATGTGTAATTATTATTTTCGAAGTAAATTATAATTAATATGAAAGATTACAACTAGTATGTTTCCCGATAAATACTTAGTTATAGTACTAAATACATAAATAATTATTCAAAGTTTCCATCAGTTGAGAGAGGTTCAACTAATGAAGGTCTCGAACAGAAACAATATCGGTCAATGGACTATAAAATCTAGAAAAGATTGTATTTATTCTGTATTGCTAATTGTTAAGATGGCACTCATTAGTACTTTATTTCTAACTTTAACTTACTTTATTTATAACTAGAATTTCCTTTCGATTTGCTTATCTGGATGAGTTTTCTATTTAAAGTAGTAGCAAACAAAATTTTGAATTTATTCGAATTTTAACCTCCGAGACTTTTATACATCTCAAAATACTGTGACTGTTCATTCTTCAAATTTCGACCTATTATATTCACTTAGTTTTTTCAATAGAGCTGATTATTATATATTATATTATATTTTAAAAAAAGCCGGAATAACTACTGACATTTATCATTTAATCGATTAACAGGAAAATAGCATCAATTTATCCTATTAAGTATTCAAAATGAACAGTTTCTTGCGCTTGTCAATATCCTTCAACAAAATCTTATTCATCCTGAATTATAATATTCTAATACTTTAAATTAAAATAGGCATGCTATGAAGGCCTCATTCCGTTATCATAAGGACTAGGTACACCATAATAAGACTTTAAAGTTACAGATTCACCTTCTAGATTAAATATGCTGTTTGGTCCAAAATCTTTAGCAACCCCATTTTCTGTCTCTTCCCGTGGAAGTCACATTTGTCCCCTTGTTGGCCAGTAAATCCCGTTTAACATTTTTTTCATCTAGAACATCTATTTAATAAACATGAGTATAAATTAGGTTGGAAATATGTGGAACTTGTAATTTCAAGTGTTTCACCTTTTCGATCTTTTGAGTCAATTTTTAAACCTGAACTGCTTTCCTATTTAGGAAGTTTACTTTTTGGACCCTGCCCTTTAGGATTCTGATAGTAAAGGACAAGTCACTAGTACGATCCCATTGCACCCATTTGGCTCTATTAAAAATTGTCAAAATATAATTATCTTTCGGACTTCGGTTATCCCGAGTTTTTCACATGGGTGGATATTATATCAGGGCTTCTAGTACACTGAAACATCTACATCTACGTCGACTTGGGAACTTGGAATACTGTCTAACCTAGTGCATTTTTCAATCCTCTCAGTCATTTGAATTCTGGAGAACAGCTGATCGATGTAGCGTCGTGCCAACTTTCTTTTGTTTTGTGTAGCTTTTAACGTCACTAATCCCTATTTGAACATTTCTAATTTGGCAACCCTATTCCATCGTATAAAGAATACATGCATGAGGCATTAATATACACCATGAAAGAGAAATTAAAAAAAAAATGAATAAAAAAATTAATTGAAAATACCTGGCAGAAACGTTAATATAATAATGATCTATCTTTAAGAGATTTTTAAATCCATTGAGATGTAAGACAGACATCTGGGGTTTTCGAGGAATCTAGCACACAGAGGTTCCGAATCTGGAGCCGTTCCGTGTAATTGCTGTTCTCCTTTAACTCCTAGTACAGAATGCCACGATGAAAGTTTCAGGTTACTTCATCTGTCAATATCTCTGATCGGAAAGGTTGATGTCTTAAATGTTCAATACTGTGTACAGATTCGTTTATTTCTCTCCCCTGAAATAATGAATACCAATCTATGTTTGCCAGGAAGTAGTTGGCTTCTGAGCAGTTGCCATTTTTAAAGTCAAAGAAATATTCTTTGTAACTTACCTTTTCGGCAAAGTCATCTAAAGATATATTAAATTCAATAGAGCTATGGTGAGTGCTATCCGGGAATGGTGGATCAACTGCTTTTGAGACAGTTGTGTCACTTGTGTTAGAGAACAGGAGATCTAATTGAGCAGATCTAATATTTGTAATTGTATGTAATTGATATTGATTTAAAAAACTAAAACTATTCACTACGGCCAGAACAGGACTACCCTCTGGGTAGGTGGATGTCAGTCCTCCATTTACATTAATCCAGGAAACGTTTGGTAGATTATAATCCCCTATGATAAACATTTTACAGTCCTTAAACTTATTAAAAATAAACTCTACTGTATTAAAGTGTTCAACATAAATATCACTACCAGATGAATATACACACAGGCTAGCACATAGTCCCTTTTGCCGACCTTAAAATGAATATAAACTTGTTCAACATGAGTTTCTGGGACTGTTAACCTTATTGCACCCAAAAACTTCTTTACAGAAATTAGCACACCGCCACCGCGAACCTCGACATCCCTAATATCCTCTCGATCGCATCGGAATATATCATAATCATACATACCTAGTTAAAGCTAAAACATCATATGGACTCACCATCATTGATTTCTTCAATACATTGAGTTTGGTTCTCATAAAAGACAGCCTGTTCGGGTCTACCCCGATCCTGGGTCTGGAAAATCCTGTATGGCATCCTTGGTTCCGTTTTTTTTTCTATGTGTGAGGAACTTTCTGAGAATCACTCCCGTGGGCCAAACTTCAGGAGAAATAATTTTGTCTTTAAAAGTAATATCAAAAGACTACTTAAAAGACTGATTTTCTCCTTTTACTGGTAAAGTTTCTACAAAAATATCATTGCCGATGTCAACACAGTGTATCAAATACATAAATAAGTGTTCGAGAGGACATTCTATTCTGGGAAGCGCAATTGATGAAGGTTTCCAACCAGAAACAATATCTTATATATTGTCTTGCGTACAAAAAGAATGACACCTCGAAGAGAGTAAGACAGTCTACAGTCGAGGAACTTTCGCGGTGAAATAATAATAATAATTTATTAAAATTTAATTTCAACAACAGTTTTGTCATCTAGTGACACTGTGACTCTTTTGTTAGTACTCTGGGTAGAATTATGGAGTAAGCAGATTGAGGCCCAAGTTCGATCTAGACTCTGTACTAAATTTTATGTGTTTTTTTTTGTTCCTTGAGGATATATATATACCTACGACACTGTCACATGTGGCTTCTTCATGTCTCTTCGTATTGTCTTCATAACTGCCTGTCCATGATAGTTGTCATGGTTGAAAACAATTCTTTGGCCACTTAATAAGGAATATTTATCAATTCAAAATATCGATTCCATTGTGAATGTTTTAGAAAATTGTATTTTACAATTATACAATTATTGAAATACGTTGGAAAAATTTGGGTCATTACATAAATTTGTATCAATTTCTACGTGCCTCAATAAACCATAGCAATATCTATAACGTAATAACAACGCTGACCTTAAAAGAAATTATCATGATTATCTCTTTAAATATCCGCGTTTGATAATAAAATTGGATAAAAAATCGATAATTAAATACAAATCAATATAAAAAGAAATTCTGGAAATCCACTTCTCATAGTCACTCACGATGAAATTCCATCTAATATTCGGTGTTGCCTCCTTCATTTTACTTCAAAAGTGTTGCGCATCGTCAATAACACCCTGTGAGTATCGGGAATTAAGGATATCACCGAAAGACAATGCTGCCGTTATAGGTCACCTAGCAGAAGTTTTCGCCCACCTTGTGCAACACCTGAAGGCTCCTTGTAAATTGGATTGTCTTCGAAAAATACCATCTTGGAGACGAGGACCAGAAGAAGTCTCGATTCTCAAAGAGGAAGTGATTTTACCTCAGCATGCTGGACACCAACCCCACGAAAATGGCATTCGGATGAGGTATCCAGGTCCTTTTGGGGGTTACAGGCGTGAAATTCCTGTCCGTGAAATGACATTGGAATAGAACTGCGCCTGAGATGATCCAGAATTTGGTGGTACATAGAATTTCAGAAGTTTGATACATCTCAGGATGATTTTTTAAATTGTGTTTTCAAAAATTCTGTAATTTGTTTTAATTTATTTTTGATTTGTTTAATAAATCATGTTGTGTAAGAAATTGTGTTTTTTTTACTTACCGAATAAAATATTTTGTGACGTTTAACCAACCTCAAAAATGAGGTATATGTGAATATTTGCTGATTTTTCAAATAAAATCTTCATCGGTTTTCATAGTTTAAACTATATTATATTGAGGAAGATCCAGAGGTGTTTTCTGAATTTTTTGATTCACCACATTCTGTATGTCCACGTGAAGCACACTGATTTTAAAACGATGATATCGTAATCTCATCTTGTGTAAAATTGAAAACGGGGTTATTAGACATTAAAACGATTACAGACTTCAATTATGTGGTGTTATTCCCATCAGAAAAAGTCAAAGTCAGAGGTGTTTCTGACGAATCGAAAGACAACTTCTCGGAATTGGTTTAATCTATTTGAGTAGTTCAAACTGATTTCCGATGTGACTCCATATATATTTTTCTATTAAATGTATTGTTTTTAAGAAAATTTGATAAAAAAATATTATAATGGTCAGGGCACTGTTAAATGACTTTTCTTTCTTCATGATTATTCAAATTTAAATTTCATTACAAATCAGAGAATAATTAATGACAGGTGTAAATTAATGAATGTGCAAAGTTTTAATAATCCTTCTGAAAATTTGGTTCTCTGGGTCCATAATTCTTTGTGTAATAAAATATAACCGAAAAGGAAGTTCTTGATTGTTTTCACTGCTTGTTGGGTTTTATCCCTCCTTTCTCCTTTTTGTAACAGATTTATTTATTTAAAATTTACGGGGTAAAACCCCATTTACATTACATACATTTATACCTTAAAATATAAGAACACAAAAAGAAACGGTACAGAAATAATTAACAAACTAATATCAAACAACACTTAGAAATGCTTAAGAATATTTCAATATAACTTTTAAGTTTATACTAACATCTGCAACATTACGAAGAATTATTATTCATAAGTACTGATATTTTTTTCCTTAGGCGACTCATAAAAATAGTTTGTCGAAGATGTCGCTTAGGTACATGAAAGTTTAATCTACCCAATAAGTCAATACAATCTATTTTGGTTGATAATAGTTTTAAAGCCAAAAACAATATCTCTTCTTGTCAATGATCAGTACAAATCAGGAATTTTAAGTGTTTGAGCAATGTTACAGTAGTTGTGGTTTGAGAAGTGCATAGGCTGACCACATGTAAACGAAAAATAGCTAAGAAAGGGTCTACGAGGTCTTTCAAGTAATTTTATTTGGTAATCCCAATGGGGTCTCCAAATAACTGAACAATAAGGTAAAATAGGATATACAAACGCGTAGTATAAAATTCTAAAAGTTTCGAACCTAGTGAAATTACTTGAGAATCTCTTGATGCAATTAACTTCTTTAGTGGCTTTACATTCTACATAATCCATGTGGAATCCATGAAATTTTAAATTAGAGAAGATATATACCCCGAGATCCTTAATTACGTCTACTTTCGCAAGATCAGTGCCGTTTTAATTATAAATAAACTTATTGGGGTGTCTTTTCCAAACAAAGCATTTTATTGAAAGAGCACAAGCGAGTCGACATCATTTTGTAAAACAATTATGTCTTTAATTCAATTAATGCTTTTATATAGTTTCGCATCATCAGCAAATATAGAAAATTCAGAATATTTGATTTCTTGATTTAAATCGTTTATAAAAAGATGGGAGCCTTGAGCGACTCCTGATGTAACATCAGAGGGTTCAGACATTAAATTTTTAATCGGAACTATTTGAGTTCTATTTGTTAAAAAAGGTTTAAGCCAATGTAGTAATTAATGGTCCATGAAAATCATAGGCCGAAAGCTTTCTAACAACGAGATCGAAATTAACGACATCGAATGCTCGATGAAAATCTGTATAAATAGAGTCCAAAATATAATTTTTACTGATTGAATCAGTTAAATATTCTAGTTATGTACAAAGATTCATCTGGGTGGACCTCGAAGGATGGAAACCATATATCATAGGCGTAATAAATTTGAATATTAATGAAGATATTTTATCGCATACTAATTTATCAATGAGCTTGCCAAAAACAAAATTTTTAATTTTTGTAATACGTCTATAGTTATTCACATCAGATCTGTCTCAATTTTTAAATAAGGGTGTGACAAAACCCAGCAATATGGAAAAGTTCCTGTAGAAATAGACTAATTAAATAATTTACTTAAATAAGGGACAGGTAAATACTACAATGAGCAGTCACAGTAATTGAAATATATCAATTGATGTATTTTTTGCAAAACCTATACAGGACAGACTGAAAGTTCTTTCAATAACAGGATTGACGAATACAGAATAGGAATATTTATTAGAATGAAAAGGAAATTTTGTCCATTGTATATTAATTGGAGGTTATATTTGTTTATTTACTATAATTTATTCAGTTTTTTATAAAAGAAGAGACTCTTAATATATTAACTGATCCCCGTTTCTTACATAAAGAACTGAGTTGTATGGGTATGGGTATTTCAGATCAAGTAGTGTGAATTACATATGAAGTGTGGGCACGAGATCTGATTAGTTTACCCAACCTCTGGGGAAAACATTGCATTCGATGAAAATCCAGTGAACTCGGGAAGAATAAATTATGAGAATTTTAATTATTTCCATGGATTAAAAGTTACACTACAACTAAACAGGTAAATTAAACGATAATGAATAATTAAATTTGCTGATGTTTAAAGCTGGAATAAATTTATTTCAATCTGTTTATATATTTATTAAATGAATATATGAAAGGTGTTTGACATGTAAACAAAATTACGTTAAATTCATTCGTTCTATCCAAGAACTTGACCTAAAACCAGAAATCATCTTTTTTATGTCGAGCAAGGTCAGTTAAATATGACACCAGGCAATGTAATAGCAAAGGTTATAGTCGGTTCATTGAAATTCAATCCGCAATAAATTTTCTAGATGTGTGTTAAATATTATTTAATGAGAACAATGTCAGTGATTTGTCGTCAGATTTCAAAAATAAAACGACTGGGAGATAATTTATTTATTTATTTTGTCAGAAACTTTTAACTAATTTTATCGTTAAAAGTTTGTACACTGTGCTGAAGATGCATGTTTTTGCAGGCGAAACATGTACAGTCCTCAATAAAGTTTCTAGTATTTCTGTGGTGAGGTTTAAAGCTCACTTATCTATTCCTTAATAGACTATTGTTCCCTATAAATTTTCGCACACCATCATCAAAACTACCAGAAAAGTGGATTGTTTAATAACAGCATTTTCTAAGTATTTTTTGCTTTACTCGTTGAAAAATCCTGAGATTTAAAAATTGGTTAGTAGGTTTTTCTATATCGCTAGAAATTTAGTTTTTGGCTCTATTGACAACACTTATATCTTATATATAAGTGTTATTTATTCGTTAATGTGAATGTTAATTACCTAACAATCATTGTTAAGTATAATTCTATATAAACAAACAAATAACTACAATCAGCTAAAATGCCTATAAACTTAAAAATACGTACCATTAAATGAATTTTCGGTTTCGTTTTAGACCGAAAGTACAACAGCCACCTAAATTCGGTTTCTGTTTCGGTTTGGGGGTTGAAAAGTTAGTGTCGGTCGGACAATATTAATGAATTATTTCTCTGAATAGACAATATACAAATTAGCAACTAATATGCACTGATAGTACTTCTATTTATTTGATTCCTATATGATTTTATAGAAATACAGAAAGAAAATAAGGGCTTTATTTATCTACTATGATTTATACATTGCTTCATAGTTAAGTTGTACAATGATGTATAGTATCCCTACATATTTGCAGGTGGCCAAGATAAGCTCTAGTTCAAGTTCATGCTGATTCAATAAGCATCATCAAACAAAAACCAAGAAACACACATAAATAAAGAATATTATCTGTGACAATATTTTTGATTTTTTACTTTAATGTTTTCTTTTCCATTTCTTTCAGTGGGAGTTGTTTCGAAGGACAGTGGCAAAATGGTAAAAGACACGGACTTGGAGTTGAAACTAGGGGTCGATGGATATATAGGGGGGAATGGACGCAGGGTTTTAAGGGGCGGTACGGTGTCAGACAATCGAATACATCAACAGCCAAATACGAGGGGACTTGGGCCAATGGACTGCAGGACGGTTATGGGTCTGAGACATACGCTGATGATGGTAAGTCGTAATTGATATACAAAGAAATATTGTAACTTATTTGATATCTACCTTTATTCATTTTGTATACCAGTAACACCAGGTTAAGGTCCCTTGAGGTTGCTTATCTACTTCCATCTATTTGACAATACCATGTATTATTGTGAGAATTGTAACGTGGTGCATTAAGGTCGTTCAAATTATTATTTTATTAAGTAAGTAATGTTGAGTACAGAGGCGTCGCCAGCTTTATGTTTAAAGTGGGTCAAAATTGCCGGTTTTGGCATTTAGGCAGGGGCGAGTTTTTGGTCTTTTAGAGGGGTGCAATCAAAAGATTTCTCTTAACATAAATGGATTGATACATTAATTTATTTCATACATAATGAAGCGCCAATGTTCGCAAGAGGGGACCAGGAGGGCAGCTCCACCACTGCCCATGACTGGCGAAATCCATGATTGAAGTATACAGTGTATTATTACGTATATCAATGAATCACACGTTTTTGGTAGACCTCATAGTGGGAATAGCTCCTCAGTTAAATGGAAAATGTGGGAAATGTATTTCCGTTAAGATAACTGATCTAAAAGTTGTTATTGATAAAACTAGGGGTCTAGTTTATCAAACTGAACTCTTCCCCTACAAAACCCTCATTACCAAATTACTTTCGAAAATGAAAATCGAAAAATTATAAAGAACCACGTGAAAACAGACTACAGGCTCTCATATCTCAAGGAAAGCATTTAAAAATGGTAGGTTTATCTTTTTCACGATAAGGTTGTGAATTTCCTTACCCTGTAAATGAAACGACAGGAAATATTTATTAGATGGAAAGCCTAAATTAATGAGTCTATCCGACATCCTTCCTCAGATAGAAAACGTGAATAACTCACGAACAAGCTGCAAGACTACGTCCGTTCTTATCAATCGACCTTGTTGTTGTTTACCGATGTCGCGTATCCTTCTCTGTCTCTCTCAACGTAAAAACGGGAACGAAAACACTAGGGAATAATACACTGATTGGCAAAAATTTAACAACTTTAATGTTAAAATGTAAAACATTTTTATTGTTGTGATGGTTGTTATGAGTTCACCTTTTATAAAATTATTTAAATAAATAAAAAAGAATTAATACTACTTTTTTTAAAACGGATTAAAATGGCGTTAGTTAGCAACTCTTCCTAGGATTAAAACGAAATCCTGCAGGACATGTAACAAATGATTGAAATACGAATAATCCCACTAAGTTTTAGCGACAACTGTATTGTAAATGCAAATCTGTAGTGTTTTTTTAACGGCAAAGAAATACAAATAATATAATTATTAAAAAATAAGTAACAGATTTTAAATGAATTATAAAGTATAAGATAGTTTCGCTTCTATGTCTTCGACGTTTTTCCTCTTAAGTCTAGGCGAAACTATCTTATATTTTTTAATTCATTTTAACATGTGTTACTTAATTTGTAATTATTATACTATTATTAATCTTTCTTTTGTTAAAAAATTTAAAAATGTATCAAAAACTGACTTCAGAGAAAAACACAAAATTAGAAAAAGAAACATTATTTTTTTGTTAGAATTAATTGCACATTTTGAGCTCGGTCCCAAGTACATAAAAAATATATCCTCCTAATTATTAAAAATGTGTTATTTTATGTCTAACTTAGCATCAACTTTAAAATGAGTATTCAATTGCTGCAGAAAAATTTAAACCAGAAATATTAGAGATTACGAATGACATTCCACAACATTAAAAATATATTATTGACAAACCTCGTGTACAGTTTAAAAAGTTACAGGATGATTTCATTTTAAGTCTTCTTGTGTGCAATTTAAGTTTTGTTACATACTAATAATATAAAAGTTTTTCATACAGTTCCAAATTAAATAGGTAGCTTGTTTATATAGGCGAGTTGAGAACTTTTACTTTTTTTGATGTCGGTTAATTATCTTTTTTTTCACTTCAGCCTATTTTGAATTAATTTCATTCTTAATGAAAATTATAATAAAAATGGTGGATGCGCCAGCTACAAAATGTATCATAAAATAACCAGCTTTATGGGATTTTCTAAAACACCGTCGACGACATTAAAAATATATGGAACTACTTCCTTCGTGTCAGTTTACTTCAGTTCTATGTTGCACTGCAGTTAAAATTTTCAGAGGTCTTTAAATTTGGATTTCATGGCGTGACATTGTGAGGTCTTTTTGATTGCTTTTTTGACATGTCTTACTATCGGCTTCTAATCGGTATGACATGGAAGTGTGGTTCTAAAGCTCATCCCTTCTTGCTTTAATCCTTCCGCTAGTTTGTCCTATATACGTTTTCGGGTAACCTGCCTGTAGGATTTCATATACCTCTTGATGTTCTAAGTGGATACTTATTTTTGGATTTCTGTTGTCTTAGCCTTACAGCTCTTTGTATATTTCTGTTTTAGAGCTATCCATTTCTTGTTTGATGGTAGCATCTAACAAAGTTAATTTTTAGAACATGTGTTCTATAATTGAAAAGTAGTGAAACTCTTGGCCGGTTAGACAAGCAATTGGAATGATGATTTTTAGCTAAATATTTAGCATAATACTGATATGGAGTCTTGCATTTCCTTCTATAAATCGGGAATCAAACATTCGCAGCTTTTAGCAATTGTAGCATATGTTGGTTGTGTAAAAGTGTCCAAAGTTCCAGTAGAACCTCTTACAGAAGTATAACTATCTTCACTACCTGTCACTAGAGCAGACACAATTCCAGTACCATGGGGGGCGGGAATAAAACGCACAGTTACAGATCCACATTTGCACATTTGCCACTATGGGGTTGACGAATTTTGTTACGCCAACACTCTGGTCTAACTGGAGCAAAGAAAACTTAGTAAGAATGATTGCTCCACGAATTCCAGTAGCTGCTTCCTTGCTACATTTATAACCTTTGTCCTTTGTTATCACCGATTGCGACAAAAACCTTAAAACGTTTACGTTGACCAGCATGTGATTCCTTTAGCACTGGCATAATTTTCAGTACCTCATCATTTAAATCATTTCCATTAAAGTAAGTAATAATTTCAAATTGCTCGGTGGGCAAAGAAAAGGAGTGGATTTCTTGTAGAGATCTGATCTTTACATGCTTCACCAACTTACTCAATTTGGTAACAGGAATCCATTTCTTCAGGTCTTCCATTCCCGGCCACCTCTGCCATCAAACCCACAACCAGCTGGAGCTGAGTCCGCCATTTTGTAAATCCTTTCTCCGTTGCTATTAATGCAAAAAGAGAAAATAAATGTATAAATCTGTCATAGAATAGTATACCCTATTCTCCCAATTCATGGACATACCATAACCGGTTTAACTTTCTTTCGAAACAGCGTGTATGTACGTTTACGAGAATGATACTCTCGTGTTGTGCCTTGTGTGTGTTCTCCCCTTCTTTTTCGCACGTGTTGGCAGCAGTCCTCTCATTGATCGGGCGTCCGCCGCCTGCCGCCGGCCGCAATGACAGATGCTACGGCTCTTTCTCATCTTTCTTTCAGACCTCGCTTTGTCTCTACTGCAGACTCTACCTCTCTCAAGTTTTTCCTCTTGCTTTCCCAAGGCGTTCTGACGTCCTTACCTTTTTTTCGCTCTGGATTATCAATAAGGGTGCTTGAAGTATTTTGAGGCGAAGCGTTGTTTTCCAGTCGTAAGTCGAGAAGTCGAAATGAAGGTTATTGAAGATTAATGGAAAGCTACAAATGGATTGTTTGTATGTTTGTTTGGATACTGTCGGCAGCTAGAAAGTAAACCCATTAGAACAATTCGTGATAAAAATAAGCATTCTTATAAAAAGTAAATTCTAGTATGACAAAAACAAAAGCAGTAGAAAACATTATCTGTGTGATTATGACCACAAGATAGACCGGAAACCTATACATATGGCCAAATTGAACGAAGCATTAGCTTTAATGAATGTTTTTTTGTTTGGTGTAAAATAATGAGCAAACTTTGAAAACTTCTCTCAAAAAACTTGAAATGCAGTGATAATAAATATAGAAGAGTTTAAAACGACCACACAAAAATAACGAGAAATAGAAGCTTTTCATTTAAATTTTAAAAAATCCTACATATCAGCTCAAAACGTTTGACGTTTTTGAAATTTTTGAGGTTTTTTTGACATTTCTGATATTTTTGACATTTTTCACACTTTATGTATTGTCGGAAATTTCTGTCTTCCCGTTATTTTTTATATTATTTTCATTTATGATTTTATTAACAACAGAACAACGCAATTCTTATCATTTGAGAAAAATTTATACCAATTTTTGTTTCAGAGAAATTGATATTCTCTATAAACGTTAGAAATTCTCCCTGCCCAATCCCATCCAATAATAGAAATGACGACCTTTTTCTAAAAAGTTCTCCTGTCTGACACTTAGTGGATAACCGAATGTTTTCAGGATGATTAAACTCGTTTCCAAAATATTAAATTTCCCTAAAACAATAGTGACATCATTTCTTCATCTAATAATTCAACTTTCGAAAAATGACGAATCACATATTTGTTGTGTTCATGCCTTTGGTTCCCCAGAAAAAGCGAATTACTCAAAAACTATTCCTGACCTGTCCCCCTTCTGATTTTTATTTTTCTGAGTTCTTTGGGAATAACACCACATAGTCTGTATATATAAAAAAGTCCAAACGTTTCAAGGTCTAAATCGGACCCCGTTTTCAATGGTATTAACACAAATGAACAAAAAATTAAAAAATTAAAAGTATTCATAATGACAAATTTCGTAAATCACAATTTGACTGATATCACAACATTTTTGCAAAATAATTCAACTTTTTTGTACTCTAGTAATACTGCAAATCCTTTTAGCTAGTGGATTTCTTCCAATCTATCTGTATATGTTAATCGCAGAAATTAACCTGTGTGAATATAATCTTTGCGTTCAAGTTCCTTAAAAACAAATCTCTTGAGACCTTTCCTGATTTGCACGGTTGAAAAATAATCTTGTTTAAGTAAGAGATTTTGGTCTTTTTATTATTTAGCATGTTTACAATTTTTAATGAGGACAAGTTAAGTAGTATTCTTCGAGCACATTGGCTCCATCGCGAACATAAGCCGAAGGATTAGGCGCCCAATTTCCATTGATTGTTTGAATTTAGAACTAAATGGACATAGCAGGCATCTACTGTTATGCTATATCTCAAAAATTAATTGGATTGTTAATGGCAGCTTTAAGTTTTCTTGTCGAAAATAAATCGTTATTATATTGTTTTAAATCATACATCGATGAAGGACAAATATAGAATCAAATACGAGGGTGAATCAAATATGAACCGGACTTTTGTTTTAAAAATTTTATTGGTACGATCAATACAAATTTTAATACGTATTCTTTTTCTACATAGTCTCCTCTCTTATGTATACATTTTTCCCACCGAATCGGAAGTTTTTAAATACCTTTCTCAAAGAATGAAACTGGTCGTGTCGATAACCAATTGCGCACAAACGTTTCTACACCTTCGTTGTCCTCAAAGTGGTGGCCTCCCAGTTCTTCTTTAAGTGGCCCAAACATGTGGTAGTTACATGGCGACAAATCAGGACTGTAAGGCGGGTTTCCCAATGCATTTTGTTCAATTTTCTTTGAGTCAATGCAGCTGTATGTGGCCGAGCGTTGTCATGCAACAGAATCACACTTCGGATAGACATATCCCGCCTCTTTTGCCGATAGGCAAGTATCACTTGTTGGAGTAGTTCGCAGTAATACTCAGCATTAATTGTACGGCGTTCGTGCAGAAAATCGATCAGCAGTACGCCTTCAATCAGCTCACAAATTGCGTAGATATTCGCCTCATTGATGCTCGTCGTGGGACGGCGTGCATAAGGCTCATTTTCCACTGTCTCTCGGCCATCTGAAAACTTTTTGTGCTAGTCGTACACTTGGGTCCTTGAAAGTGTTTCATTGCCGAACTGTACAGATAGTCGACACAAAATTTCAGACGGTCTAACGCCCTCACAACACAACACAACACGTTGCGCAACAGACGTATGGACCTCTTGCTCTGACATGATGCTACTAACAGCGCATCGACTACGCCTCGCCAAACCGACGAACTCCCCTCTTCTTATCATCTCTACCTAACATATATCGAGACGTCACGTCACTCGAATTACCTACAGGGCGAGAAACAGAAAAGTCCGGTTCATATTTGATTCACCCTCGTATTTTCCGAACAAAAAACACCTTTTGTATGCAATAATATTCTGATGACCGAGAAAAAGAGAGAGAGTTTATCATTTGTTTTAAGTAGTGCTAGCAGATAGCAGTGATGTCCACTTTAAACTAAACACGTATTTAGAAACTGTTCCATCAAGAAAATTTCAATATATTTATAATATTTGTGTCAGAAGTTTTTCTTCATTTCTTACGTACGTAAATTACGACAAGAGTTCTCATGTCATTTTAAAACAATAAATTGTGGTCAAAAATATGTAATATTTATTTTTCTTTGCTGTCGGGTTTTATTCGAAAAGATTCCTCGCTTCAAATTCAAAAATGAATTCCTTGCCACTTTAATTGCCTTGAGCTATGCGTCTTATGTGATGGATTAAATATTCATAGTTTCATGCAGGAGCAATTTTCTTAAACTAAAAGAAGGTTATTTTTAGGTAGTTCTTTAGGTGAAAAAAGGTTAAATCGTGGAACATTCAGTAACTTAATACTAAAACATAAGAACTAAACTTACATCATATATTGTCTTCAATTTTTTATTCAAATAATTATAAAAAACAGTTTAAGATCTATACTTATATTTGGCGATCATTTTTTAATCAATTATAATATTTAATTATAAAAACAATTTCGTATGCCTCAATTTTGCTTTCCGTAAACTTGGAAGAAAGTCTTTCTTAATTTCCTCTTAACGACTGGTGTTTTGTGCCTTTAACATGACATTTTTTCCATCAGATTTTTTCTAGTTAAAACTAACGATCTGCGAAAAATTTATTTTGTCAATTTCGCTGACAGACCAAATGCGTTTCATTTTGGGCGTAACAAGTTCAGTAACGTATTTGATAACATAAATGAACGTCAAAATTTAAGAGAGTGAAGACACATTCTTTATTAACAGTGGAAACAGAATTCAAAAGATAGTTTTCGTTGACAGCTATTATTTGTAAGGAGGTCTATTAATATTTGTAAAGTTGAGTATTTTATTTTTGAAGCAGCGTTTTGGTAGTTCTGTGATATCATGAGTTTTCGTTCGTTATATTGTATGTTAGGATACATTGATACGTCTTCGAGAAATGCTATCAAATCATTTTCTTTCAATGTTACGTTTTTGAGAGTTTCTAAAAAATGTTTTCAATTTCTGATGTAGGAATTTGTCTTTTCCACTATTGGTTGCAAGAATCGGCCCAGGTACTAGAAAAATAGTTTTAGTGTTGGTAAATTTATTACGCTAACTATTGAAGAGATAAGTACCTTCACTAAGTTATCTTGTGTAAAATCGAAAAACAACAAGCATGTTGCTTAGAGAAATAAAATTCTTGCTTCTACACATTGAGCATAGCAATGCACCCAGCATGGAGCCTCATAGAAACTTTTGTTTTGTGGTGCAAATCCCTCAGAAAATACATAAAGGACAAACTATCAAAAAAATGTTAGATACTTCAAAGTTGCAGAAGAAAACACCACATAATAAAATATAAAAAAAAACGGTTTATAATATTTCTTCCCAGATCCCATTGTCGCAATATGATTTAAAAAAGCATCGCCAAATCAATCATTTCTAGTGTTGAGGCCCAAATAAAGCAGTTACACGAGTAAAAGACGAAATTCGATTTGAAGTTACAAAAATCATCAAAACAACCAAATTTATTTTATATATAAATGACCTACTACTTGATATACCATTATAATATCTTTTGCTGATGATACGGCTGTGATATCAACAGGAAAAACATGGAATGCAGTCGAAACGCAAATGAATTACTACTTTAATTTGATAAATAAATGGCTTGCCTTAAACAAATTGTCTCTAAATGTCGATAAATCTGTTTTCATGACATTCGGAAACTATTGCAATAGTGTTCCTCGTCATATAGATATTAAGATAAATACCAAAAAAATAAGAAGGGTACAAAGTTGTAAATACTTAGGAATTTGTTTTGACTATAGGAATGAGATGGGACACGCATGTTGAATATTTAATAAATAAAACAAAATACCTAGTCTTTATATTTCGGAAAATGGCCAAAATTATGTTGAGAGACTCGCTGATAATGTTATACTATGCACTTTTCCATAGTATTATCTGCTATGGTATCATAGGACAGATTTATCCAACTAAACAAGTTTTATTACAACGCTTTACAAAATTAACTCCTGAAAATTATAATTATAAATATAAAAAACAAACTTTTATTGAAAAAAAAAAACTAAATCTGAAACAAATCTTTGCTTTTGAGTCTCTTAAATACTATTATGACACGTTTAAAAATAAATTTATAAAGTCCAACAGTTCTACAAGAAATAGAAGTATTATGATTCCAAAAAGAAATAAAACTATAAGCAGTAAAAATAGTTATGTTAAAGCTATTAATGTTTTCAACAGCCTTCCAAATGATTTGAAAACTCTAAAAAACACTGTCAAAAGAAAATAAAACCATGGATCTTGGCTAATATTTAAAATTTCAAATAGCAGGATAATCGATATAAAAGTTTTAATTCTTTAAACTATAAATTATCACATATCACAATTATTTCAACAACAATAAATTTGTAGCATATTAGTAATAAGATTTTATAGGGAATTATCATTTAAAGTTAGTGTTAAGACTATCATACCTGCGAACAGGTAACTGAGTTTACCTCTGCAGGGTTTATTATATTATACCTAATGTATAAGTATTGTAAACATTCTCATAAAATAAATAAATAAATAAAACCATAAAACCCAAATACTTCAAATTCCGAACAAAGAGCAAAACGTTAAAAAGGAATGTATTGTTACGAGAATTCATCCGACAGGTGGTGCAATCGGCCATCAACCAATTCGTGGAAGGGACATTATTCCGATAAATTATGGGAATCCGAAATGTTTGTCTCTCAACAGGCGGACCGCTGCCGTTACTGGGAATTCCCTTAAAGCTTCCAGAACATGAAAGAGTTTTCCCGATGGTTCGTGGACGTATCAGGCAATTCCGAGATAAATATATAAATATGAACAGCTGGCGATAGGATTCATTCAGTTTTCGGCGGTCGTATTGTACAGTTAAGATAAAATGTACATAGTTTCTTGTGAATATAAATTGTGTTAAAGTAAGTGGAAATAAATTAGAGTGAGTTGGACTGTGTTTTTAAATAAATCCAAAACATTACAGTATTATCAATACTATCGGTCGACAAAGGAAACACTAGCGTGGTACTTGGACACCGAAGACTACAAGAAAAAGATACGAGAAATATTGACAGAATACAATTTCAACATAAGTTAGAACGAGATTCGACCATCTATCTTCAAAAACGAGAAAGAAATTCAAATCCCACGAGGAAAACAAGGCAAGTTAAAAATTTTACGGTTTACCAAAAATCCAAAGCGGAGAATACCTATCAGGCTAATAGATAGCGCAAAAACTCACCAACAAAATAACTAGAAAAATACCTGGCCTGATTCATGCAAACTTACCAGTATAGAAAATAAGTCATGATGTCACGCCGCCAAATATCGAGTTCGCTGCCGAAAAAAATATGTAATTGAAAGATCAACCCACCAAAGTTTTACAGTAAGCTAAATAAAAGCGTTCTAGCGCATTCACCATAATTGAGTATGATAGCTCGTGATCGCAGAGCTACAGAGGACAATTAGACAAAAAAAAAAACATTATGAAGCTCCCATGAACAGTGAAAAAACATTGCGAAGCTTTCCAGAACAGCTAGAAAAAGTATTGCGAAGCTAATCAGAACAGCTAAAGCAGTCAGAGAGTAGTCAATACTTTGTGCTACACCTGTGAAGACGCGAAAATACTAAATCAAATTCATCGCGTCTACTGCCGAAATTGACAGAACAATGCCTGCTGGGACAGCCAATTCAATTCATAAGTACCTCTAGGTACTTTATATGCTTGGTTCAGATTACCTTTATTAGCCGTCCTTGAACCATTAAAGGCCCTAAATTTTCCTAATTCAAACACATGACAGGAAACTTTTTTATCAAAGCTTAAATGTTTGTTGTGAGGCCAGATCGTGACATCACTTAGTACTCCTTGAGCAATTGCTCAAACGTTGAGCCATGATTTACCTTTATAGTGCAACACCGTGATAAAAGTAGGAGTTAAGAACTATTTATGGTAAACACTGTATATTAATACACCGTTAATTTTAACCCACACGCAAAATTTGAAATGCAAGCGCAAACTGGGCGTCAGATTAAATCGATATAATCAACCGAATCGAATACGACATAAATAGGGTAATCGAATTAGATTGTTTGCCTCTGCGAAGCTTTTAGCTCTGCCGATCGTGCTGGATTCATAACCTTGAGTGTTTTCCATTTGTTTGAACGACATTTAATTTATGAACCATAACAGTAAACAAGTTTTAATGCACCAGAAAATGCAGATAAATAGAAATTGACTAGCGCATAAAACGGGGGAACTGTTTCTCGTGTAGAAAACACATACACACACTCATAACATAGCGATATTAATCAATGGAAAAAAGTGAAATCCATTGCGGTTGCCAATTTTCCCAATTAATCAAAATTGCGGGAACGCGAAATCATGTATGATGCATGACAAGGACACAAAACGAAATAAAGATTCGTGAATATTGTTGCCAATGGATAAATTTTAATAACCAACCAACACGCTTGCCTTCTCTATCTTATATCAGACAATAAGAACAGTTTGACACAAATATTACATTAAAAAAAGATACTTTGATTGTAACGATTGATCGACAAGTAAACCTAGCGTTTTGTTTTTGAACGCAATATGATATCTCGTTTCTGTTATCTGCTAAATTATCCTCAAAAAAAATCAGTGCTGTACTTCAAACATATTATTGAAAGTTATGATAGTTCTATGGAAAGATTTGTTATATAGCAACCTTTGAGTTGTACTTCTATAGATAGCCAGCAATGCACAAATATCGTAACAAGATTAAAAAGAGAGGCGAGGAGGATGTAGTTCATTGACTGCTATCCACCCACCATGTGAAGATAATGTGAAGCTTACTTTATTGTCTGTCCCCTCCTTCTAGTCTTGTCACGATATTTGTCATCTATTTCCAGAAGTGTATGCTCTAAGACAGAAACAAATTGCTACTAATATTTTGACAGAAAATGTTATTAACATGTGGCGTTGTTAATCCAAGAATTTACTGCAAAATTGGAAACGCCTGAGAACATATAAAAACACACTCTGAGGCAGAGTTTAGGATTTATCTTAGAACTTGTACCTTCTGGAGACAGCCTGCAGTGCACAAATGTCGTGGTAAGACCTAAGAGAGAGGAGTGAAAGAGGCTATTTCACTTTGTTCGGAGCTGTTTCCAATTAAATACGATCAGCATCTTGTTCATTGGCTGCTTCCACCGACCAAATGAAATAGCCTGTTTCTGCCTCTATTGCCCTCTCTTTCTAGCTCTCCAGAAGGAACTTATTTGATTGGTAACGTCAGTTCGAGAAAGTGATATAAGAGCAAATAAGTGGAGTTGTAATAACCGTTATTAAATTTATAGCTTCTTTTTCTGGGAGACTAACCAGAGAGGGCACTAGAGAGAGAACAAGAGGATATTTTACTCGATTGGAAGCTGTTTCCAATGAAATTAAACGGCAATATTGTCCCTATCGCTCCCTCTTTTTATTCTTGTTACGATATTTGTGCATTGTAGAGTACATCCAGAAGCATATGCTCTAAGTTATTAGAAGTTTTCATTAGTAGAATGATAAGTTGGTTAGGAACCAGTACTCAGTAACAATTTGAAGAGGATAAGGAACTGTCATTTACTTACCGAATGGGAAAGCCAAGAGTAGAAGAAAAAAGCTGGACAAGGTGAAGAGACTTTAAATAAGCTTAGTGCCAAATTAGCAGAGGCAAAACGAATTAAGGAATATCTAATAAATCAACAAGTACGATTAGTTAAAATTTGTAAATGAGAAAAGGCAAAAACATCATGAAATGAAATGACAAAGAGAACAATTTCAATAAATGGTGCAGCTAATAAAAAATGATAACGGACAAGTTGTCAACTGAATAATAGAACTGGGATCTGAAGTTGACGCGATAAACAATTCGATCGAAATTAAACTTAATTACATAGAGGACAAACTATAAAATGGCATTCATAAGGTACAAAGTGAAACTAACAATTTACAAGACAAAGAAGATACAGGTACAGTGGTTATTAAACGCCCTATTGCCAAATCACACACTTTCGATGGAACATCTTCATGGCTTATGTCTAAAGACGTTTTCATGCAGTTTCAATATTAGTATAGTGGGACAATCACGAACAGTGCCCGGCAATTGGAATTTTCTTCAGAGGATGTCCACTAGAATTATTGATTTTGACGAATTAGTCTCAGTCTATGAACGACATTAAGGTAACCCCAGAGCAAGTTTATCAAATGCAACTTCACGGATACACATATTTGGTGAACCTAGCCTAACATTATCTCTCTTTATTGAAGGCATTAGGCTGTGTCCCACGTAAACGCAATTTGCGCAATACAGGCGATACGTTGCGTCGAAGAGACAGCCGCAAACTCTCAAACACATAAAATTAATTGATTTTGTCCTTTCTGGAAAATAAATTCGTGTGATTGCAGTGATTTTTTGTGGTCGCATCCTTCAGTTAATTTGTTTTAGCCTTTGGTTGAAATTTATTATTGTCATATTGACGTTTCGCACCGCCCGCACCTGGCATATCTCGTTTACGTGGGACGCAGACTTAGAGATAGTGTCCGGGCTTTGATGAATATATCCAAATTAAATCTGAGAGGAGAATCCTTTGAAACACGGAAAAACGATATAAAGTCTACCAGAGCAGAATGTTTCTGCTGTGAACGAATCGGATATTTAATCAAAAGATTGCAGTGGTTGTTACAACGATCACAATCCAGGCACAGCCAACTTCATAATATCACCAACCAGGGGTGAATACTGATTAATCATATACCAGCCTTCAAGATAGTAGAATTTTGTAAACATTGAGGCAGTTTACCTATTCGTTAACGGTAAGAATATCACCTAGTCCAAAATTCTGGGTCCAACGGACATCTATCCAATAGCAGCTATGAAATATCACAAGTGACTCAATGACGTTCACGGAGAAGCCGAAGTTAAACTACAGTTGCGAAAATCCGGTGTCTGACACCCAGTACTGGTAGCAGATACTGAATATGGATTTATCCTAAATGTGGACCTCCTTAGAGAATTCATGTTCGACCCAGGATACGACGTCTTCAGATTTCTGACTAAGAATTGGTATAAACTGGGCCAATCAGTGATCACACTGCTTTAGTAAAAATCTTAGCAAAATCCATGGCTCAGTTTTACAGTAGAAGAGTGTTTACATGGAATCATCGGCCACGAAACCCAATTACCCCGAGCCAGAGCCCAAACAAGATCATCACGGTTTGTTGTGAATCCTGCAGACATTTCGCCAAGGTCTCACTTGGCATTCTCAATGCGGTGAACTAACAGATGTTTTTGTATGCCATTGTGGTGTCATGCTTTCGGAAAATTCGTCCAATTCTGTGCAAGGTTCCTTTGACATATGATGGCCGTTCTGGGTGTTGTTGATGTTCTATTGCATTTTTGACTGTGTGGTGTGTGTGTATCCGTTCTGTAGTAGAGCAGCAGTTATCATCTTGGTATCTATTGCAAAAAAGTGAAGAGTACTATATACGGTGTGTTCCAGGTACCCACTATGATATTTTGCTTACAAGGAAAAGGTAGCATGTTGTTCTCTTCAAATTGTAATGTAAATTGAATCTTTGTGTGTATCGAGTTTAGGTAATCTAGGCAACTTGAACAGCTCTTCTTTGCCAAAAGACCATATGACAAATACGTCAACGACGTATCTTTTCTATAGCTTTGGCTTCAGTTTTGCTGTTCCTAATGCTTTTTCCTCGAAATATGTTATGAAGAGGTTACCCACCGCTGGTAATAGTTCTATATGACTCATTCTACAGTTTTTCCAACAAAAGAATATTTTAGGGAAGTTCAAAATGTAATGTAACGAGATTATTGAAAACTTACCAGAAAATTATGAAATCAAAAAATATCTAGTTAAATAAAATCAGCTCAATCATCGGATAATTGGCAACACTGTTGGTGGAGAAACGAACGGCGACTTTCTGTGGGAACAGGCAAGTGTGCTGCGAATGACTAGGCCACGAAACCCAATTATATCCCCGAGCCAGAGCCGCATCACGTTTGTTACAATTTCGACTGCTGGCAACCAAACCGGAGACCCACGTTCGAAAAGCAGTCGATTTTCATCGCCGGAATTTTAATTGCAAAAAAGTGAAGAGTGCCGCTGCCGGTGTAACGCATTTTTACGCATTGTGATTCGCTCCATTTGCAAATGTCAAGTTTTAATCGTTTCGGCTGTTTTAATTGCAGCCAGAGAGATGTTTCGAGACGTGTCTAGTCACGAAACGGCGTTGCGGTTGAAATCATTCGAATTTATTGACTATGAAACAAAGCTATGGTTTTTTATGGATGCCGTTAAAAGATAACGTAAATTCGAAAATGTGAAAACGCATTAATTTACAATTTGTTTGTTGTTTTGCTTACTTAGAACGTAAATTGAAGAATTTTTTATGTATTGTCTGTAACATTAAACTTTCTTAGGCATCGTTATGCAAGGTGGGAACACAAATAAACGTCATGGATTTGGTGTATGTTTTTTGTCGCTGTCAAGTTATAATATTTTGAAGTATTTCTTTTGCTATCGTTAGGCCAGTAGCGAAAAAATGGGACTGGAAGTAGAGCAAAGAAGTCCCCTGCTAAACGTGCAGCTTCTAGTGATCTACCTAAGAAAAACGCACAAAAAGACTACCGCTGCTAGCACATTTAAGAAAGTTGCCACAGCGGAACAGAATACTTCACATCGAAATCCACACATTCGGCAACAACATCATCGTCAACATCATCACCGAAAACTCATCATACGTAAGAAGATACCAAATAAACGATGAGTCCTACTCATGTTAACATACTAATCTACTACCAAGCTTGGTGTCATAATTTGTAATTAAATAGAAAATTTAAAAGATATAAGCGACAAAAACTAAAACTAAAATGTCTGCTTTATAATATGAACTCGGTCAACAGATAAATGTAATGCCAACTTGGTAAACTGCTGGTAACGTTGCTCTTTTTTGTGCTGTGCAGACTTCTGACGTACGTCAAGTCTCGAATTAAAAATATCGCAAAGAGAGAAATAGCAAGTTTATTAGAATCAAAAGCAAATTTTATTCTGGTATTGTATAGTAGTTGGATGTTATATTTGTTACTTACTACACTTTAATTTTTATAAGAGACTCTTAATATACAAACCATTTCCTGTTTGTTATACTTTTGGCATATTAAGGTCAAAGAAGTGTCGGAACGAACTCTCGGAACGAAGTCTAATTGTTACATTTCACTACCACTACTGATATATCTTCTCATGTGTAAGTTTGGGTCTTCGTTAGGAAGGTTCCGCTTCAATAATAGCAGGTTTTTAGTATTAGAATGTACCAATGCTAAGCATGTGAAGCACCCGGCATTGCTTAAATATCTACTATTTCATCAAAGAGTTTTTCAATTAATAGTTAGTTAATATGCCAATTTTCTAAAAGAAGATATTTTTCGGGCAGTAGAAAGATATATGGAATCACCTCGGAACAATGTTTAATAGAAAACAATTGAAATTATCAAAATCGGTTTAGTCGTTATAAAAAGTTCAGAGAAGATCACTTGAGAACGGCTGAACCAGTTTGGCAATTAACAAAAAATAGTATGGATAAGGTTTTTAAGAAACGAAATATAGGAAAACTTTACAGTTTACAGCAAAATTAAAACATTTGGGGGAAAATGAACGTAGCGCATTCACCAAAATGAATTATAATAGCTTGCAGGTGTACATACACACTTGGAAAATTTGAAAATATATTGTTTTCCGAGCCAGTTTAATCAATAGCTTTAAGATATTGGAAAATATTACAAAGTTACCGGGCACAATCAGTCATTTTTTGAATTCCAGACAAATAGTTTCAGTATAACCACTGGTATCTCAAACTAGCAGCTGAATTTTTATAATTGTATAATAGCCCATAAATTGTTATTTTGTTCTGGCTAAATGACACAGAAATATCAAACCCAGAAGCGATACTCTCCGTTGCCGCCAGATACAAAATTTCTTTGCGCATGTGCGACAAAGCCATTAATTTGAGGGTAAAGTTCAATGAACTACAGAATTATGAAGTATTATAATATTATTACAAAGTTCAAAAATGTATCCTATCCTCAGAGCAAAAGCTACAAATATAATCCTATTATTCACAAAGAATCTGTTAATTACATGTTATTTGCATATACACAATATTCAACTATATATCAATTATCCAACATATTCTAATTATGAAGAGAAATTCATCGTGTTAAAAAAACAGTCCAAGGATCGCCTTATTAGCACTAAATATTATAAGATTTATTTATTATTCATAATTGTATCAGAACGAGGTATACAAATGAGGTCAGTTTGTCAAAAAAAGAGAATTACAATATAAAAGATTGTGAGTTGAACCTACTACTTCCACACCATATAAAGTGGAACTTTTGGTATATCACAGATGTTGATATATCTTTATTTTCACACTACTTCTGATTATTTTTTTAATTCAAATACCTCTAAAAATTACATTTTTCAAATATGTTGTTCCTCTTTTAATACCAATTCGTCCTTATATTTAATTTAAAGTTACCGCCCGGATATCGTTACTTTCAAAACTAATAGCCGATTATCTTGACCCCAAAACATCAGAGGTTTCGACAAGAGTTTCGCTTCTGAGTTTGATTTGAATTTGTGAATTTCCATAATGTCTTTTTGCTTATCCATCTTAAACTTTATACTATGAATGAAAC
This sequence comes from Octodonta nipae, assembly GCA_034190945.1. Lineage (NCBI taxonomy): Eukaryota > Metazoa > Arthropoda > Insecta > Coleoptera > Chrysomelidae > Octodonta > Octodonta nipae. Next base: position 14,721,979 of record CM067223.1, read on the forward strand.
TGAACATATATAATACCTTTTTCCTTTAATACATTCAGTTAACCTACAGTTTCGTGTATTTTGTAACCTAGTTGAAAGCAAAGACGGATAAAGGCTCTGTAAGCTTATTTTTTCACATTTAATTGTTGCTGTTCAAGAAGATTTTTGAAATTTCTACTCAGTTCAACTGTACCTGATTTTATTGTACTAACAGAAACTTTATGGAATTTATTTGATCATTCTCTAAATACTAAATTAAAAACATTCGTCCAACAAAATCAACAACCGAAACAATAATGTCTCTATTTGTGCATTTCCGAAGGGCAAGTTAATATAAAACTGTAATATTCGAGGGAAGCCAAACTATACGCTGAATTGAACCAATAGAGTTTTGAATTGCTTGCACAAGATTTTTCAATCTCATGAAGTTCTCGAACGATAAAGGGTAAATTGAAAATTTACGTCTAGTTGGTCGACAGAAAACTTCATTTGAAACTTTGTGAAGAACAGGAAACCGTAAACAGTTGTTTACAAATGAAACTTTAACCGCCAGTCGTGAAATTCGACCTTGTTTTAACACCAACAATTCGCAATATGCAGTCTGGAGTAATATGCAATATTGGGTAACATTTTGATTGTGATAATAATAATTGGCATCAAGTTTTAATTAAAATTAAAACTTTCAATATATATTTGATTTGTAATCACATGTTAATTTCACTAAACGGGTAAGCACTAAGCAGGTTCCGATTTATATATAGTAAGTGCCATTTCACACTAAGCATAATCGACGTCGTTATTTTGTTTAGCATAATTAGGAGACATATTTTATTTTTCTGGTTACTCTCTCACATACAGGCGCAAAAACGTCGAGGTAATTATTTCCCCTACTTAACGAGGAATGATCCCGTTCTACGGAGTATGAATCAGTATCCTCTAGAAATCCAAGCCAGGAGAAGAAGAAATCTCTTCTAATAGGAATTGGCAAAGCCGAATGGATGCTCGATAAATTCACTTCTAGGAGAATTTGGGTCGTTTTTAATACAGTCCTAGTGCTCTTCATTTCTTTTGACACAAAGAGAAGGACACTCTTGAACTACTTGAATTAGTCTATCGAGATCCATTACGCTACGCTTACTTCGGCCGTACAGGTGATACAAGATAGATTAGGATTATTTTCTGAATGATAATTGTGGGCATCTCTGGTTTTTATTTTATTTTTCCTTAGTTCTTTGGGAATAACACCACATAGAGTCTGTATATTTCAAATATTTCAAGGTCTAAAACAGACCCCGTTTTCAATGGTATTAACACAAAATGAACAAGAAATTGAAAAAGTAAAAAATAAAAGGGTTAGCAATGACAAATATCGTAATCACAATTTAACATTAAAACGTTTGGACTTTTGAAATATAAAGACTTTCATGTTTATGTGGCGTTATTCCCAAAGAACTCAGAAAAAATAAAAAAGATTAGGATTAGATGAAAAACATTTTATAGTTATTCTGCATAATTGGATGTAGTTTTTATTTTGAATTAAATTTGTTTCATAACAATTTTCGATATTTCAGTAAAAGAATTTTAAGCAAAATTCATATTTTTGACAATCCTTGTATAGAATTGGAAAAGTAACCGCAAGCATATATTTTGGTGAAGAATAGATTTTATTCTAAATATTATTAATAAGATAGTATATGAAGAGGAATTTTGAACCTCCATCTTGATGTCGGTTAATTAACAATTATTTTAATTTTATTACAATCTATTTTCAATTAATATAACACGTCATCTAATTTAATACTGTTGTCCTACACCTCGGGATACTACTCAACAGAATTCCGTTTGACCTACACAAAGTAGGACGAATGTAAAATCTCCTTATTTTTAGGGTTCCGTATATACAATACACGGATACCTTTATAATATCACTCCGGATTTCTACCTCTGTCATATCACAGCAATTTTCTCCTAAAATACTGGACGGAAGAGATTGAAATTTAGTATCAATATATAGTTTGGTGACCCGATCAGGAGTCCATATCATAAAAGAAGAAATTTTGATTTTAGGGGTATTTCTGGAGGTAAAAACTAAAAAAATCTACCGAGTCTAAAATTTTGAAAAAATAGGAAATATAAAACGTTGCCCGAACTTAACAGGAAAAATAAGGAGAAACCATTAATATTAATTTTGGGGGGCAAATTATAGAAATAAATAAAAATTTAAAAATAAAATAATTTCAAACATATCATGTAATACATCAAATGAAAGGTCCCATTCTGAGGAACACAAATATATATTTTTTTCATATTTCAAAATAAATTAGTTAAAAAGATATTAACGAAAATATACCAAAATGTACCCATTCCCTTCCCCCTTCCCCTTATCTCCGAAACTATAAAACGTAAAGTGTTGAAAAAAAATAGAGGTATAGGGTCTGACCTGAAGTTTACTGGAAAACTCTACTTTTAATTTTGGGGGGCAAATTACAGAATTGAATATAAAATATAAAATTAAAATTGTTTCTAACCCATCATGTTATATATCAAATGAAAGGGCTCATTATGACGAAAACAAATATATTTTTTCCATATTTTTAAAATAAATATTTTAAAATGTATTAAAAAATATTTAAAATAAATTACCCATTGTGCCCGTTATTTCCCAGACTATAAGACCTAATTTTTTTTTGTTTGCAGGAAAAATATGAAGAAATCCCTAATATTAATATTGAGGGACAAATTATAGAATTAAATGGAAAATAACAAAATATTTTTTTAACGCATCATGCAATACATCAAATGAAAGGGCTCATTATGAGGAATACAAATGTATATTTTTCATATTTTTAAAATTAATGGTTTACAAGATATTAACATAAAGATATAAAACAAATTCATTTCTCGCTTTATTTCCGAAACCATACTACCTAAAATTTTGAAAATAATTAGGGGTACTGGGGCTCAATTGAAATTTATAAGAAAAATTATTATAAAATCCCCATAGCAATTTTAGGGACAAATTATACAATTAAATGGAAAATAAAGATTCAATTTTTAAACGCATCATGTAATATATCAAATAAAAGGCTCATTATGTGAATTACAAATATATAATGTTTTTAAATCATTGTTTAAAAGATATTAACAAAAATATTAAACATCGACTTAATTCCCACTTTAGAAACTACACTATTTAAATTTTGAATAATATATTTTATTTATCTTTTTAAATAATTTGAATAACAGATTTAATAATTTATAATTTAATACTTGCCAATTTGGCCTTTATCTTCCAATCTACACAGCCTCAAAACTCAGACAGTAAATTATAAAATGCTTCTCTGAAAGTTTATTCGTAAAATAAAACTCTAATGTTACTTTTTGGGGGCCAAATTAGAAAATTAATTTCATATGTATTCTGATACAAATCAAGCGAATCCTGAAGAATAAAAAGTCTATGTGTGGAAAATCAAAGTGTATATTTAAAAAAATTAGAACGCTTCGTTTAAAAGATATTGGGTAAATATATGAAAATGCACTCATTCCCTGCTTGTCTGAAACTGGAATATTAAAATCTTGAAGGTGGTACAGAACCCTTAGTATGCAAGTCCAACTCGCACTTGACCAAATTATTTTTTGAAGTGGTTAAAAATGCTGCTGATACTTTTTCAATAGTAATCAATCTGGAATTATTTTTCAGAAGTGGTAGATTGATTAAGTACCTAAACTGCTTCGGGACCAACTAACGTAACTGTAGAACTTCTTGAAGTTGTGTCAAAGCAATATAAAAATTATATAATGTTTTAGGAGTACTTTCTACCGCGTAGAGTCCAATCAAATTTATGGAATGAGCAGCACAAAAATAAAACAACGCTCTTTATAATTTTAACATTCTAAATTATGACAAAAAGCATTTTATTCATTTTAATTTGTGAATGTTTTCAATAGAAGTACCCTTTGTTTGTCACGTTCCAAATTTTGCCATTCCAAGAAATTTGCCACCTTGGACACTAGCTCTTAGTGCCCTTAGTGAAAATTCACAGTTGATCGGAGGAAAGAAAAATTCATTTGATTTTTTTCGATATGCTTCAGGTTTAAATTCGTATTTATTTTTTTGTTAAAAATAAAAATATTGAGAGGTTATCTAGGTCTCAATCTGTCTACCTCTAAGACTTAGTAGAAGGCTGAATTGAGTAGGAATCTGAACTTCTTTGTACATTTGTAACCGTGGGTGGGATAGATGGAAATGTAGCCTAATGATAGGGTTGCATTATTATTCGGTGGTGGAGTTTTTGTCTTGTCACTTTTAGTCTGAGTATTATAGATAGTCATGAGATAGAAACATAGTAGTGTTCAAGCCTTAGTAGAGGCACAGTGGTCAATCCCCTATTTTAAGGGCTTGGAAGACTGTAAATGCCATGAGATAACTAAGGCATATTATAATCTTGCGTTTCTCATAAATTCATCACATTTGGAATGTTTGATACACCAATTCGTTCGCCCGAATGTAACGTTACGGATAACGACAACAGATTTTCATTAACTTCTCGATCCTCGATAGATATTTTGCCATTCAGAGACCTTTAAATCTGCTATTGTTTAGTTAGTATTGAGAACTGTTATTAATCTGATTTCGGCTTAAAATCAGGGCTATTTGAATCCTCGAATGTAAAGCAGAACACTTTTCGTTGACAGTCTGATTTGGAAGGAATTGATCAGTTCACGACTAAGTATATACTTCGACAAATCAAATCTTTCTGCAAACTTTTTAGTCTATAGTATCGCCTGATCTTGTTTTCCATTAACATTGTATAAACAAGGACACTATTCCAAACGCTACCAAATTAAATCAAGGAAAAGGAATATGTGAAAGTAAGATTAGAAAAAATACCCGGTATAACAACCGAAGAATGCATTGAGACTAATGAAGAACTGTGGTGCACCAGGAGATGACAGAAGTGTGGTAGAAGTAACAAAGGAACGACAAGAGAAGAAGAAAAGAACTTGGAATAATCCTTATTTGATTGTATTAGAAAAGAAGGACATTAACCTCCTAAAAAACATTATAAACTGTGTAAAATATAAAACATTTAGTAAGGTTATTAGAAATCGTATACTTAAAAACCTGATTTTAGATGAGAAAATCAACTGACAATGAGCAAGCTAGTCAAAAAGCACTGCAGTACAAATTAACCCCAATCATAGCATTTGTCGACTTCTTTCTTGAACTTCAAGATCATATCAAGGTCAAGTTAATTATTTTATAAGGAAAAATTACTTGGCCAGGAAATTGACTAATACTTCGACTATAGTGAGGGTCAGGCCCGTCTTGGTGTATATTAATTTCATTCATTGGGTGGTTTGTCAATATTTGAAACTATTTTTGGTCATCCAAAGTGTCCTCTATGACAAGTTGACCAACTTTTTGTTCATTGCAGTGGGATGCATTTTTTGTAAGAGTTCAAGCCAATGTGTACATGGTAATGAAATTCTATTTAAAAAGTTCAGTTCATCTTCAAATGACCGTCAAGGTCACATCCTAAATCGGCAATAGATAGCCAGACAAATTCTTCAACATTTTTTTTCGGTCATTTTCTTCTTCAATTAATGCTTTCTGGGAGATACGACAGAATTTGACCACTTTCTATGAGAGTGTTACATCCACTTTACATTCTCTTGCGTCTCAGATTTTATGTCAAATTGAACATTTTTATGTAAATTAGTTGTGATTAAAAACAGGATCTGATTTATACCATAAGACATATGAAATATTAGGACTTTTCCTCAAGTATGGTGTTATGTCCAACTAAATAACTAAGAGAAAATACATTTTCAAGGTGAGAAGGACCTTCTTATAAATGGACGAAGGCTCTATAATCTCATGTTTGTATATTGTTCTTATCGGAATATAGATGTCTTAGAGAACTGGAGAAAGTAGCATGTGAAATCGGTCCCAAAATGATTCTAACAAAAGCAAAAGAAGTGTTTTCGATCCATAGAACAGATATTATATCTATATAGGGCATGGGAACACTCTGTTCACGTGAGGCATAACTCTTAAAGATCATAGAAGACATTGCAGAAGCATTAGCGAAACTAAAATGGAACGATTGGCCACGAGACCACCCTCTGCATGTATGGAGTGTAATTCTTAAAGATCACAGACGAAATGGCAGAAACAATAGCAGAAATGAATGGAACTCACCAAGTCCATCCTGAATTGAAGGCACCTGTTTGTGATAAATGCATGATATAAAGAGAACTCTCGAACTAATGTGGATCACAAAGAGACAAATAGAGAAAACTGGCAAATAATGATGCAGGTCATTGTTACGAAATGAACCAAAGAAGAAAGCTGTTGAGATGGAAAGAGCCTTAAATTCTGAAGGTACAAGTCTAAACAACAAATTTGGATTAAAATTACGTAGAGATACTTACTTTAATATTAATATTAATAATTATCATGTTTTTCCAATCGCATTTGTCGGAACGCGCCCACGGTGACCTACTATCGCCCGCTAATAATCTCAATACATGCTCGAATGACTTACTCAACTTTAATATGATTATATTAGCTTCATTAGCGATAGAGAATATAGAGGTTCAATTTACTATTTCGGATTCCCCACAGACCAACCGACCATAAAGTTAATTGCATTGACGATAAGCACGCATTTTCTACGTGCTATGCCGGCGGCGCGGGCGGCGTAATTTTCTCATGCGCCTATTTTTAAAAAGCTTTTATAAATCAGAAGACATCAGACCAGATGCTGGACATTTCGGACTATTTTTAATGCTTATTTGTATCGGTGCCGGTGGTTTGTAACTTGTCAATAGAGATTTAGTATAAAGTGCCATATGGTACATATAAATGACAACTTCCGTTTCTTTATTTACTTTTATCTACATTTGGAAATTACGCACGAAAAACTTTTTTAGGTTTATTCAATTTTTTCAGCATTACAGTTAGATGTTTTCAGCCTAATAAAAAATATGTCCAGTCCTTATAACCATTACTGTCAATATGTTAAACTGAAAGGCTGCTGTCAATTATTTTTATTCTTAAAACCTATAATGCATTTTCAACTTATTTTACAAGTAATTCAATCTTTTCCACAAACCTTAGGCGCTTCTTCTTCGTTTCTTCTCAAGCCCTTAAGTTCTCCATTTCCATAGCCCTTCAAGTTCTTCTATAGCCTTCCAATTCTTCAGGAAGGGTACACCTTGAAAAATTTGTTGAATATAGCTGCATATGATGATATATACAGTGTGGAATAGCCAAATGGAATAAATTCGATAACGAATAAAGGAGGGCGTGTTGGGAAAAATGCTTGGACAAGTCGATTTGTTTTTTTAAATGCGCATTGTTTCAACAAAAAAAATTACATAGGGTGTGTCATGTGACTGTGGCCAATAACAACTATCTTATTTTAAATGCAAACACCTGTATATTATTTATTTTTTGGATTTCCAGAAAATTCTAGACATAATTAATGTACAATGTCCTACACCTATCTTCAACTGTTTTGGAAATATTAAGTGTTTCCAGATTCATTACAAATATTAACATTAAAAAAATAAAATTATTTTATTTCACAAATTCTTTACATTGCACTAAAAACCTAAAAAGTAATACTGAATATTTTCTAATAATATAAAAAAAACAAAAAACCTTTAATGTCAATGTAGGAAATGCTCAAAATGCTCGCCGTGAACGTCTTGGCAACATGCTAATCTGGTATAGAAATGTCTTCTAACGTTACTCAACATCTCAGGCGAGATTCGTGTTTTTAAGTTAACTAAGTTGCAGGGTTTAGTTTTGTATACAGTACTTTTGACATATCCCCACAAAAAGTAGTCCAATGGGGTCTAATCAGGAGATCGTGCTGGTTATTAGATCGATCAGCGCCTCCCAATAGATCGATTTGGACAAATTTGATTCAGGTACTGCTGGATATTGATTTCATAATGAGGCGGTGCTCCATCTTGCTGAAACCTTATTGTATTGGCAGAAACTCGTGGGTTTACTGGATCAGGATATAAGTTTGTTAAAGTTGGCCCGACATTATATTGGAGCAGTTCTAAATATTTTATCCCCATTCAAGTTGCCATCAATGAAAAAGGGACCTACGATATGATTTCCAAACTTTGACTTCTTCAGGATATTGCGTATGTTTCTCCGTCATCCAGTGAGGATTCTCATTAGACCAATAGCGGCAATTTTGATGATTCACATGACCGTGAAGGATAAATGTGCTCTCCATCAGTAAACAAAACATCTTCTAATTGGATCACATTGTTATCTAACCTTATCATCATTTGTTCACAGAAATCCGTTCTCCTATCGAAATCGTCTTCCATGAGTTTCTGAGTCGGCAACATTTTATAGGGATGCATTTTATTTTCATTTAATACTCGAAAAATTGATGTGTAGCTAACGTTGAATAGTGGGGCTGCTTTTCAACCAGAATTGTGAGGGTTTTCTAGAAACTGAAGCATAATATCCAATATCGTATTATCACTTAAAGCATTGACAGCTACTTTTTTTATCTGTCTTTCATGACCAAGCTCCCGAAACCGCTTTTCTATTTTGCTAATTGTTCCTTGAGGTACAGGCGGCAAATTTGGAACATTTTCGTGAAACAAGCGAGAAACTTCCATTTGTAGAATGGTTATTTTGAGCATTTCTGTTAAATGAACCATTTTTCTGATATTATTACGTACAGTTAACGAAATTCAAACGACTATAGCACTGACACTGGTCACCAGTGTCATGCAGGCAAGCAACAAGATGAAGGCTATGAGTTTTGACGAAAATAAACAAAATCGTTTTTTGTTCAAATCAGTAAAAAGGAATGCAGGAATGGTTTTTTGCTTATTATCTCCATATCAAGAGATAAACGGGAATTAAGTATTGAGTGTAATGTAGCGAATTTGTCAAATAAAACAATTTTCTTTTTTTTAAAGTTCATTTTTGTAATAAATCTGAAAATATTTAAAATTTCCGAAACAGTTGAAGCTAGGTGTAGGATATTGTACATAAATTTTCTGGAGAATTCAAAAAATAAATAATGCATTTAAAATAAGAAAGATGGTATTGGCCACTGTCACATCCTATATAGTTTTTTTGTTGAAAAAATGCGCATTTAAAAATACAAATCGACGTTTCCAAGCGTTCTTTATCGAATTTATTCCAATTGGCTGTTCCACACTGTATGATTAATATGAATAGATATTTAAACTAATATTGAACGTTCCAGATGTCGTATATATCATTTGGAGTTTGAATATCTATTCATTTTAACGATATATTTGAATTATAATATTTATCTAGATTGCTGTTCTTTGATGGTAGCACAACTGATGCTAGAAACTATATATAATCTTGCTTTGAAAAGCCTATAAAGTTTGGAAAGGCTAGTACCATTGTTGTTGAAAAGTTCAGTTGATTTTAGAATTGAGTAAAAGCACTTAGACACTAGCACGACACATGTGGAAATCTTTAGTGGCTTTTTTCCCTAATGTCGTTATTCTGTTCGCGTTTAAATATCTATTCACAATTGCTGCATTTTTATAACTTGTACACCTGACTATTTGTAACTTTTTGTACTTTACAAAGTCCCAAATGAACTATTCTATGCACCAACTAGAACGTAAATTCCCAATTTAATTTTCTTGGTCGAGAATTTACGACGTTGGAAAATTGTGTACAAACAAAAATCTTAATCCCGTGAATTCAGTCTGGAATATAGCTTCTTTTGCATAGTGCTTGAAAACAAATTGACCTCCGAAATTTAGAAATGTTTTCATCGCAATGTAATATCATCGACTTGTAAGTAATAATTGGTTGATTTGTTTTGTATAGGGTTTGATGGTTTACCAATAAATAAAAGAAAAAACAATTATTGGTTTTAATTTAATTGTCTTTTCTATAAATCTTTATCTTGAATAATAGAAAAATTATGAAAATAACTTAAGTGTAAATCATGTGGTATGTCGGGCTCATTCAAAATGAAGAACACCTACTTTGATGCATTTGGCATAAAAAGCTCATGGGCTTGGTTAGGCTTGATCCTGATTTTTTTCCAGTAAGTAGTGTGTCATGACGACCAAAACATATTTTAGGCTTTTTAAAATTGGCAATGTTTGAGGTTAGAAAATTTTGAAGCTGAAGCACATACATTTCACGAAATGATAGTTTATGATATGTCCTTTACACATGCTAAATGTTGGGTGAGTATTGTTGGAACAATTGCATTACAAACAATTTGCAAGGTTTGTGACAAAACTAGACTTATTAACTGTAACAGAATTTAGTAAAGGGATTTTGAAAGTAAAGATGACAAACAAAAATTTGTCGATGTTCGATTTTTATGTAAGTAGCGAGAACCGCGTGTTGAAAATGCTATCATTTCATGATTTAAAATTTATTTATTTTTTATTTATGATTTTATTTCAAAAATTATATTATTCGCAGATTGAAGGTTTTTAATTCCCTATCAGCGTTCATTATATTCAATTGTTTTCATGTTATAAAATAAAGGAAAACCAAAAATGCCTTTTTTATTGTTCTTATTGAAAAAAGGCACAATCGACTTTTGTGATGGATTTTGGTTATTTATTTGCCTACTACTATTAAAAAGATTACATTGATAGTCTTGTTGTTAAATTTCACTTCCCCAAAAATGCTCTGTTGCCTAACCAATAAAAAATTTATTCAATTTATAGTTATCACTGTCAGAATTACTCATATTTCTCGTTCAACAAAAATTCAACTCTATTTTTCTTTGTCCTACCAATTCAGGCTAAAACGATTTTGCATAAAGTGTCATATCTGCAACGTATTATAGTTTATTTTGAGGTAGGTTCAACCGAACAGGTGTGTAAACTGTTTTACATTTACTTATAATTACAAGCTATTTATTTCATTTGACATTATTACAAGAAATTGAAAGTTTGCTCATAATGTTCAATGACCTAATATATCAAGAGCAGAGAAGGCGCCGTGTATCAGTTGACGTGCAAAGTTTGATAGGCGTCAGTGTAAATAAACATAAATTTAAACAATTAAATTGCTAGCTAAGAAACTACGAATACCAAGAAATAAAAACAAAACTACTACTTGGTGCAAAATTAATTTCCTGCACAGCAGTTTTTTGTGAATATTATACATTTTTTTGCAGTGTTGAAACAATCAACCTAAGAAATAAAAGTTGACGATTCATGAACTGTCTGGCAAATACAGGGTGTTCCTAAATTGGAGGTACAAACGAAAAGGGGAGATTCCTTGTAGTTTTAGGAAGAAAAAGTCCCATAAACATGGGTCCTCAAACGTTTCGTTTTCAAGATACAGAGTGTTAAAGTTTGAATTTTTTTCAAGTTTTTTTCTCATAGTATCTGCACTTCACAAGATATTCAAATGAAATTTGGCATAGATATTACAATTAAGAGTTTACACCTTGTGACATGCCAATTTCGATTGCAAATCTACAGGGTGATATTTTTTCGGGAACAATGTCCACTATTGTCCTTCAGAACTTTTTTTTGGTGAGCCACTGGTACTTTCAAAAATTGTAAAGAAAAGCTTTGTTGTTATACCAAACTTTATGTTTTCTTGTAGTTTTGTCGTATCTACTACCGGTTTCGAGAAAAAAATTTTGAATGATTCTCTTGAAATCCTCAGAAAATTCCGAATTGTCATAGAAATCTAGTTACCTACCTAGTAGGCTGTGGTGAATGAATAAATTTATTGTTAGTTTTGACACATCAAATTAAACTCCTGTGTTTTGAAAATTAAAGATTTTAATATCAAAACATGCCGAATTTTACGAATTCCAAAATGGCTGAAATGGCTAAATATTCTTATTTTTTTTCAGGTGAGTACTTCTAATTTTCTGCTCCTGTGCTACAAACTGCAACTAGGTAAAAAATTTAAACTTATATTTAAAATATTACATTAACTTTTTTAGTTACTACGAATTAGGAAAAAAACTTAATGCATAAGAACTGTTATTGTGGAAAATTTGAGTTCTTCAAGCTGTAACTATCAAGGGGCCAGCGGGTGAAATTAAATGATTTAAGTCCTCTCAAACTTTCTGGGTTTAGAAATTCAATTTTATATTTCATATATTTTTTATACTAGAAATACATTAATTCAAATATAAATAATATTAGTCAATCTATACAAAAAAAAAAAAAAAAAATTCCTAGACCAATCAACCCCAATTTCTTAAATTTATTTAAAATTAATTATTTACCAAATTACAAGACTTATTGAATAATTTTACCTACAACCATGCAAACGATCGCTTGACCATGACCAAAATTATGTAGTCGAAGAAAAAGAATAGTTGCTAAACTATATATAATTAAAAAAAGTTTTTTTCCCCATGAAAATTTCTAATTTTAATATTTGGAAATTTTTATTAATTTCTTAGATGTAGAACGTTTTGTTAATGACTGATTTTTTATTAATATATAATATATTTTTTATAATTTGTTTCAAACTCTTTTTGACACATTTTATAATGCAATAATAAAAAATATAAAAAAATAACACCATAATTTTCATAAATTTTTATGGTACGACACTGAGTACACTTTTCCTTTCCTAATCTCCCTTGGCCCAAACAATATTTTTGAACAAAAGTTCATTCATAAATGCGGGGGCGTACCGATCGGCCATCATGGAATTATGATGGTGTGTATACATTTTCTGTCAAATCTGGCCTCTATTAACTGTTTTTGAATGAAATTGTTGGGAGTTGCCATTAATGATTTTGCAGGTGTTTTTACTATTTTAGTAATAAAATTTACATTTTGCGACTGACCCAGTTTTGTGGAAGACGATGGCTAGTGCAAGGTCGTTTTTTATCATAGGCGTAACATTGATTTAATTTATTTTAACAATAAAAAAATATTGATATCAATTTCATTCTTTTGTGATTTAGTTTTATATAGAATATTTTCGAAATTAGTATATTGATAAATTTCAAAAAATATACCTACTTAACTTGCATTAAATCAAATACATTGAATTTTTGACGTCGGAGACGCCAGATATGTTAATAAAAATGTCTTTCAGTAACATTTCCAAAATTGAAAAAAAATTAAATTTAAATTTTGAAACTATGATCTTTGGATGAAAATATCACCAGAAAGTTTGGTTATATTTTTTATGTTTTCGTTTAGTTATAATTATTTTGACAGTCAATCAGTACTTACAGATACACATAAAAATGTAAAGGGTTGAACGTGCAAAGCTTACACTCACTTTATAACCAGTAACTTTAGACAGCAAGAGGTATACGGTGGCTCAAATAAGAAAAAAATTGCCCTGTTCCAGGCGAAATCAGGTGCTGTATCTAAATTAAAAATATCTAAAGAGGTCTTCAAAACATTGAGAAAAAACAAATAATGCTTCAAGTGAGGTGGGGTTTTAATATATGGCTAGGAATCATAGACACGTTCTATTTTACATTTTTTATGATAATTTGACTTGAGATATTACAAAATTACGTCGACCAAACTTTAGAAAATTTGTCCCTTCAAGATGTAGCGAACATGTAGTTCCAGCAAGATGGAGCAAATCCACATAATGGAGGAATCATAACTGAGTTTTTGAATCAGTAATATGAAAATAACTTGATTCGAGATTGAACTCTAGTTGCCTGGTCTGCTCGCTCACCCGACCTTAAATTTACGGAGAGACATGCTCATTACTAGCACGAAAGCATGTCATTATTGAGCTATTGGTACTAATTAGCATGTGTGAACACTATTTGCTGAAAATTACCATGCTCATTTCAAGCGTGCTTAAAAATCAAAAGTTGTTTGATTTTCGAGCATGCTATCTGTGTCGCGAGTGGAAGGAGGTGTGTTTTAAGTATGTCTGAATAGACATGCTTATGAGGTTATGAGCACACTTATAGCAATAATCTCTCTTTTTTCGATATAATGGTCTTACACAAATGCGTTGCAATCGATAATATAACTTCATTGACTTCTGTGCAGATATAACCACTATTATATGTTTGTAACTCTACAACACCATTATTTTCACATTCTTTTGGAGAAGCCATTTTCAAGAAAAACATGCGACTGAACTGATATATTTGCTTCTAGCACGCTTTTCCAGGAGTATGCTTATAATAAAAATGCTAATTTCGTGCAAATGTCTACAGCTGAAGATCACCCTATTTTAAAGCATGCTCACTAGCATGCTCTTTAATGAGCATGTCTGTCCGTACCTTAATAAGGCCTTTGCGTTTGGGGATACTTAAAGAATAAAGTTTATCGTAGTACTTATATTACGGTAGAAAAAGTTGTGGTAGCCATTGTTTGAGCCATTGAAGAGAAATCCCTAAACAAATGGTTTACAGATTTATGCAAATCTCTAAATCATTGATGCAGGACGCCCAGTAATAATAATAGTAGAAATCTTTAGCATTAAATATAATTTATCACAAATATGTAGTGTTAAATCACAAATATGTAATGCTTATTTGTTTAGTATCAGAATTAAGAGAGTACTTTTATTTGTTTATTTTTTGGGGGAATTTTTAAAAAACACAACTGAATTTTGATTTATAACCAACTAAGTGAAAAACTATTTTTTTAAATAAGTTACATTTTTTATCATCAAAAGAAAGGCTTGTTATATATAGTTGAAAAGCTCTTTTTATGTACTAATCAATGACATATAAATCTAAAATGGCGGCTACAAGAAATAACAAAATTAGCTATGGTTGCAAACAATTTAGAAAGCCTAGAAAAAAACGTCAATCCATTTCATAAAATTTGTTTACAAGATGGGGAATATATTCACATTCAATTTTTCAAAAATGAGATTTTTTGTATTATCTCGATATTGTAAAAAACCCTGTAGATATTGTTAATTACGATACAAGACCTATTTGGGTTTGGAATATCGCAACTTTTTCCTCATTTGAGCCACTCTGTATCTCTTGCCGTATCAGAAATCCCCATTTAGTTGCTTTTATCTGGGACACATGGTATACAAGCAAATCCAGACACTTTAGTTTTTTTAGAAGTCGGTTAGTAAAGTTTTATTTTCATATACTTCCAAACTGTAATTCAATCATTCATAATTCATGTAATACTCTCGCTCTGCCAAGTTTTATCGCAATAAGATAGTTTAAAGCAAAATTCATATTTTTAACAAATCTCTTATACAATTTTAGATTTTAGACCTGGTAGATCTTTTTATGGCGACAAAGTTTTTTTTGGGAATAACACCACATGAATTTGAAAGTCTGTATATTTCAAATACTCCAAACGTTTCAAGGTCTAAAGCAGACCCCGTTTTCAATGGTAATTAACTTATGATTACCATAATTACTATCAATTAATAACGTCTCCACCGCCAAATTTTTAGCAAGATATTTTTTTCCGATTTTTCCGTCAGTTCTTCACACTAAATGAACGCGCCGAATAATAGAAAAAAAAACGATGATATCATTCCCATAAAAACGCGCTTTCAAAGAAACAAAGTTATTGATAAACAATGAAGTAGGTTAAAAAGGACTTGGCATATTACGAGACTTCCTCAGTTGATTAAAGGTAATTTAAACTGCCGCCGGAAACAAAACCCTGAATGAAACTCCCACTCGAGAAACGACTCGTGAAATATAACAAAGACAATACCGACGAACACACCGCATTTCTAATACAGGCACAAAGAACTATTATAGCGTCCGACCCCCGAATGCTCTCTTCCGATATTGGCCCGTTCCAACGAGAGAGCATTTTTTCCGATACTCATCGTCCTTGAATACTTTATTGTGGAAAACGTTGCTGCGTGACCCGACTCCTTGTTAATTCATCTATACATGCGTCATTGAGGGATACAATGTATTTTGTGTAGGGGTTGTTGATTACACCAAATGGTACACATTCAAGCAGATACGATCGTTGATTTTTTTCTTTTTTTTGAACGAAACGCGAGAATTTTCATGGTCGTTATCTGGACGTATGACTATTTCAAGAGGTTAATTTTAGTTTTTCGTAATAGAGGTTCGTGTTGTGGCAACTTTAAATTTATGAGTTGTTTAACTATGGGATTTGCCAACAATGGTGACAAGTGGGTATTATAAATTCCGTTTTTGATCAGCTGGGGAAATGCGACTGGAATAATGAATTCGGAACAAATAGTACACAGAGAGCTACAAAAGGATATTATGCCATTCCCGGTCTACTTCAATGAGTCACAGAAGAGACAGCTTCGTTTGCCACTTGCTAGTAAACAAGATACAGATGTGGTAAAGTGCCTAAAGTGGAAAGAGTTAATATGGAATTTCGTAGAAATCGTGGTGAAGATATTACACATTCTGTTTTATTATAAATCCTATTCGAAAACGAATACTTACCTTTTTTCAGCCAATGTTTTCAAATATCTATCCCGTAAACTTCTTGACTCCATTGCTTGGTTCACTTCATCCCTCCAGGATCTTCTTGGTCGAACACTTTTCCATTTACCACTTAGGCTCTACTTAGTCATCTTGGGCATCCATCTACTTTCAAGCAATCTTTTGACGGTTATAGTCCAGTTCTAGACGGATTATTCTTTATAGTGTTATCGTCAAGTATTCAGTCTTTTTGAAATTGTTTTCGAGGCTATGCTTCCTCTATTCCTCTGAAGCAACTTGGTAAGGCATGCCTCATATTTCCTGTAAAAAAATTTAAAAAATCCTTTTTCTCAGTCCGTCGATTTCATTTGTTGTAACGAAATGGCCTTAAGCTCCTCTTCTCTTCTCTCAGAACCTAAGTGCTTCTGATGACAAACTCTTCAGCTCTTCTCTTCTTCAGTACATTTCTTCAACCGTTTAGTTCCTCAAGAACCAATTCCTCAATCTCTAGGTTTGACTTTACTATAAAAACTGTAAAAATATGTCTTTTTTGTTAATACTTTCAGTCAGTTCTTCAATTTTTAGGGTT
The DNA here is from genome assembly GCA_034190945.1 of Octodonta nipae. Lineage (NCBI taxonomy): Eukaryota > Metazoa > Arthropoda > Insecta > Coleoptera > Chrysomelidae > Octodonta > Octodonta nipae. The sequence continues at coordinate 14,738,914 of CM067223.1, forward strand.
CCGTATATAGAATATATATACGGATACCCTTATAATATCACTCAGGATTTCTGCCTCTGGCACATCACAGCAATTTTCTCCTAAACCACTGGACGGAAGAGGATGAAATTTGGCATCAATGTATAGTTTGGTGACCCGATCAGGAGTACATATCCTCAAAGAAGAAATTTCCCTCCTCCCTGATCTCCTAAACTAATGAGCCTAAAATTTTGAAAAAATAGGAAATATAGAACGTTGCCCAAATTTAAAAGGAAAAATAAGGAGAAACCATTAATATTAATTTTGAGAGGCAAATTATAGAATTAAATGAAAATTAAAAAAAAAATTAAAACGTATCATGTAATACATCAAATGAAAGGTCTCATTCTGAGGAACATATATATATTTTTTCATATTAAAAAAATTAATTTAAAAGATATTAAAGAAACTATACCAAAAATTTACCAATTCTCCACCCTTATCTCCGAAACTATAAAACGTAAAGTTTTGAAAAAAAATTAGAGGTATAGAGTCTGACCTGAAGTTTACTGGAAAAATAAGGGGAAACCTCTACTTTTAATTTTGGGGGGCAAATTACAGAATTAAATGGAAAATATAAAAGTAAAATTGTTTCTAACGCATCATGTTATATATCAAATGAAGAGGCTCATTATCAGGAATACAAATATTTATTTTTCATATTTTTAAAATTAATTGTTTACAATATAATCTCATTTCTCAATAAAAGAAAATAATTAAGGATACAGTTCACTTGAAATTTACAAGTAAAATTATTAGAAAACCTCCATAGTCATAGGGACAAATATACAATTAAATGAAAAATTTCAGTTTGCAAACGCATCATGTAATATATCAAATAAAAGTCATTATGTGAATTACAAATATATCATATTTTTAAATCATGTGTTTAAAAGATATTAGCAAAATATTAAACATAGACTTAATTCCCATTTATAAACTACACTGTTTAAATTTTGAAAAATATATTTTATTTGTATTTTTAAATAATTTGAATAACAGATTTAATAATTTATAATTTAAAACTTGACCTATTTTGCCCTTTATCTTCCAATCTATAGAGCCTCAAAATTCAGACAGTACATTATAAAAGGCTTCCCTGAAAGTTTATTAGTAAAATAAAACTCTAATGTTAATTTTTGGGGGCCAAATTAGAAAACTACAATACATAAGTATTCTTATAAAAATCAAGCGAATTTTGAAGGTGGTTCGCAACCCTTAGTATGCGAGTCCAACTCGCACTTGACCAAATTATTTAATACTATACGTTTTCTTTTCTTCAATTATCCCCTTTTCATATTTGTTTTCATTTCTTTTCATGCGATCCTCTTATTAGTTTTTTGGGACAAGGTTATGCCAGCTATTGTCTTGTTCCATCTTATGTTGTAGCTTTTGGTGACTCCTGAATCCTTATTCATTCATCTGTTCATTTACACATGCATCATTTACTGATACATTGCATTTTGTATAGGGGTTGTTGTTTACACCAAATGGTACACAATCATGCAGATATGTTCGTCAATTGTTTATTACAAAATGCCAGTATTTTCAGGTTCGTTATCATGAGTATGAGTAATAGAGATTAGCGTCGATCCAACTTAAAATTTATGAGTTGTTTAACTTTGGCTTTCGTGACTTTGGGATATGCGAACAGTATAATGAGAAATAGCTATAATAAATGCTGTTTTTAATCAGTTGGAGAAACGCGACCAACATAATGAATTCACAAAGGAGCTATGCGTCGAGACAAAATAGTTACACAGAGGATCTACGTAAGGATATTATGCCATTCTCGGTCTTCTTTAATTACTCATCTAGACGAAGTTCATTTCAGAATGATAAGGAGAGACAAGTTGAGCGAAGTGACGTAATCTTGTTTCTTAGTTGCTTGTAAACAACATTCAGCTCTTAGATGTGTTAAAGTGGGTAAAGTGGAAACTAACAAGACATAATTTGTATTTTCGAAATAATTGTAGAGAAGTTATTAAGCTTTCTATTCTATCATAACAAGTGCTCTAGAAAATCAGGCCGTGCAATAAATTGGTCCTTACGCTTTTACAATAGAATTTTATTCGAGAAAATAAAAATCATGTTTGTTATAGGTAAACCAAAAAATAAAAAACAAAATTACTGTTTTCTGTTACATACAGGGTAAGTTTTTTTTATGATCAGTATGGGGATCTCGGAAACTAGCGAGATAGAGCAATGGTTAAATTCGGAAAGATTTGCAGTTTTACTGGCTCAATTTAATGACACTTTCGGATTTTTGTAAAAAGTCATGACTTACTAGATATTTTGAAAAAAAGAAATTCTGTCGATTTAGTCAAATCCCTCTAGCTCCTTTGTTTTTGATTTTATAAAAAAGTGTACATATCAAAATTGAAGGGAATGTATCCCGAATATGATTGCCATGTCCTCGTTTGCGTGACAGCTTTCGTTTTCGAGATATGACACAAACTTATCTTTTTTTGAATGGAAACCATAGTTGTCTATGACCTGAAAAAATCGGATATTTTTAAAGCTTTTCAACGATATCTACTCGACATAGTTATTCATAAAAATAACGGAGTTATGGATGCTTTTCTCTCTTATATTCACTTTTAACGTAGTTAGCCATGAAATAGATTGATTTATTAATAACTATTCCAAATAACATTGAACGATTTTTTTATTAGGTATATTAGATATAACGAAAAAACTAAATAAGTAGGTACTTACTAAAAACTTATTTAGACAAAAATGCATGCATCTTTTTAAGATTGACATTACCGCTTTCCTCACAGACCGCCTATCAATTTCTTCAATTGTTTGTAATACCGCCTCCCTTAGGTCACCAACTGTCTCATACTTTCTTTCGTATACTTTGTTTTTTAGCGCACCCCATAAATAGAAGTCTATAACTGCCAAATCGGGAGACCGGGGTGGCCATTCGCGTGGGCCATTTCTTCCTATCCACGAGTTTGGATAGATATATTATCTAAGTGTTGTCTTCCTAATAACGAGTTATGAGCATGTGCTCAATCATGTTGGAACCACTCAACGCACATGTCTCTAAACTATGTACAAAACAAAATACGTCGGTGTTATCACCAGCATTTAATTTATTACTTTCCTTTGGTGGTTTAGTAAAAGATCCATATCTGCGTAAACTATCGTAAAGCCTCTTACATGTACATACTGTATTCCTCAGCTGCACGAACTGAATTTTTATGGCATATGATATAACATTCCACCATATTCAGTTTTTCTTAGTTAGAATATTCCATTTTATCACGAAAATTTGTCAATATCGACTGTGAGTTCGGCACTGTTAATGGAATTACTCTCAAATGAGGAAACGTCAAAGTGAAGACAATCGTTTTCATGGCTACCTACGTTAAAAGTGAAAATAAGAGAAAAAAAGCATCCATAACTCCGTTATTTTTATGAATAACTATATCGAGTATTATATCCTTGAAAAGCTCTAAAAATGTCCGATTTTTTGAGGTCAGAGCCAACTATTGTTTCCATTCAAAAAAAGATAAGTTTGTGTCATATCTCGAAAACGAGAGCTGTCACGCAAACGAGGACATGATAATCATATTCGGGATACAATTTCCTTCAATTTTGATGATTACACTGTTTTATAAAATCAAAAACATAGGAGCTCAAAGGATTTGACTAAATCGACAGAATTTCGTTTTTTCAAAATATCTAGTAAGCCATTATTTTTTACAAAAATCCGGAAGTATCATTAAATTGGCCAGTAAAACTGCAAATCTTTCCCAATTTAACCATTGCTCTATCTCCACTAGTTTCCGAGATCCCCATACTGATCATCAAAAAGAACTCACCCTGTATACCAAAGAATGAGAGAGACCTCTGACAATGATGCCGGATTTGTATTTTCTGTCTCGTTGCCTTTACGGAACGGTTATTAAAAGTAATCTTAAACAGGGCTTAATGTGATTTGATATTTTATATATTTTAAATAAGATAGCCCAAAACTTCCTACTAAAAGTATTAATAAAACTTTTCTGTAAACCATAATAATGTAATGCATATATCGTCAGAGGTTTTTCTGACTCTTCCGGTAGATGGCGCAATGAGCTTGGTTTGGTCCTTGTATAACAACTATAACGCAAATTTTGTGTTGAAAGATGCAATACCAGAGAAATAATCATTTATATTTAAAAATTCCACCTTTAAGAAAATCTATGGAACTGTATAATACACCAAAATCATTAACATGAAAAGGATGGATCACAAAGAATCAGGGAGGCCTATGTTCAGAAAGACGAAGGCTGATGAGGTGATCTAAAAAATGTTTTTAATAATTTAACTACGACGGCATCTGTCCTATCCTGATTTGTCATTTTCTTTTCTGGCACTAATCTAATATATAATATGCATATAAATTAGTTTAGTTAATAATTGTTGCATTTATTAATGCGTTGACAAAAGTGCCACCCTTCAGATCTTAGGCCTTGTTTCTACCTGTGGCTATATTCCAAATGAGTAACCGGCAATTTTCTTGCTTTGTTCATCACATCTTTCCAGGAACTTCTTAATGGCCACCTTCCCTTCTACCGTAGACATTACTTAAGATCTCCGATCCATAAGAGTTTTTGCTCTTCCATAAATGTTTCTTCTTTTAATTTTATCATTTGTTTTTCTATCTATTCTGTTAAGTCCTTTTTTCCAAAATTCCATCTCTGTTACTGTGATTTTTCCTTTATTCCGTTTATTTGTAACCCACATTTCTGCCCCGTATGTCATTATGTGGCACATTATTGAGTTACATATTTTTGTTTTAGTTAGGTGTATATCATCGCAAGTTTCTTTATACTCATCCTCATTAGACCTAACGAATTTTTTTCTTTTCTAACTCAATTCTTGTGAGTCATTCATATTTAATTTTTTTTCCTCACAAAACTTGATGCCTTGATTACCGAATTCTAGGTTAAATATATATTTTTTATATTACAGCTAATTTTTTAATTGTCAATAATTAATAATTGGTTGAATATAGCTGCATATGATATATACAGTGCCCAAAAGGTATAGAATAAGAGATCTACAACCTCAACTAGACTTCATACAAAAAAAATATTTCAAAGGTTGCTTTGCAAAATCAAAACTTTTGTTTTGAGCTAGTGCAAAGTATTTTGTGATGACGTCATGTTGAGATATGACGTCGTATTTTTTCAAATAAAACACCCTGTATATTTTTAGTTCTTTCTTGGTTATCTCATAGTAAGATCTTTGGAATTGATACGAGGTTTTATGGTCATACAGTAAATAGTTTTTGAAGTATTTGAGTTTTTTATATACAAACAAATTAAAGGATTTCCAGTAAAAATTTTATTAATACAATAAAATAAATTTAAGTATTATTTCGACTCAGATTCGTCGTTCCACTAGGTATTTTTTAGGTTCTCCTATAAAAAGAAGTCGAACATAAATTAAATAAAAGCATATTTGAGTTGTTAAAAAAGTTGGTAAACCTAGGATGTTATTGAAAAGATAAGTAAACACAAAATTAGTGCTATTGTAAGTAATAAATATAAACTGTCAATAACTTGTGAAAATATTTGTTATTGTAAGATGGTGCATTAAAAAAAAGAACCATTTAATGGTGGATGGTAATGAAAATTGTAGGAGAACACAATAGGAAATATGTACTCTTTTCAAAAAGATCTATCCGAATCGAGACCCAATTTGTTAGTCGGTTGTCGGCAAGCTCCTAAAAGGGCTTCAGTGAAATAGATCATGTTCTTATAGTCGCATCCAACGTTGAGAAAAAATCAGTTTGTGCCATTAGAACTTGTGGAAACTTATTAGCTAGCTTCAAACCATCACGTAAGTATACGTTCCATACATCGAATTTTGAAAAATGAAAAACAACGTCTTTATAACCACAGGCAAATACCACGAAAGTGAATGCTTGGACGGATTTTTATCCACAGTTACTGGAACAAGAAATAATTTCAGCTTGTTTGGCTCTCATTTCCAACAATAATAATCTATGGTTTCAGCAACTCACTATTAATTGATGAAATGTTTCCACCCGTTGGATAGGCTGAAGAGATCTTATAGAATGGCTACCACACTCTATTCCTGACGCCTTGCGGTGTCTCTTTGAGGGGCCACCTAAAAAACAATATTTACAAAATTGTCAGAATTGGAACAAAGACTTGTAGTCAAAGCAGCACAAATATCTACTGATATCTTAAGAAATTCGGTCCGCGTCTTTTGTGACAATTCCAGCATCTATTACATTATATTTAAGTGGTTTGTGTTTTAACAATCAAATATTGACTTACTCGGATATCTGTAAAATTTATTCTAATCGAAATTCAAATATATCAAAAACTATCAACCTTAAAACCTCATTCGTTAAACTAGCTCAAAACATGCACATGATTTTGGTAAGCAACCTTTGAAACATTTTTCTGGATAAGGTTGTAGACACATTACTCCATGCATAAAACGGGAGAATTTTCCGGTTCGTCATTTGAACTATTTCATGAGGCAAAAATTTTATTTTTTAATTTATGCTTTTAATTTTTGTTGATCTATGGTAGAAGTGAACAATGGTGAAAAGTGGGTATAATAAATTCTGTTTTTGATCAGTGGAGAAATGCGTTCAGAATAATGGATTCACAAAGGAGCTAAGCGTCGGGTCGGGACAAATAGGACATAGAGAGCTACGAAAGGATATTATGCCATTCCCGGTCCTCTTCAATTACTAATGGGGGAGATTGTCAGGCGAAATTCGTTTGAGAATGACAAGGAGAGACGACAAGTAGATGAAAGTGACGTGAACTTGTTTGTTACTTGTTAGTAAACAACAACCAGCTCTTAGATTGTTAAAGTCGGTAAAGTGGAGTCTAACAGAGTTAATATGTGATTTCGACGTAATTATGAGGAGATATTAAGCATTCTGTTCTATTATTAAGGAAACTCGAAAGTGTTGTAGAGAAAAGTAAGACGATGCATAAAGTCTGCCAATGTTTATACACAAGAATTTCATATCAATGTCAACCTCGATAAATTAAAAAGTACGAACCTACACACACACGCACAAACAACATGTTTCTTTACAACTTAATCAAATGATGTTTTCTATTAATGATTAAGTTTGTGTTTGATGAATAATCTTGATTGACTATTACAATCTAAAAGTCTTTTGCTCAGTTTTTTTAATTCTTCAAAATAATAGGTTTCCTCAAAGTCTTTTTCATTATTATTAAATAATCTTAAAAAGTGCAGGTTAAAGTTCTGTCAAGCTCATGTAATGCATGATTTAAATAATATCAAATGTAATATAAAACAAAACAATGATTATTTATTTTACATCTAGAAAACTGTGTCTAAAATTAAGTCCAGCGTGTTCTTAAACATATTCGCAGACGCTGTTCATACCACAAATGTGATAATCGCTTTATTTGATCCGAATCTCTTACAGCCCTGCATCTTCTTCAGGTTTGGAAATAGAAAACAGCCGCAAGGGGCTAGATCTGGATAATATGTTGGACATTGTGTACGTAACGTGCGGTCGTATTTACGTCAAATCGGTATCGAATCTGTCCAAAAACTCCGAATAATAATCGTCCTTTGAAGTGATCACACGGTTGCGCTTAGGGTCGACTGTGCACAATCGCAGCACCCATGGCGATCATAACTTTTTATATACAAATACTTGCTTAGTTAAGAAGCCTAAAGCTCAGCCAGTCAGTAAACAACTTCAGAATTAATGAAATTAATATTGTTCCCATAGTTTTTTTTCTTTACGTGTTAATATAATGTTTTGATCAATTAAGTTGTTCTAGATGAGATCCAGGGCTTTCATTTTCTTTTTCTGTGTTGTCCATTACTTATGTTTGCTACTTATGGTTTTCTGTTTAATTTTGATTACTTTTCTTTCTAGTTGATTTAATTGAATTTAAATGAGTTTGGCTTAAAATGGAATATTTACACACAATTGATTGTAATTCAAAAGTTTGTATTACGCTTAATAAATTATTTTGGAGATTCAAGTTATTTAAATTAACTATTTGTAATTTCTATTTTGAAGTCTTTGTAATAATTGTATGTTGTTTTAGTAAACCGTTCCTTATGCTATAATTCTCGAAATTGCTATGTTGTGGATAAATGCAAAATATATTTTTTTCTCAATTGCATGATTTTTGCCATTTTATAAATAGATTCGGATGTTAATTTGTATGTACCAAAAATTGTTCAACGACATTTATGTTATCTCTTAATACGTATACAACACCTCCGATTTAGTATACAAGATTAAACATGATAGAAAGTAAAATCAATAAACTATATTAAAGTTGCGATATTGACAGTCATTACGTTTTAGGGCTTCTACGAATTTCCCGATAGTCATTCGTTTAACAACAGGGATTTCTTGATGACATCATTTGAAGTTTCAAATTCTATAGGAGTGTACTTTTAAAAGGATTACTTTCATGTCACAGCAAATTCAGAGTGGTTTAACAAGTCTTCTCTGAATATCAATTTTAGTGATTTAAGTTTATATATTTAATGGCTCTATAACACTGTTTTCTATTTGATAGTGGGGTAGTTTTAGATGAGACGTCAAATCAATTTGAAGACTGTTAGTTCAGATAATGAATTTAAAAGGTCAGGGACTATGATTTTATTACATATTAGGTATTACGGACACAATAGTGTTATCTCATTACAAAAATTATTGAGAATTAATCGTCAAAACTGCTTTTAACTTGATTTATAACAACTCAGTAGCTGTCAACTGTTCATGGAACACTTGTTTTAAGCCACATTTGACGAAATGACTATTTCAAGTCAACATTCAATACAATTCAATCAAAATAATTCAATTTTTTTGATAGCTTTATTTCAGTTTCTGATTGTAGTTAATTGAAATATTAGAGCAAAATGTTTTCAAGGGGAATTAAATTAACCTTTTGAAAAATATAATTTAGAAGTATAAAAGTACTTGATAAACAAAAACATAGGTAATTTGAATAATACCAAAAATATTTTACTGTTATTGTACCATAAGTGGTACCTGAGTTTTTTTGATTTTTAATTTTCATAGTTAATGGTTGATTTTAATGTAAATATTATTGTTAGTCTAAATTAAAGTTATAATTATTGATATAGTTTCGAGAGTTGGTTTTATTAGCAGATCAACTGAACCTCGTTTAAATCATGAACCTCAGTCAAGTAATTTTCTGTTGTATAAATGAGTCTATATGGTGGTTCAGTTGTACCGCATTTTGATTTTGCTGGTAGTATGGATTGTTGGGAATATTTATTTTTTCATTTTTATGTTAGCGTCCGATGACGTAATAGTCTGTCTTTTCTGTCATTGTTGGGGTTAACCCATTTACAGTGGTTTATAAAGAAAGGAAATAAGAAATATAAAAGAGTGCATCAGAAAGTAAAAAATGAGCCAACAATTTTAGTGCACCAAAGGTAAAATGTGGGAAAACAGATGGCGCAAACAATGGATTAAAGCACCAGTTTAATAGTGATAGTGTGTAGTTTAAAAAGTAAATGTGAAAATATTAAGAAAAGATCGCTTTACAGGTACAGTGTCAATTGAAAACATTCGAATTAGACGGTATGAGCAGGATCTACGAATTGCTAGACATATGAGTCATAAAGACAAAATGACATAGCACCAGAAGTAGAATTGAAACTGCAAATTTTGGTTTTGCAGAAAAACCAACTGGAAGAACATTAGATTTTTGTGTTTATAATTTTTTGTTCAAATTCTTCAAATGTTCGAATAATAATAAAATTAATGAACTGCATTACCTTTTAGATTTTATTTTCAGAGGAATGGTTTCAATAATATGTCGTATAACATCTTAGGTCAGAACAAAAATTATACGGCAATCTGGAATGTAACACTGCATCAACCAGACCCAATAAATCTTCAGCGTGTGTTAAACCTCATTAAAATTGGCCATTTTTTTTAACTTAGAGTCAGCTATCAATAAAAATCCGCTTAGAATTAAGTATCGTTATATCTGTCAAACTCAAAACAGAACTCGGTTAGAATCGTTGAACGGCCAAAATGATACTCATCTTAAACCACGGATTGACTGACCTTCAACGTTTATACAACACAAAATTTACTCTTGATCTGCAGTTCGATACTGAACTGGCGTTCAAACTGTTTATACGACCGAGCCTAAATCTTATACGAGATTTTATTTTACTTGCGTCAATTGTCAAAAATATATTTAACACCAAAGTTAAAAGTAATTCTCCTAACAAAAACGTGACAATAGCTCACGTTTTAACTTTTCTCGAGTTCAATGTTATTTTAAATAAAAACTAACATAATGACAGCCAATGTAAATACATGAATGAATACAAATATATGTGTATATAACATTCTTTGTAAAAAAACACAACTTCCTGCTGGCTTTTAAAACCGAATCGATCTAGCTGACTCAGTCATAATATATCAAAACACCCTACATTTCTTGGTTCGCAAACATCCTGCCAATGTGAATCCTCTAAATTTAGAACATTTCTCTCGCTACTGCTCTGTTGGTCACTTGATATTGAATTCTTTGAAAACGTACTTATTATTCTATTCTATACGAATGTGATTCAGATATTTTGACATACATAAGGTGACTCCCCTTTAAAACATCCGAGTGAAGATTTCAAAATGATCTGATATGTTAAAGTCATTGAAAACAAGCCAAAGTTATTAATTTGTTATTTCTTGACAACAATAACTGTCATCTGAAAAATATGCAAAGGTTTAGATGAGCATAAGTATACATTTTTAAGGGGCATAAGTTTTATAGAAATACGGGGTGTCGCATAAAAGACAGATTAACATTGATACAATAGTCCACGTGAGTGTATACTCAATTTTAAGTGGAATATTTCGATTTGTCTAAAATTTATTACTTATTCTACATTACAAAAGAATTAAGGTGTGCAAAATTAGTTCTTAATATTAAAAATCGCGGCCTAGTCCAATTTCAGTAATTTTCCATTTTAAATAGCATTTATAATATTCCGATGATTAATGAAATTAAGAATTAGCTCAAAAATATTTAAAAAGTTATTTCCGACTTTTCATAAAATCCAATATTTGTATATTTTTCTGGCGCGTTTATTTTAAATATTGACCCATCTACAACAACTACTTCTACTGACTTTGTCCTTTGGTGTCAATAGTGGTGTTGGTGATGTCAAAACTCAAATTAAACAAATTATAGATTTATATGGATCTTCTGCTACACCTTGAACACCTTTAAACTATGGAGCAACAACTACCCAAACGTCTTCAGGTTTAGGATCAAATTCTAAAACAGGCAGTTTAAATCCTGGTGAAATGCCATCTGCGTCAACAGGAATAAGGTTTGGACCAAAACCTTTTACAACAGGTTTAAGTTTTTCCCTACCTCAATATCTACAGGTATTACCAGTAAAACATTATGTACTTCAGTAGGAACTGAGTTCATCTGTAAGCTTTCGTTTTAGTAGCTACATCCTTGTCTTTGGAAAATAGTTCGGCAGGATCTGCATCTTCTGATCATACCTTTACTTTCGGATTCAAACAACCAATAACTACAGGTGCAACCATTTCATTTATGCCAATATTAGGGGGTCCACCACTACTACTGCAGGGATCACTCTTGGGACATCTCTGGGTCCAGTGTTACTTTCATTTGGAGTGGTATCTTCAACAACACTAACATTCACAATAACCATTTGTGCGACTCTATCTTTAAGATTGTGGCTCAGTTTTAGTACAACTTTAACATCAAGTGCAACCTTGATTTCATCAAATAGTCTATGACAATTGCCAACTAGAAGACACCATGAGTACTGGATTATTAATTTAGAAGAATAAGTTCAATTTTTCATTAATCATTCAAAAGAGCTAAATGCCCGGGAGTCTCTACTCACATCAAAAAAATTCTTATACATAAATAGCAGTATTGAGAGAGTTAAACAACAATATTTTGTTTTTAAAAAATTGATATCTCAAAACATATATTTTTGGTTTATACTATATATAAAGTACATGTCCTTTAAGGTGAAGAAAATACAATTTGTTTTTTAATATTTATGTACATTTTTCATATTTTCCGTGATATTTTTTATTGTTCTACCACAGCAGATTTAGTCGGCTGGCAGAATTGGATTCCTGGAAAAATTTGAAATAAAAATTTGTAATTTTTATAACGCTATATATAACGTATCTTCTCAAATCAAAATCAAAATCAGAAAATTTTTTGGGAAACGCGAAAACAAAATATTGATATTTTCAAACACTTATTTAGTATGAAATTAGTAAATAATTACTTATCAATATCATGACATGACCTTTAAGATCTCTTGAAGGTTGAGGTCTACTTTTTTATCGCGGATATGGAGAGCGAAAAAATTCACGTTCAAACATGACCTTGCCCATGAATTTCCAGGTCATATAAATGTCAAAGTCAGTTTTAAAATGAGAATTTAATTTTGTTGGGGTTTTCCGGAAGGGCGTAAAATTTCAATGTAAAATATTTAGAATTTCCCTGGCTATGCGATATTACCTGACCATTACTTTGAAGGTTAACTATTATTTAACACATACTAGAAGAATTGGATTCAGCTAGGATTAGTTTAGTCCTAGAAAACGCCTTAGGTTGAGAGTAGCTCCAGGTACCAAACATATTGTACATGCATCTGTAAATTGATCAGTATCTGCAATTGCGTATTTAGTATTGCCACACCTCTAAATTTGATCCTTAAAGGAAAAGTAATAACAGTTAACCATCCCGGAAAAATTATTAATGGTACAAATAGACAGACTTGTCGGACCGGGATGATCAAAACCAAGGGGAGAGGGAATGTCAAGGTATATGCTTAGTTAGCTGATGTTTACACCTGGACACGTCAAAAGAGTCTTCGCGTCGCTGAGCAAGAAAGTTCTGTTTTAGACATACTTAGAGCATAAACCTTCTGGAGGTAGTCTGCTATTTAGAAATGTTGTGCCAAGGATAGAAAGATAGGGCAATAGAGATAGCAAGACGCTATGTCACTCCATTGGTAGGTGTAACCAATGAGCTCATTGGATGCAGTTCGCAATCGAGTGAAATATCCTCTTATCCTCTCTATTGCCCTCTCTTTCTAGTATTGGCACGATATTTCTGCACTACAGGCTGTCTCTAGGAAGTATATGCTCTAAGATATAAATATAGTGGAATCTGAATAAACGCAGTTATTTTTTTAAGTTGGTACTTTTAATGAAGTTATTTGAAACACTGTAGTGTCAAAGTGCAGTTTGAGGTAATTGGAACCCAAGTTGAGTGCGCAATTATACTGAGTCTGATTGACAGCTGCCAGCTGTCACTATAGGAATTTTTGACACTTCTAAAAAATCATCTATTATAAAAGCGACATTTACGATCAAATGAAGATTAAATTAACAAAAAGTACTAAATATTAATCGGTGCATTGGGTCGATAATTATTTTGGTAATGTACGCTGGAAAAAGTGTTCCTGGCACCAAAATAGCGATCGGCTTTCCTGGCCAGCACGGCGCGACGTCCTCGGACTTCGCAACGTTGCTTATTGTGATGCCATTCGTATCGACCGCCAAGGCAGCTGTTTGTTGCTGTTATTGAATTTGGGAAGCACATTCAATTTATCTAGCAGCCTCTGTTTTAAATGTCTTTATGAAGAAATCAGTTAAGAATTTTACCAACTCCCTTCAGCATTAATAAGTGAACATTTATACAACGAATTTCGTCAATACGTTAATAACAAATATTTATTTTCTTACGTGAAAGTATATTTTGCAAATGTAAATTTGGATGGATGGCGTTTTAATGAGATAAGCTGTTTATGCGAATAAAATTTGATAGCAAACTTTGGCCATTATTAAGGAGAAATAAAAATGTAATTTATTTGAAGAAGGAATTCCAGCTATCTGATCAAGAATATACTTTACGCTGCCGAAGATCTCAGTTTTGCTAATTCTAGTTTTTTTAAATAATTATATATCTTAATGTTGATTTTATTTATTGCAAAAAGCTGTAAATCTGATGGTTTGTTTCTCTCTCTCGCTCTCTCTCTCTCTCCAAAAAGTCCAAACAACTTTTAAAGAAATCTGACACTTATATCCAACTTTAGTAAAATTTTACTAGTAGCTTTTGTTGTTCCTTTTTACTCAACTTTGTACGAATTAAATTAAATTTCGTGTGATTTCTACCATAGGAATCACAGAGCGTTACACATAGAAAGAGTCCCAGCAGTATATTCTTAACCTTCATGCATTCGACCGGTTGGTGTTGAAAATTCCTGTTTTACTAGGTATCTTGTATGTAATAGGTGTCGCTGAACGGAATATCTGGTTCATCTCTTTGAGTTATATTGGAATTCGTGATAGAATTAACAGAAATTCGTCACCCTGAGGTATAGGCATATCACTAGAGTTTCCGAGGTACCGATTGGCAACTAGAGATGGGTAAGTCCGCTCATAATTCGGAGTTGGATCCGGACATGCATCCAGTTTCAAAGATGTACATCCAAGACCCGTGTCCATCGGATCCATATGGGTCCAGTTGTCTAACTGTGATTACCGGAGTCGGAGTGCAGGCGGAATGTTAGATTGCAATACGGCTAGCAAGACATTATGGCGCTGAATTGTTGTTTTTTCCCTTTATATAATAAATTACGAGAAAACGATAATGTTTTATCAAAAATAATAATTACAAATAAAAATAGCCATATTTGACAACTAAAACGATAAAAATACATAACCATGAACCAACAATACTTCTATATGATCAAACTATAGGTAATTCCGTTCCCCTCACTCTTTCTCTCTCAGTAACATGTTTCGATGATAATATCTGGTGCCGATCGTTACAGTACATCCTTCATTCACACAGGTCCGAACCCTTCCGAACCTATACTCCAGGATGACTTCTGTGTGAATTGATGTACATTGCTGAAGGATGTCTAAAATTGATTTGGCACCTACGAGTTCAGCAACTATGAAAATCCTCGGAGGTATTGAACATTGCTCAGCAACATGAAAACCCTCGGAGGTATTGATTTCGGCTAATTTTATAACAAATTCCCTCATAAATCTAGGGAACGACATTGATACCAGCCATCCTGGCAATGGATAATACACAAAGGATTGCTCAAGAGATGTAAATTTTTCCAAAAGTGGAGGTCACTATGTGGCTCAGGGTCGAAGTAGGAAAAAGCTGCTCATATTTGCAACATAATTAATCGGATGCAACTACACCAGAAAAACTCTTCAACTGTCAACAGACAACTACTCTTGAGCGCGATCTAGGTGCGGTGAAACGTCACGACGTGTCTGGTTTTACTTGAAATTTTTAAATATTGCTCAAGCATGTACTATTCAGGGCACAAAGTACTTCGACTGCCATACCCGTTGTCATATTTGTGTTCTGCTACCCAAAAAAAAAACCGGATACCAAAATTGGCCACTACTTAAAGGCGCATGTATAAAAATGCATTTTCCTTAGGCACCGTGAAATTGTACAGCCGTGTTCACGAATCAAATGCATAAAACTGCATCTCAATCCTTCTTACTGCACAAAATATTCATAGTGAGGCCTATTTTTGAGTTTTATTTTCCCGGCTACAATCCAGTAGTTTTTAGATAAAGAGTTTATCTCAAACCTAATAATTTTTATTCATTAGGCCTTCAGATAGTTGATAAATCGAATTATTTGGTATGTTTTCAATGTTAGTAGAAACCGAATCATTAAATTCTCTGTTTCGCAAACGAATCGCAATTTATATTTCGTGTAACGTTTTATGAAGTGACAAGAAATTTTCTAGGAGATTCCATTACCTTGATTCACGATTTCCAGTGAACGCCGATACCCGCGTGTAAACCTTTATACATGAAACTTTAACAGTTGCGGTGAAATTTTTTATGGTTGCGTTGAAAAGCAGTATGTATATAAAGAAGTACGAAATTATACAATAAGTTATTATTCTGAGAATTAATTGGATGTGAAAATTACGTGTTTTTATATAATTATAAATCAGCTGATAAAGTTGATGAAAGAGTAGAACGAAATGCGAATATGTTGCTTATTAGCATTTCGCGAATTATTGGTTAATCTATTCGCTTCGCGCTCTACAGCTAGAGACACCTTACGTATTTCAACGAAAACTAATAATGGATTTTTCTGCAAAGTAGTTGTGTTTACAATAAAAGCGTGGAACAACAATTAGATCATTTTTTGTTAAAAATACAAATTGAGTCTAGAACAAACAAATAATTTTTAAGTTATACGTTGTGTTTTCGGATTTAATTAATTTCACATTTCATCAAGCAATGATTTGGAATCATGCAATATTTGATGTATTTATCAATAGAATGTATTAGTTTAGGTTGGATAAAATCCAACATTGTATACTTTTTCAACCTCAAATGGACAAAAAAAGGAAAAAAATAGCTGAATCAAATCAAGTTTACCATTTTGTTGAATATAGGCAAAGCTATCTAATAATAATGTTATCCAGCAAACTTCGGTCACTCCCAATCAATTTTTGGGAGTATCAATATATTTAATGATTTAGGATATAATTACAGTATTAATGTCACTTTCCACATCAATAATGACTAAAAAGTTATTAATATCTCTTGTGACTGCGTCTATAATGAAATGAAATAATATCTGCAAATCCAACTATGACTTTTAAGGGTTGATTCTGTTGTAGAAGCTCTACAAAATAGAGTTGTTTACATTGTTTTTCTCGCAGCTGCAACCCATTTATTGCAGTAAGGAAGCGAAAAACTTATGAACACTACTAAGTGACGAATTTTAGCATTTTCGCACACAGCGCACAGAATGGCCTATATCTGTATAAAATCCAACATATGACATGGGCGATAAATCCAACATGACATTCAAAACTACTCAATATGGGAGCTTCTTTCGATCTACCAATCCCCACCTAGCATATTGTAGGACTTATGGGATCAGTCAACACAGGAGCCGTCCATTAACTACCTGAGCTACCTGTAGGGCAGTAGGGAACCGACAAAATCTCACCAAATCTTGTTTAAATACATTAGTATTGAAAAACAATCTCTGGCATAAATAATATTAAATATTGTGTATGCAGGTGGATTCTCCAATTCGGGGAGTTAGCTGCCGCGGTCTTGCACTTGGGAGTACCACAACATCTTATCAAATCTCACCAAGGAGTTGGAAGGGGTCCAAATGTTCAAAAACAAGTCACCTCACGTAATAAACATACGAACCCTTAGTGTAAGTTATTAATAAATATAAAGAAGAAAATTTTCTGTATATCCTGCTTACAAATCATCATTTTCTTGGTCAGCTTCTTCTTTTTATTCCTTCCAACCTTCTTTTAAATACTCTTTTGTCGGATATCTTTGCTATGTATTCTAGCCATCTAGTTCTTCGCATTCTCAGCTTCTAAACAATAATTTTTTTTTGTAGATGTACTGAGTTTCCTTATTTTTTCATCTTCTGAACTCGTCTTGATATTTAACTCTTACAAAAAAATAAGAGTTCGCTCAAGCGTCCTTAATATTTTAAATTTTCAAGCCTCTAACTTGCTTTCGATCTTCTTTATCATTTTACCCTTATGATTCTTTGGTTTAATTTCTCATTTCATATTCGTTGCTCTTTAAATCTGCGGTTTTGCTTTCTAACGGGTGTAAACTGGGAATCGCATGGTTTTAAAAAAGCCACAAAATTTTAAATGTCATTTTATACAATGTGTTTTACAAACTCGGAATTTTAAGTAATTTACAAAAATTAAGTAGAAAAAATAACACTGCGTACGTGACGTCCTTCCGATTGAACACATGTTTCCAGACGTTCTCTGAAGTTACGCATTGCGTCTCTTCGGATGGCTTCCTTCAACTCTTATAATGTGCCTGGTTTTTCAGCGTAAATACGTGATTTTAAGAAACCCCAAAAGAATGAAGTCCGGGATCGTCAAATCAGGAGATGTGGGGACCAGGAACATCTCCAAAACGAGAGATAACTTTTCCAGGCAAAGTTTGTGGAACACGCTCCATCGAAATTCGTGCAGTGTGGGCCTTTTTGCTGGAACCATATGATGCGCATTGCTATGCGACGACGGTGAAGTGCAGGCAAGAAAAAATGATTAAACATCTGTCTGCGTTAACAGTAACTGCCTCGTGGTTATCGGGTTATCGTTCTCCAAAAAAATACGGCCCAATCACCCCCACTTCATCTACCGCACACCACACTTTTACTCAGGGACTGTGTAACGGTTTCTCTTGGAATATTTGCGGATTTTCTGGACACCAAAATCTACAGTTATGCTAATTTATAAAATCGTCCAAATGAAAATGAGCCTCGTTGCTCATGGGTAAAACTGCATTTTCGTTTTCGTCCAAAATTGTCAACATTCGCTGACAAAATTGTAAACGCTGTTTGTAATCACCAGGGTTCAGTTGTTGACATATCGCAAGCTTATACGGATAGAACGTAGCGACGCGCACACGATCAACATTCTCAGGCGTATGAACGGTTTTTGTTGGTCCTGGAGGTTTCTTTTTCATTAATGATCCCGTTGTGTTCAGATTATGGTTCCACCTCAAAATTGTGTTACGATCCGGAATCGGCCCACGCGGTGGAATATTGAAGTGCCGGCGAAAGTCTCGTTGGGTCTTCCCAACTGCCATCCCCCACTACTTACCCTGTACTACCCAATACAAAAAACATGCGTTTCCCCGTTATCGCCCTGTATATTTTTTTCTCTACGTCCTCATTACATGTTACTATTATTCTTAAATAATCAATGCGCTTTGAAATGTAAAAACTGTGAAACGTTTTAGTGTGAAATTCAAATTTACGAAAGTCATTTGTTATTAGAGATTGTTTTCGTAAAACTCTTTTAAGCCGCTGTAAAAATCAATATTACTCCATGGTTTAGAGCATGGATTATTTGCTTGTTTAGGTCGTCTATGATTCTCGTTGCGAAACGTACAAATTCGACTTCAAATATTGTTGAAATACGACTTACATATTAAACTCATCAGAATTTAGGGCATTTTATTTTGATTAAAGTTTCATAATCCAACTTACAAAGATTTTGACAACTGCAAATGCAATCAAACACTCCATTTATTTCCGTTTCTCCTAAAAAACACGAATCGTAACCGAAACCGGAAACTCCCGAACCTTATTGACAAACCTATCTGATACATCTCAGCCCACGGGGTTAAGAGGTTCTGAATCCTTCCTCCACATCCTCCTTCCGATAAATCCCGAATTGCTTTTCCGCTATTAGTCTCGAGGCAAATAAAAGAAAGGGAACTCGAGCCGCTTTGTATTCAAACATTACTCGAGTCGATGCTAAACCGATAAAACCATCAGTTTTCATGGAGGTTTGCCAAGCGTGCTGATAAAAAAAGGAAACGTTGAATTGAAAGTGGCGGAGAAAATATCAGCGAATTATTTCTTTTCAAAACGAATTTTATGTGCACACAAATGGGTTTTGCGAAATGGAAGGAAGTCATTTGCGGGTCGTATCTGGAGCAGTGCAGAGGTTTTTGAACTTTATCTGGAATTAAGGATGTCGTTCGTGTGGTTTTAGAGCTTGACGAATGAAACTGAATCTCTTGATGGTTTCCAATTTGAGATAACGCGACAGATATCCAATTTCTATTAGCAAATCCAATTCGTTTTAAAATCTTTACCAAGAAATGTGGATAAGGTTCAGAGAAAAACACGTTCAATTATTAGAATACAGTGCGAACTTATTAAGCTTTAAATGGAACACGATATTGTTTCTACCAGAAAACGCGTAAAATGTTTTCAAACACAGTTTTGAAATAAAACTGACATTTGTAATATTACCCAGTGTCAAATGGCACTATCAACTTTTATCCAAATAGAAGATATTTATATTTTCCATTCAACGCTGTTTTGTTTGCTAAAATACCATAAATAGTTATATGTTTTAACTTTTACTTACCTATTATGAGGTTGTCCGTTAATTACGTTGTTATATATCTTTTTCCATGCACCAAATACTCAAGTGTTAATAATTAATACTAAGACTTCTACGCACTACAACCAGCCAGATAATTTTTCGACTGAAATCTGACACGTCGTATACTTGCGCGAAACTTTTTCTAATTGGGGATTCCCATGCATGGAGAATATTTAATATTATTGTCTATGCCCAAGATGATTTGTGATACTAAAAATAATATCTACAACAATAATGAAACGTTAAAGAACAACTGATAATTGTTTTAGTTGTCTGCA
The DNA here is from genome assembly GCA_034190945.1 of Octodonta nipae. Classification (NCBI taxonomy): domain Eukaryota; kingdom Metazoa; phylum Arthropoda; class Insecta; order Coleoptera; family Chrysomelidae; genus Octodonta; species Octodonta nipae. The sequence continues at coordinate 14,759,217 of CM067223.1, forward strand.
ATCAAGCCCACGCCAACGAACTACAAAAAGGCCTTTGATTCAGTTCCACATGATTGGCTCATTAAGGCACTGAAACTCTATAAAGTGAATAACTGGACTATTAACTTTTTAGAATATGACATGTCCACCTGGCAAACCAAAATCTCACTGAATGAAGCCAACTGTTCGATACAAACTGACCCCATTCCAATCAGAAGGAGTATATTCCCAGGGAGACTCTCTTGGCCCTTGTGGTTCTGCCTTGCCATGGACCCTCTCTCAAACAAACTGTACTCGACTAATTTTGGGTTCAGTCTCAAACACAACAACATACAAGCATTAAAGATAAACCATTTGATATACATGGACGACTTAAAGTTGATGGCAGCTACGAAACAACAGCTGCATGATATGCTTCAAATTGTAGAAGGGTTCTCTAGTGTCATCCATATGAAATTTAGTCAAGACAAATGCCGAATTATTAATATAGTTATACAGCAGGGGCACTTCAAAATGGGAGATGGCACCTCAATTGAACCTATGGGGGAAGGTCATACTTATAAATACCTTGGAATAAAGCAGGCTCAACGTATTGATCACTTGACCATGAAAAAGGACCTAACAGCAGAGCTTCATAGAAGGGTAAGACGACTGTTGAAAATCAAACTAAACAGTAAAAATCTGTTTTAGACTATTAACACCTATGCATGTTCAGTGCTCAGTTACTCTTTCGGTATAGTTAATTGGTGCAAGACTGACATTGAACAATTACAACGAAAAGATCGAGTTTTACTAACAAAAGCTCAAAATCACCATCTAAAGAGCTCTGTCGAGCGTACAACTTTGCCATGGTATGAAGGAGGAAGAGGATTGGCAGATCTAAGCAAACTATTAGATCAACAGATTTCTATTTTGCTTAGTCATTTCCAAAAACTCGCAGAATTTCCTGATCTACACAGAGTCATGTGCCAGGTTGATGACTCAACACCACTGCGACTGACACAACAACACGTCCAATAACATCACCAGACCACTGATCAGAAACTGCTGAAATGGAAAAGGAAGCCTCTTCATGGAAGACATAGAAATGACGTCAACCAAGATTATGTCGACAGTGCAGCGTCGAACTACTGGTTGATGTCTGGTCATATGATTCCTGAAAAGGAAGGCTTTATATTGGCAATCCAAGATCAAGTAATTCCAACTAAAAACTATCTAAAGTACATCGTTATAGACCCTTCTATTAACAACGACAGATGCAAGTACAGCATATCACAGGAGGTTGTCAAGCGTTCGCTGGAACTGAATACAAAGAACGACACGATGCTGTGGCAAAAATACTGCACCAGGAACTAGCACTGAAACTTGAACTATCAAAGTCGGTGAAATTACCATACTATAAATACAATCCAGAATCTGTTTTAGAAAATAACAACTACAAGCTGTACTGGGACCGCACGATACTGACTGATCTGACTGTTGTTCACAATGAACCAGATATAGTTTTGGTAGATAAAGTTGCCCGAAAAACAACTTTAATTGACATAGCAATTCCTAACAACAATAATATAAATATCAAGCAGGCTGAGAAAATAACCAAATATAGGGATTTGAAATTTCAAATAAAGACTCAGTGGGACATGAGCAACACACGAACTGTGCCAATTGTTGTCCCAAAACATCTATTAAACAATTTAAAATACGACTGTCTGGACGAACATCTTTACCAACAAATGCAAAAAGCCGTCCTGTTAGGAACAGCCCGGACGGTCAGGAAATTTATGGGAAATTGCCGCCACGACTCCAACCACGGGCCTGAAAACCTGGCAAGGGCTCCCACAGAGCTAAACCCCTTTGATATCTAGGATATCTGGGGTTAGTGAATTTTCCCCTAAAGGCACGCTATGCGTACCTTAGAGGGAGTGTGCTGCCATACATCGTATGGTCAAGTCGGGAAATTAAACGTTGACGTGACATTTCTAGGGACTCCGTTCCTCTAAATGAGAATTGTTGAGAATTTTGCCGGACTCTACTCGACATTGGGAGCTCACGAAATTAATTGACACACCCTATGATTAAAACTAACTTCCTAAATGAACTGTCTCTTATTCAGTTTTTTAGGTCGTTTAATAATTTCGGTTCTGTAACGTACATCTTTGACTCTCCGACAAAAAATCGAGAGGCATCAACTCTGGTGTGCGACCTGACCATTAGATAGGATCGCATCTACCAATCGTTTAGCCAATCTCGAACTGGTCCAAAATGTTGCACCGGTGGTCAATCTTGTTGAAATTCGGCTTTCTTATTAAAATCGTTAGGACTAACATTTACTATTTCTTTATTAATCAGATGGATTTGATTTCTACGCATGTTATGGTACAGAGCTCTTGGTATATTTTCCTCCAATGCAATACAATATATTTTCCTAGTATTCCTGTATAAACTTTTTAAAGACCTTCTCCACGGACAGTTTCGTCCATTTTACGGATAGAGTTCCGAAGGTATGGCTCATTTTCCACCAGGACACTCATCTGTGTATCATAAGGTTGTTTATCTTCTTACCTTGTATTGTATCTTAAAATTATTTTCTTGTATTGAGTTGTACCATTGCCATCGATAAATCTATTAATTGTAAATTGGATGTAAAGATCAAATAGTGTCGGAGATAATAAGCTGCATCGTTGATACATTTTAAATACTGGACTAATCTAACAATTTTTTAATCACATTATGTGTTAATTGGTAATTATAGTATAGTTTTTGTGCAAGTAACATGTGATTTTACTAACAATTTTATCATTAATAATATCGTTTTGTAGCTTTGCACTCTGAAGATTTTGGTGAGTTTTGGGCGAATTCCTTCCAATCATTTACAATGAACTCACATCTACCAATACTTCTTCGTCTTTTTTTTTTCTCTCCTATCCCTTTCCACGTCTCCTTTTCTGTACTGTATTTAAACACCGTTTACACCTGTCACTTCCCTGGTGTCGTCAATTCAGTATTTTTGTGGACACCCTACACTACGCTTAACTTGTCTAGGCCTCCACACTGTTCTTCTATATGCCCACCGATCTTTATATATCGTGGCCACATGCCCAGCCCATTGCCATTTCATACTTCATAGTATAATTAAAAATTGTCAAGCAAAACTCATTGTTACCAATTTGTTTCAGAAAGACAGAAACGTTGTGAGGGGAGAAACTCCATAGAAATATTACTTAAATATAGGGTACGTCAGGTCCCTAAAAAAACGTAAGGCACACTAAGAGGAACAGAAGATCACACAGACGTATCTAACTCTAAGCTCGCTTCTGATTGGTGCTTCTTTGCGTCACTCAAGTGACGCCTAGCTATCATAGAGATATTATACTGTAGAGTGAATTAGGTGTGGCGTTACTGTAAGTGGTAGTGTAATAACAATAGAATGAGAAAGACAATATCAGGGTGCGCTTGCTATGTCTCTACCCTACCAATAGTCGAAGTTGTAGGCGTCACCACTGACACTGACCAATCAGGAACGACTCGCTTATTCTCTCTCTCTCTTTCTATTGCTATCACATGAATTTCGCTACTTCACTTGCTCTACAGTATAATACCTCTATGCTAGCTATTGCTTGCATTTCTAGACAGAGACAGACTCGTCCACATTCCACGTCCTAATTCCTTTCACTCTCATCCAGCGTTACGATCCCACTTGTACAGACGCCCGTACTTTACACATTCTATCTTTAGGTATTACTTTTAGGAGAAAACCCATATCAATAATTAAAAAAGACCTCTACGAGCTCAGTCATTCAGAAATCACTTTGAAATTAAATGTCACTATAACTCAGATTACCAATGAGACGAACAGTGTATATTAATTTATTGCTAACTTCATCAATTCGCCTCGTTTCATAATATCAACATAAAACACTAAACTGGTACCTTCTAGCATCTTGAAACTCTAATTCTTATAAACCCACAGTTCTATAACCACTAATTGTGAGATTGAAAATACCGAAAACCCTATCCTCTTCCACACATAAAATTTACTGGAACAGACATAACAAACTAGCGTTCGACATAATAGAACCAGATCATTTGAAAGATATACGATAAAGGAGAATACACCGCATAGCTGATTTGTTATCTTAACAAGTTATTTCTTAGTTTGTGTTGACGAACGAAATTAGCAAAAAGTTACGTGCAGCTAAGCAGCATGAAGTTATACGAAGTGTTAATTTACACGAACAAGAAATTGCAAATTGTCGATGGAAATATATATACGTATATACATTGAAGCTGATCTCTCGAGAGTCTGAATAACAGTCTGTGATGGATATGTAATGTAATAGTTCGTAAACATGTTCTTCGTCTTGTTTCATTGGTTTCAGTAGGATATGCTGAAATGATGAAAGATATAATTAGTTGACACGTAAACAAGATAATTTATCGGTTAATATGCTCTCACAACAACGTGTCCATTATGTTTCCTCACTTGGATTTTCACTACTCTTTTGTTTGCTGAAGCACATACGTTTTGAATTTGAATCTGTAACAAAATGTAACAAATTTTGTCAAGACAACACTTGTATACATTAGCTAAGATGTAATAACTAACAATTTGTAAGATAAGAAAAATCTAAAAATCATTGGCCTCCTCTACGCGGCCTCCCTTCAAAGCCCTCGCGCCCCCTCAACGGTTAACCTCTTCAACAGCAGCCCTAGAAGAGCCCCCATTGAAGTAGTTAACCTCTACAACATGTCACAGCAGCCCTAGTTGGCCCCCCCGCAGTCCTATTCGCTTCGCCACTGCCCGAGATCGCGGAACCTCGTTCGCAGAACAAAAGACACCCTCGATCGAATTTCACCCCCGCCAAATGCCAAAAGGGCCTTCATCTTTGATGACTACACCCCTAAATATGTTGTTTACACCCCCAAGTTTAGCCAAAATGGCTCTAATTATGCAGTTTCTCACCCCTAAACCGCAAAATCAAGCTCGCTCACGTTGGCGATTGTAGCGATCATCGGGGTAAAATTTCGCTAACTAGTGGTCGACCAGTGGTCGAAATTCGACCCTATTTCATGAAATTGTAAATGTATATTTTTATAAGAAACAGAGTTGTGGAGAAATCGGAGAAATGGATGTAATGACAAAAATTGTTCACTTATATTGACAAATCTATTGAAATAAAAAGAAAATAAAAATGTAATCAAATATAGCTATTCGAAATATTTTTGACAAATCAATGACCCCCCAAATTTTTGACTGGAACCGCTCCTGGCAAAATATTCGATATAATAATTGGAAGATTGTTCTTTGCAACCTAAAAGTTTTCGTTAATTGCAGTTTCAATCAAGTTCAGGAATATTAAAGAAAAGAGAGGACCAACAACCCTAGGAGAACTTAAATATTTAATACATTCTCTATTGTTCGCTGTCTGACAATTTTTTACACAATACCTTCGGGAAGGTTGTTTTAGTAATATATTAATCATATAATCAAATTCACATTTAAAACAGAATATTTAATATGAAAGTTACTGCAACGCGTCCGAAAAATCAATACTGATCTACTACATTGACTATTTTACCACTAAACAATAACAACGCTGGCATGGCACTTCCAGAAGTACATGCTCTAAAGATCGGTCCCTCTATATATAATTACTCAATGTTTTGAGTTTTGACGGTCTGGCGGCGGCGGCACTGTCAGTTGTTTGACGTTGATAGGTTGATAGTATGGACATAAATAATGAATTTTTATTATATTATATATTTAATGAATAAATAAATATTATAAATTAATATTAGCATTCTGCACTGAAGGTCGTCAGTAGCTACTTAACAAAACAAAAATGAAGAAAATCGCCTGAGAGACAGATGAGAAAATGGGTACCTAATCGTTTTGTCTTTGCCTATTTATATATAGATTAACCGTAGAATGGGAAAGTACATGTATTTTTGGTCGATTCTTTCTAGAACCGGCATATCCTATTTACTCCCATACACCGTCTCAATAAGACATATAAACAGATAAAATCAAAGAAAGTGTCTGCATGTTGTTAAATATTGAAGAAATTGAGACCCCCTCACAAACAGCATGGCATCAGATCCTATCCAACGAACATCAAAGTCAATTAATCAATCATTTGAAAATTGCAAGAAAAATTCAACCTAACTAATATTCTACAGTGTATTTAAAAAAATGTGCGACAACACACAAACACAAATAAGTACAATACAATATAAATCCAAAAAACCATATTATACAAGGATCTAGTTCACATATCCATGGACCTACTTTCTCTTAGTTAATCCTGCGAGAGAGTTTTGGGCACAACTTACCTTTAGGTACTAGACCTTGATTTTCAATTACTTATTTTATCTGTGTTTTTCAGAAATTATTGTGAGGTGTAAAAATCTGAATGACCAACCAAAATCGCTATTCACCTCCTCATTCACTTAAATAAGGATAATTTCAATGGGATACTAGGTGAACTTTGAATAAATCTTCCACACTGTGTTGAAAGGAAAAAATTATTCCATTTTGGCCAACCAATCTTCGTGTGTAGGAGGAAGTACACATAGTGTATGCTTGCTGGATTTTTCATATGTGAGTTGTTATGTACCACGCCGTGGCTGTGTGACACTCCACTGAACGATAAAGTGTCTAGAATGATCAAAGAAGCATCTGCAATTGAAGATTCGCGAAGAATGTAGACAAGATTAAGTATATCTATAAATATTATAAATAGAGTTGGATCAAACGAAATTTAGTTTGTAACATATTGGTGATGAGAAGTACAAGATATTTATGCTTTATACTTTAACTGAAAAAGAATACATGAAAAAGTAGATGCAACAAATCTTCATTATAGATAGGAACAAACTAGACTAGTTGATGTAGAATGTTCTGGAAAAGGAACAAAATTTAATTAAGACAAGAGATTCGAGACTGATTAATAAAACCATTGAATAAAAAACGGATGGTTAAATTACGAAATGTTATAATAGTGATAGAGAAAAAATGCTAAGACGTCAGTCAAACATGACCAGCAACATTTAATCAATCTTCATGAGAATAGTTCCAGGAAATATTCCTGTTAACGATACAAGGTCACGAAATAACATGAAAACATGATTGACTGATTGTTGAGGCTGAAATTCAGCCTTCGATACATCCAGTTTTTCCCTATGCACTCAACAAATTTAGAGTCCAGTTTGCCATTCAAAGTTTCAGTCTTAAATATACGCAAATCCAGAATATGTTTCTAAAACCCTTGCATTTCTCGTAAAAATATTAAATTCAGTTATATTATTGTAGCATGTAAAAATTTAAAGCCGGTACTGTCCTTGGTAATTTCATAAAACGGTTCCTTCTGTCGACCTCTGGTGATGGTGACTATGAAGGAGAGATAAAATTTCGATTTGGCATTGAAAGTAAGGAATCGTCTTCCTTCTGAATCCGCCTGTGCTCGAGATAAGTACGCTACCACTTGATTGCGAATTTACCGTTCAGTGAGTACATTCTCTTTGCGTTTTGGGAGCCGACCAGATTTAAATATTAGTCGTTAAATATGGTTGTGGAAGCAATTTATTTTCTTTTTGAAGTTCGAGTATGAACCGAAGGGCAGAGAACATACTTTTCTAAAATATAGCCAAAGTGGAAGATCTTAACCTCATTTCAGTTTTGTCACTCATGAAGTATGTTCCACATTAACGGAGTTAAACTGTCTGGCGCCTTGCAATAAATTTATTTTTTGACGTTTTATTACCTAAACCACGCCCATGTGTTGCCGACTGACTGACTTTTCGCACATGGGAGATAATCAAGGTAGGATTTTATTTGCAAATATTTGTGGGTTTAGTTTTAACAGTGCCTTGTACGACAAGATATGAAATACATATATAATTATTCGAGATTCAATCAGTTGACAGAAGCACAAATAATGAAGGTTCTGGTGTAGAAATAATATAATAGTATAATGAATTATCTTATGTTAAAACATTTTCATTGTTTGTAAAGTTTATTCTTATAAATTTTTATACCCTAAATAGAATCTGTGTTGAAATATGTAACGTTGCCTCATGTAATGAACCAAAAAACAGTTACAAACATATTTATTATACACGACGCCAACACCAGATGGTGTCATATTCATACATCTCTCCTGGAACTAACGAATGTTATCATAGTGACGTTCCCTTCATAACTTGTCAGATTCAGTTAGAAATATTTCCGAAATAATTAACTGGTTTGCAACTAAAAAGAATATCGTAGGGATTACGGAATTCTCAGGGAATTCCAACTGGATAAATCAATATGAACCACACACACACAAACACACACATATTCAGAAAGCTCACCAAACCGTTATCCGAAATTATTATACCGAAGCCAGGCCAGGCGAAAAGTTGGCCTAATTCCAAGGGTTTTAGCGTTTGAAAACGAAAATTGCACCTGATATCGGTCGTTAGACTATTGAAAATAAAATGAACACATAACAGGAAACTGGAACGGTCTGGTTCTGTCTGCTGTAAAAAAAATCGACAGCTTCGGGATCTGCGTGAAGAGAACTAACTATACAGATTTCTTTTTTCACACAAAAATGCGGATGATTAACGTCAACATTAATCATTTGTTTAGGTTAATTTGCCAAATTGGCCTCAGAAAATTGTAGTATCGTAACAGCATTGTACGTTGTCAACAATTTTGCACGACATTTCTGAAAGCATCTTTCGTATTTAGAATCGCTATAATTTTTAGTGAAATGTTTCTTTATGAAGCGACAGCCTCTTAACAAAGGCCCACGCTTCCACTTGAAAATAGATGAGTATGGTAATGAAATGAAAATTTGAAATTGTATTTGAATCGACACTTCGTTCTGACTAACTCCACCCTACCTTGATCTTGAAATACCCATGTAACTTAGTTTTGAGGTTAACTCTTTTTTGCCAGCCTAAATAACTATTTTGGTTTCCCGTTAATAAAATTAGTCCATTTTTTGGGCCACACCAATATATATATATAATAGAAAGTTTTCTTAAAATAGACCGTTACGATATGTATGTTAAAATATTTTTACAGTATTGTAAGTCAGTAAATACATTTAATAAATAAGGGTTGGGTTATTATATAATTAATTAAAAATAGGAAATGCTTAGCGACATATATATTATTATTTGAAACTGTTTATCAAGTAGAATTTAAATTGTTCTATACGTATTGATAATATTAATTTAAGCTAATACAAGTCATATGGATTGAAATAATGTTTTTAAAAACTAACACCAGACTATCTTGATCTTGAAAAACCCATGTAACTTAGTTTTCTGTGTAAGAAACACGGACCAGTTTATATATTAGGAGGCCCTTCTTTTATAGAAACTCAATAAATTGTAGTAAATAAACAAACATAACATCCAATTAATACACAATACCCGCACAAAATTTGCCGTTCCTTATAATACACAATCAATTCTCAATTCTCTGTTTGCGATATTTTAAATTATAAAGTTGACATACGTCAGAAGTCTGACTAATTTCATATTATAAAGTAAACTTTTACATTAAGACTTCTGAATAATAATTGAAATTAATATAGGAAATTATTTTCAATTTGTGAGGTTAGAAATTTCTTAGTATTCGTGCACGGAACATGTAAAGGTAGCCTTAACCTCAAAATAAACTGTATGCAAACTACAACACTATACTAGAATGTTTTAAAGAAAAATACAGTGCCACAAGAGTGATTAATTGGTTGTACAAAGCTTAGAATTGATCTTTCATCAAGTTTAGATAATAAACTTTTTGGTAGCAATTACCTCTGATAGATTCGTTTACTTAAACTCTAACGCAATAGGAAGTTGAAAAAGTCTAATCTTCTTGATTTACTTGGAAAATGATGATAGTGGTGGCCAATAAAGCATTTCCCAGAGTTTGGCACAATGCTAACTGAATGTGTAATATGTGATTTATTCCATCTTGTTCGTATATTAAATAATCTTTCTTCTAATAAAACTTAGTTTATTTTATTACCAATGTTGGTAATAAGTAACAACTCTTTTTTGCATAGTACTTTTGAGAATTTAGCACATAAATAAATATTTGCTAAAGTAAAGTCCACTTTTAAAAAAGTCTTTAATAAAAGTTTGTTGCGAGTAACTTTTTACTGGTAAATAACTAAAAAGATTGCAGGTACTGCAAGCAGAAATATACATTTGTGTTGCCATTGTGAAGCAAGAATTTAGATTGATAAAGTTGTAGATATATAAACAAAGCCGGATTTGGTTGACTGGACCCCACGATATAATAGATAGTTAGGTAATTAATTTCTGTATAAAAGGCACTTGTTTTTGTTCATATTTATTACTTGGTGTGTAAGTATCTAACAAACAGCAAACGTGAAATTTTTACATGATGTTATCTGTGTATAGGTTACACAATGTTTTGGTAATTTTTTATATGTATTAGGTTAAACTACATTACAGCAGTTAATTTAAAGAATAATCTGGCGGTACATTGATATTTAAAAAATATCTACTTATAATATAATGTTCCTATAACTGAATCTGAATTAAACTGACCTTGTTATATATTGCCAGAATGGTAAATAGCTGAAGTAGGTTTGAAATTTTCAATTATTTCATTTCTACATATTTTATATTTAACTAAAAATTAAATTACATTATACATGTTGCTTTGCAATTATATTTAAATTAAGAACTAAATTACATATTAGGATGAATACGTGAATTGTAACAAAATAGTGACAATTATTTCAATTTTCTTGAAATTTGTGTCCATTACCAAGAGAGAAAGGGAGAAACATATACAGGGAGATAACGAGAAACGACAAGTATATTATTTCGTAAGAAGCTTTCTCTTTCATCGTTCAGTCTAGAATGCTTGCCGCTCTTTTTTTTTCCAATGTCCCTATAAAAACTTTTAAAGGATGTAGAAAACACACATTTTGATTTTTTTAACCCCCAATTTTGATTTTAAGCCATGGTAATCAATGATGAAATTATTTCCTTATTAAATATTTCTTAACATTTTTTATCTCTAACAACTTTTGGCTCTTAGATTTTTCTAGAGATTTGCACTATCTATGAAAAATATGTTCATTACGAATCGCGTTTGAAGTTTAAAATGTCACATGGATCCCAGTAATTTTGTAGAAAATGTGTTCGCTCCTACCAGAACGATTAAATTAACATGGATAACATTTGTAACAAACTTTGCAAGTCTAGAATTACAATTAAAGTAATAGAGTAGCTTCTTGAAAGTTTTATAATTCCTATAACTTTCGCCACTTTGCAGTACATCCTTATCAGGACATTCTACTTCTTCTACAGCCTTACGGCCTTTTTAGCTCTAGGCTAATGATCCTGGTCCGTTCGACATTAACGACCAGACTCCAGTATTTAACGATTATGTATTGAATATCAGTATTAACACTATATTTACAGGACGATGCAACCTAGGACACCCGGCTTTAACACTAAATCTGACACTTAAAATCACTTCATGAGCATTTATATCACTTGATAAGCGGCTGTATAGTCCGTCTACTCAATATAATAACTACAAATTTGATATAAATACTTTTAAGAATTGAATTGTTGAGGCCGATACTTGATGAAAATCCATTCTACACTAAATAACAAACTAAAAGGTTCAGAAATTTTCACATAAAAAATGTTTTACACTACACGTGTTTCGATATATGATGGTTTAAATAATAAATAAATAAATAGAGTCGATCTTAAATAAACAGGATTTAAACATTACATTTAAAACTTCTAACAATTTAGGAAAATTTATCAAAAATAATAAACAAAATACTGATAAAAATAGTATATCAGGGATATATAAACTGAATTGTGGTACATGTTCCAAAACCTACATCGGTCGCACATATAGAAATTTAAAAAACGCATCTCTCAGCATAGAAGGAGTTATGAGACAAATGATAAAAAATCTGAAAATCGTCAATTTAAAGAAGATTTCGAAATTTTGCAGACAGAAAACAGTTTAAAATTGAATTATTTAGAAACTTAGAAATTAATAACCTTAAATATTCAGGCCTTTTGTTAAATGACCAACTAAATACAAATTCCTCCCTTCTCCTTAATCTCTTTAATGGTTCTATATGAGACTACTATAAATAGAATAAATTTGGTGTACAACAGTAGTAATTTAAAATACGTTTGTACACCTGACGAAGCCATAATATGACGAAACAAGTGTAGTGTAAAACATATTTTATGCGAAAATTTCAGAACTATTTAGTTTGTTATTTAGTATCAATATTTTTACTTAAATTATCTCACTCTAACCCTTACACTATCACACACATGCGGTTGCCTCGCCATCTTAGCCCGAAGTCCTATCAGGGCACTAAAATTGAAATTAACAAAAAAACTCACCAAGAATTTTATTTCGATAAAATAATTTGGACAAAAAAATGCATTAAAAGTATTACAGCTGTCTCACACATTCAAACAGCTGAACCCATTATATGATTTTTTTGTAATGTTTACTTAGAACGATTATTAATGCTTGTTTATCTAATGTTTGTCAGATTTTCTAATTTAATAAATGTGTCAGAAATTGTTCTTTAATGTGTCCTTAAAACTTTTATTTAATTAGAATCATAGTGGATGTTTTACTGTCTACTGTTGGTGAATTTATCGCATTTAATGGAATACTTTGCCTGATAGTTTTGAACATTTATTTTAAAAACCATATACATTTTGATAAATATTATACAGATGTTCTTGTTCGTATTGATCAGGTACCGATAAAAATAATATATCCTCTGCATTATGGTGCACCATGTATGTTTATTTACACATTATCAATTACACCTTACCAAGTACAATAAGGTTAACATACTATTCATAGAGATGTAAACAATCTTTTTATGATTCGTGTATGTTATTCTCGTGTTTTTGCTGATTACTGCTAAAGCATTTTTGAGCCACAATTCAATTGCATTACAATCGTAAGTTTGCTGTTATTTATATCTTTATGTCGCACCAGTCATTGTTTGAATTCAGGAAACGTTTTTGCGTACATTTGCGATGATTAAATATATTTAGTCACGCATTTTGTCGTCGGTTAGAAGATCATTATTTACATTGTTCAAAACTGTAATGTTAATGGCTAGGAGAATACCGTTTTGGGTCATAAACTGATAATGTATGTATGCTTTGTTGTTGTCTTTGTATTTCTCTTTGGAGTTTTCGAGGAGTTAACACAAAGTTGTTCATGGATAAGTTATGCAACAATTTTGTAACAACTGCCTAATATGGAAAGCAGAGTCGTTTCTGCTGAAAAACATTTAAGCACGGTTTTCGTAAGCTCCTTTAAATAGTGCAAGAGAGGCTTATGTTGGTGCTATTACACCAATTTCGTTTTAAAATGAACTTTACGAGTAATATGGTCAAGAAGTTTGCAAACGCGTTAGTTAAAGCTAAAATAAATGAAAATGTATAGTAAATTTATAAACAACAAACGTAGGATAGGATTTATCTTACAGAGTAAGAAGTTTCAAATAAAAAGTACTAACACCTTGAACACTGATTCAATCAGTTATAATTTCAATTTAATTTTGCAAATAGAGCAATTTTTTTTACATTGTCGCTGTCCGAGCTCAACTCATCTAACACAATTCCCAGGATTTAGTTGCAGCTGTCTATGCATTTTGGGTGGTCATGTTGATGCTGGCAGGCGGTGTCAATATAAATTACTCATTTAAGATACGAAGAACGTCATATGATGGATCAAATATGAAGGACCCATTGCCCGATCCTGTTTTCCCCTAACCTCGCCCTGTATCCCCCTCTATTCGTGTCATAGCTACAATGGGTGCTGTCCTGGAAGCTAATGGAGGGTTAGTCATCCAGAATATTTGGTAGTAGGACCCATTGCCCGATCCTGTTTTCCCCTACCTACCTCGCCCTGTACTCCCCCTCTATCTACTTCGCACATGAAGTCATTGTAGCTGGATATGAAATTTCAGAACGTTAGACGCCTCTGATACCATCTATAAAACTTCGTACAGCCAGTTGATCTTTGAGATTTTTCACCAAGTTGAACTTGGTACACCTGACTTAATATTTGGTTGTCATATCTTTTATGGAGGATTGAGCTTATCGTGACAAAATTACCTTGTTTTTCTATTGGAATCCTTTGGATAAGATCTGCTGCCCCTTTGAGAAAAAATAAAGGAGAGTTAGACTTTTCCAGGCTATTTTATCAGTTAGCTGTTACTAGTATTTTAGACAGTTGTTTGCACGTAGACTAATGAGCTCTTGTCAAATAAGGGTAGATTTATAAAGGAATTGGTAGTACTTCCTTAGTGTTCTATAAGTCTTGTTGTATTTGTCAATCCCCATTTCAAAATTTTTAGGATTGAATTGATGCCAGGTTGTATTTTAATTTGATTAGAACCGATGCCAACTACTTTATTTTCTTGACTATTTAACTTTTAATTGCCTTTATTTGAAAATATTGTATTTCTTTTATATCTGATTCCACAATCTGTATTTTCTGTTTAACGACTTCCACGGGCGTCCTCAGGATTTATTTCAGGGATTGCGGAGCAACTGGGTAAAATAGGAAGACTTTCATATAACGCCAAACTTTATTTCTATAAAGGAAAAATATCAAAATCTATATGCACCAAGCCACCTTCCAGCAGGCTCAAAATAAATTTCGTTATTTTACGTTATCGTACTTCATTAGTTAGTTGATCAGAGTATTCTTGCTTGTTTTCGTGTAATGTTTGAGCTGATCTGTCGTTTCAGTTCATAATTTTGGGAGTAGAACTGCAATTTGTTTTTTTTTGTTTTACACTTTTCACCCCGGTAATAACGTTTTGTTTGTTGAACAGCAGTTTGTGTTGGTCTGAGGTTAATGGAGTTTGTTTTGTGTATGATTTCAGAGAGTTTCTAATTGATTTCAAGAATTCCAGTTCCATTAGTTTAGCACAGTTTAGACGCCTTGTTGAAGAGGTGTATTTTAGATTTAACATTGTAGTAATATAAAAAATTACTTTGACTATGATACAGGTATCCTACAAAAATGTGGAACAGCTATTCCAATTTTTAGAGGTTTCTTTAAGCTACAACTTAAATTGTTGCTTTCCTAGTGTACGGATATACACCGGTTGATAACTCCTGTAAAATTGGTTTTGAGTCAAATTTTAACTCTCAATTCTTCTTATTTTCCCAAAATATCCATTTTCTGAGTAAATCTTCGCATTGTAGTAAGTAGGATTCTAAACAACTTTATAGAGGACTTTTTGACATGGAGCTATATATCCTCTTGCCAATGAATAAAGTGAGAATAAGGAAATCTGCAAGTGAGTGAATTAATATACAGACAACCATAGTTGACACCTTTGAAGCGAGAAGCTTGAGATGGTTCGATCATTTGAACCATATCAACTACAGCACAAGGCCCTTAGAAAGAAGAAAAAAAAGCCGACCTCAGAGGACTTGAGCAGATGTTTAAAAACTGGCGATTACAGAATTCTACAAGAACACTGGTGAAATAGAGGTTGCTGGAAAGTAGGATGCAATAAACTACTAAATCTATTTATGTAGCGAATATTTATACGGCTAGTCCTATTTTGGGGTGTTTTTGTCCAATGTTTTTATTCTCAAGTTTTGCTTTTTGCGGAGCTAGTAGCAAAAATGTCATAACAGTCTTGAGGTAATTGAACAACAATGACCGACACGCAATTCCTTTCCATTCATACAATGCATAATATGCCCTACCAAACGACCTACCATTAAAAAAATATTAAATTACCGTAATTTCCCGAATGTGTCACATTAAATCATTACAAAACCGATTACCTATACTTTCTTCAAGCGCTAATACCACGAACTATTCCACAAATACTTCGCGGTCTAATTTTAAATTACTTTCTATTTTTACAAGCAAAATTTTGTCGTCTAAAAATACGAAGAAGAAAGGGTGACCGATATCGTGTCAGCATGTGTTAGCATACGGCCGTAAGGAACGATTTTTTTTCTACAACAAAAAAGAGGAAAGTAAGAAAAGCACAACGTAATACGAATTCGACGATTTGCACACGTTATTGGCATACAGTCATACGAATACAAATAATGTTCGAGTTATGCGAAATTTGCGTCAAAGCGTTCATTCATTAATAGAAACCTTCGTCATTATGGTATGTTGGTATGCCTGCGCTTCACCGCACCGTATACACGAATTGTTGTATCCGTATTGTTAGTCACTATGTCAACAAAGTAAATTTAGCCTCCAAAATGGTATGGAGCGTGAGATGTGTATCAAACGGGGGGATTCCTTACGTCAACACCTTTTGTTTTATCTAAAACTGGACAGAGCATGTGGCACGATGAACATTCTGGTATAGTGAACGTAGTTTTTGTCGTTGAGGTGGAAATTGTTATTATTTAATCCTTTCCCCGCTTAAGATTGATGAAAAAATAATTAAATTCAATTAGTAATTAATGACTCTTAACCTATATGCTACTTTTATGAACTTAAATTATTAATTACTGTTAAAAAGGCAATAACACTCTAGACACGTGTCGGACTTAATGTGAACTACATCCAGTTCTGGATTAAGACTACGTGATGCCCCAATCAATTCACGCCTTTAGGCCCCCTATCCATAAGTAAATTACTTTTGCTGCTGTTTTTGGTGCCCTAGACAATTGTTTAATTTGCTTATGGGCTAATCCGGCATTGACTACATCCAATTTAAGTATATATTTTTTTATCAAACTCCTGTTACGATAAATACTTTTTCAGACAACACAGACAACGAACTCTCATTAACATCACTAACGTCTCTTCAGATGGCAGTATTAACGTCTTCCATCTTCATAAAATATTGTATTCCCACTTTAGTTGAGCCGTTCTTTACCCTGTTTAATAATTAATAAATCCGTTACTTCTTGTATTTTCCAATACCTGGGAAATTTCTCTCATTATATCGATACTTAATAGTAATCCTAAGAATATTTAATGCTATAGACCTATATCGATTATAAGTACTATACAAAAGATGTTTGATGTTATTATAGTACAAGCTATTATTTCTAAAATATCACCATAACAACGCGGTTGTGTAACTGGAAAGTATCAGATCTGCTAAGCTTCTGGAAGAATGTATCCTCACTTATTAACCAGGGCGAATGAGTTGATTACATATACCTTGACTATTTTAGAATATTCGATATAATGTCACATTTCAGACTTCTTGCTAAATAAAAATTCTTTGTTGGGCAAGGGAAACTGCTCGCTTTGTTTAACTCTTGCCTTGCCTAAAATTGTCACATTCGATTGTTGTTACTTCGGGAGTTCTTCAAGGCTAATACTGCAGTCAGTTATTACTTAATTTTCTATTGACGATATCTGTTATTGTACACATGACTTTAATGCTTTACTTTATTTTGGCCCCATTTAAAAGCATTTCTCTCAATATTTCTAAATTTAAAACTACCTACTTTTTGAAGCTGTATACGATTGAACCTAGTATTCTTCAACATGTTACTGGATTACAAGATTTAGTTATCTTTTTTGACAGATCACTCAGTTTCTCCAAACACATTGACCATTTTGACACTTTTATTCAATATTTCTGTTTGTACTAAAAGGAAATTAAGAATTTTATGGAAGGGCAGTATTGAATGTTTTTTACACATATAGACGAACCAGTAAATAGCAGAACCCTCGTTCAGGTAGAAGATGTCTAAAGCAAACCTAGTAAACTTAAAAATCCAAAAGCCTCTAAAAGGAAAGTCTTATCAGAAAAACTAATCCACCTATTTAAAAGAGTTCTACAGAATTCTGATGTACCAAAGGAATAGCACAACAACATAACAATTTCTACATTAAAAAAAACTAATTACAAAAAAAACACTGATGAACACATCTATAAACTTATATCATAACAATTGCTGGTAAATATAGTTTTGTGGTTTCCACTAGGCTTTTCGAAAGATTACTATTGGGCGATATACTAAACCTGTTCAATAAAGAGGTGCACCAGCTAATATTATAAACATAATACACTACTTAAATCTATATATTAATAGGTAAAGACAGAGGAGAAAATCGTACCTAACCATTTTCTCCTCTGTCTCTCAACCGATTTTCTTCATTTTTGTTTTGTGTAGTAGCTACTGACGACCTTCAGTGCAGAATGCTAGTATTAATTTATAATATTGGTTCATTCATTAAATAAAATATAATAAAAATTCATTATTTACGTCCATACTGGCCGCCGCCAGACGGTCAAAACTCAAAACATTGAGTATGACAAAAACTTTTAGGTTGCAAAGAACAATCTTAAATCGAATATTTTGTGAGGAGCGGTTCCAGACAAAAATTTGGGGGGTCATTCATTTGTCAAAAATATTTCGAATACCGATATTTGATTAAATTTTTATTTTGTTTTTATTTCAATAGATGAGTGAACAATTTTGGTCATTACATCTACGTCTCCGATTTCTCCACAACTCTGTTTCTTATAAAACTACACTTTTTACAATTTCATGAAATAGGGTCGAATTTCGACCACTGGGCGACCACTAGTATTAATAATACAACGAAGGTGACAGTTGGGATAGAATGAGACCTCCCCGCACCAGGCAGGGTGATAGTCATAGCCAATTTTTATTCGATCTGATAATTCACAACATTATGGGACAGGAAAGAATTTATTCCGTTTGTTAGTTATAAGTGCTACCAAATGAATAAGGAACTGACCATGTGGATTTATACTTCCAAAATTGAATTGTCGGGCAAAAGCAAATGAGTCAACAAGGTGCAAACTGTTCGTGGAAAACACCCCTGCAGAGCAGGTCATACAGTTTGGTTACCCTGGGTACATATTTCCAGATACAATTATCCTGTCAAAGACCTACAAATAAGGAATCAGCAACTTTATGTGCTTTGAGAGACATTGTTTGATCCAAGAAGAACATGACAACGGAAAGTATAGTAAGGATATGTAAGACCTGCATTTGTTCGAAAATGGCTTTCCGGATCGAAGTACGTGAGGATACAAACAAAACTTAGAACCTACTAACAGAACAACTTAAACGAAAATGAGATCGAGAATGGAAATAACAAGGCAGTGACATGACCACGTGAGAAGATTGCCAAGTGACAGACTACCTTGATAAACAATTCTCTGAGCACCAGACCACCACCAGGCAGACCACCAAAAAGATGGCAAAACAGCTCTTCTTAATTACTCCTGGGATACCTCCCATGTCAGGCAGTTCAAATAGACCAAAAGGCATAAAACAAGAATATGTATAAAAAATATTTTTTATAATTATAAAATTCTGTTACCTCAAGTCATTTTAAAAGCTTGTAACGCACGACAAGAGCTTAAATAATTTTATTTTTCCAATACTTCTCTGCAAACCCTATCATTTCATAAGAATTCACCATATTGGATTTACAGTAATGTCATCATGCATCATGCATGGCCATCCAAACAAGGCGGGTATACAATATTTCGGGTCAATCGGTTGGCTTAAAACTCAATTTCCAGATTTGACCCACAAGTTAAATAAAAGCTTTTAAAATATGACATAGAGTTAAATTCCATATAAAAATTTCACTCGTTTTTTAAGTAGGTCTGTGTCAGTGACAACGAATTTTGATTTTAGCTACGAATTCATGTTTGTTTCTTTATGAAAGCTTGTGTCGCAATTTGTCGTGACGTGAGTTTCAGATAGACTTCACTGCCTTGATTAATTTTTTTAAAACGCTTTGAACACACTCACGGTGATAAACTGCATCATAAACACTAAAGTTTCGCAGGTCGCCGTGAGCATTATCTGCGTCACGCCATTCTGCATTGCCAGATGTCGCAGTCGCGATGGATTACAAATTCTCGCCGTCACACACACACGCACCCCTTGCGCGAGCCTAGGAACTGAGGCTACCCTTCGGTTTATTCGAGGAGCACCCCACCCCCTTTCCAGGTCCTCACGCTACACAGTTACCATCCTGTACAGCGCCGTCCTCTCTTGTGGTTTCTATGGCTTAATTATTGTTGTTGGCTTTGGCCTTCTAGGGCTTTAAAGCCATTGTCTTCTGGGTGTACGATTATCTTTCTGATTGCTTGTGGTAAGCACTTCCCTTTTCGGGATTATCGTCTGTTGTTTGTTTTTGTGTGTGTGTGTGTGATCCTCTTGGGTAAATTCTCGCCGTGACTCACATCACATCACGTCACCAAGCTGCGTCTGCGTCTCATATTGCGGCTGGCCGTACCTCAGCTCTGGCCTACGGTTTCCTACGAAAGCGGTGCCGTTATCTCGCAGATATGCGAATTTCAAAATGACTGCAAATATAGGATTGGGTGAAAAAATTGAGGATCTGTACATGATCCTGGACGTGCTCTGTTGTAGTGACGTCAGTTGCTTTGGAACCCGTACATTTAGTTTAATGAGTATGAATGTTTTATTAGATTACCATTTCTTTACAAATTGTTGTAATTGTTGCTAACAAGGGTAATAGTAATAGTTAATAATTAAAAAATGGCACGACATAATGATGATTCCAACATTAAGATTACATTACATTAATTACATCTTACATCTTAACGAAACAATACTGTTTCTTTTGCTTTTGCAATCCAAATTTGACTTCAAATAAAGGATATCTTATTAAAAAATATAGTTGGTATACCGTCAACGTGAATTTCTAACAGAGTTCTCTTTATTACAAAATCCATAACAGAGAATTAATTATCCTGTTCAATTTTTAATACTTCCTGGTCTGAGAACAAGATACTCCAAAATATAATTACCATATAAAACACGTGGCGTCACGTATATATGATTGTTAAATTATATTTAGTTAAAAGCAAATTGCCAGTGGAAATTTTAGAAAAGTGAATTTTCTATTTCATGTAAACGCAAACGAAAATATAAGTTATTGCTTACATTTAAGACGCAATTACTTGCCTCTATGCAAGCAAAAATCCATTGTCGGATAGTTTAGAGCAGAAAATTATGTGTATAATGACATCAGATATTTATTTGTTACATACCAATAAAATTGTAAAAATAACAAACGTTCATATTGATGTCCATTAACTGTTGGCAGTCGTCCAAATTTGTTTATTGTATTCGGAAGAGGTGATATAATTGAGTTTAATCCTCTATAATTTGTTTGCAGTGCTCAATACAGATAAAACGGTTTTTGATATTTTTAGAATAAATTTAGAACAAATAATATTATGTCAGTCTGAATATTTTCAATATCATTATAAAATAAGTGACTGTATAATGAGAGCTTAGAAGATTTAGAACACATACCTTCATTTGGGGTGAAATCGGACAATTTTTGCGGTTTTTTGTTAATAAAAATTACAATTTTCAAAGGAAAATTTATCAAAAAATAATTAAGAATCTCCCAGGTGTCAATAGCTAAATTACATATAGAACGAAAAAATATATAATTCTCCCCCCTACTTTTTTTGTGTTGAAGAGTGTCCGCCTCCACCCCTATGTGTAGGGTAAACGGCGGAAGACCATAAATTAAGCTTTAAAAATTGTCTTAGACCCTTGTATGGGGCAAATTCGGACAAAAAAAAATGAAAAAAATATATATTTAATTGATAAATAGTAGGTACAAAAAAACCGGAGGCATATTAAACTCTTTATTCATAAAAAATACTTAAATATACATTAAACTCTACAAATATGGAACGTAAACCATAATTGTGGTTATAATATTTCAATTTTTAATTTACTTACTCTATTTTGATATTTTTCAGTGAAGATAAAAGCGGAAACTGATATCTTTGGCACCTTAAATCTTGAAACTTTTTAAACACTTTTACTATCTATCTTCGATCTCTTGATATTTTGAGCATATCGTTCAGTTAAAATTTTATTGCGACTGAGAAATTTATAAAAGCAGTCTATTCCAGGATAATTGTTTTTAAATTGCTTTATATTTTCCCCTTTTCTGTCCAAATATCCTTTAACGAGCAATCGCATATCGTTTCTTGTAAGTGGAAAACCCTACTCACAGAATGTTACAATTCCTTCTGCCAATTTTTTTTCTTCTTGTGCAGAAATTACGGATTGTCCACCATGTTTTTTACTTTTTGTTCCCTTTATCTTATCATATAATGTAGATTTTGGCACTTTATAATACTCCGCAGCTTGTCTTAAACTTTTCTTGACATTTTTGATATCATCAAGTGCTTTAGCTAAGATTTCTTGAGTGTAATTCATGAAAGTAATTCCGACTTTCTTTTTGTAACGTCTATCCATGGGGTTCGTCTTCACCCCTTAAAAGGTCATTTATCAAGAAAAAAGAAAGTGTTTTTTAAAATAAATGCTTTGGGTGTGTAAAATACAAACCACATGACAACGTATAACTCTGTTTTTTTTTTAATTTTTAGCGTTCTCTTATATACAACAGTTTCTTTTCGCGTTATCAATTTGTAAGAAAAAAAAAATTTATAATTCTTACTTACGTGCTCTACGAAGAATTTATCCAGTAAAAATTGACACCCCAACAACATTCAGATTTATACTGACGAGGATGTGTCGGTAGTTTTAGTTTTAACTGTCGCAGTACATGTCCTTGAAATAAAATGTTGGCCAATACCTTTCTGTCCTAGTTCGTCCCCACAGTCCGAATTCACCCCAAATAACGGTACTATATTTTGAAGTAATACGTGTGGGGGGGGATTTATCCCAACTCAGATAATCAGTGACATGCAATACATGCGGGGATCTGCACAGGTTATATTCGTTCTTACTATAAATTATGAACAAAATATTGTAACTATAAACACAAACAGATAAAAAATATAAGTTGTTAATTCTAGTTAGTGGGCCCTATTTTATTATTGTAGAATAATTAGGGTTTAACATACTTAAGGGTTTCATTAACCAAAGGGGTAGCTGCTCTCTTGGACATCACCGATCAGAGCATTGGTAATTCATTATATGTGAAAGAATAGTTATTTATTTTAGTTAGTACCTAGTGTATTAAATGTACACTTCTGGCTATGTTAACAAAAATATTCTGATTCGCCCCTAATCCTAAAACTTGCCGACTTGCCCCTCTTTTTAAAATTTATAAGTTGCAAGCAGTATCGTCACTGAGCAATGAATGCAACCTTCCCATTCCTGATATTTTTCTTTGGAAGGAGATTTATGGATCCATTACCTTAGAGGATCGGTTACTATTCATGCAATCTTTCATGTTGTGGATTCGTTACCTGGTTTTCTAGTTATGATCACTTTTTCTTTTTGCTTCTTTTGCATGTGAATTTTGGTGTAGGGGCATTAAGGTCCGAAATGTAAGGTTTCACCATAACCTTGCGTTATGTTACCCATTGCGTTGCAGGAGGTTCTACCTTTCCTAGTCTCATCATCTTGGCAAAAACGCCAAAGAGCTAGAGAATATATAATGTTTTATATTTTTTATAGTTCCAGAAGTGATTCGTCACAGAGGGACAACAATGTTTGTTTAAAGGTCCAAAAAAACAAACAGGTTGTCCAATTTTGTGGACTACTCGAAATTTTACAAAGGATATGTTACTATTTATTGATTGGATGTGGATCCGTTACATAGGATCAGTTATCATTTTGATATAGTTGGTCTCTTATCTCAATTCTGTGAATTTCTGCGCACAAAATAATTCTGTCTTCTTATCTCAGAGACAAACTGAAGTCGAAACAAGTCACACCCGAAAACGACTTTTTAACTTATTTTCTAGCTGTGAAGAATTTTCATTGTTGTGTTGATCTTTTGACTTTTACTTTTGCATATCTACTTTTGCATTTGAAATTTGATCTGCATTTGGAAAACTGTGTCCAAAATTTAAGGTTTCGCTCTTAACCTTTCCGGGTTTCATCAATTCGGCGAAGAAGCCAATAAGCTACAGAGTTTTCCACTTAAAAAAATAACGTGTTTTCTAATTAAGACGAAATAATTGAAAAAAAAACCGTATAGTAAAACCGTTTCTAAGCTAAGTAATATTTCTGAAGATATAATAAAAGAACTTGCTCCTGCTATCAACGCTTGTTTCCACCTGTCACTGACTCTCTGAAATCCTCTTGTCTCTATTGCTTCATCCATTTCGCCTCTTTGGAATCTTCTCGGTCGAGCACGTTACTTAGTTACTTTAGATAACTATAGACTTTCGTGATATCTGCTAAAAAACACCATCCTCATTTTGTATTCGTCATGTCCCATTTAGTTAATCTGTTTTTGTCCAAAAGTCCATCTCCGGTGTCATCATCTTTGTTATTGTCCATGTGTTTATAATCTAGTATCATATACTAGCATCATAATATAATTATCGAAACTACAATAACATATATGAAGCTAAACCAAAACTTACTTAAGACATTCCGTTCAACCGAAGTATTTTTAACAAGAGACCCAAGTAAGTTTTTGCTTCTTGTCCTGGCCCAGTTTTAAATTCTGAATGCAATAGAACTACTTGTATGTATGTATGATGTTTCCATCTGCTCATATCCAACCCAATTTTTTCTGATACGTATTAGATGTCGATTATTGTCTCAAAATAAGGAAAGAAGAGGTTCCAGTATTGACCCTTGGGTAACTCCAAAAAATAATGTATGCCATCTGTTTACCAGTCGTTTCCTATTCCAATGATATGGTCTAATCCAATTTTTCTAAAGTATATCGATTATTTGATATGGATTTTATAAACCATGAGGTTAGGTTAAATATGTTTTTTTCATTTTGTGAAGTTTCAGGTATCAATTAGCAAATTTCAGACTAGTCCTGTGACGCTTAGCAAGGAAATTTCTCGGTAATATTTACTATGTGGAGGTTCAACAACTTTGAAATAACATTTGCTGTTTTGAATCCCAAAAATAAGAATGCTTTATATAATTTCATCATCTCTACTTTGAATTAGAATAATTTGTTTCCTGATTGGTAGTTTTTGGCATATTTTGCCTATGTTTAAGCACTTTTTTATTTCACACAAAGTGCTTAGACATTTAGAATGTTTTACTTAAACTATCTTATTTTTATTCGTACATGTCTTCCTGCCACCTTAATGTTAGAATATTATTGCCTGATAATCTATAAGGAGATCGTTAAAATAATCGGAAAAATCTTGTGGTTTCACAAATAATTATCCAAAAATATTCGAAAGGCTAACACCTTCATTTTTTCTCTTATAGATATCGTACTTAGTTATTTTCAACTTTCTTAGCGGCTGTAATAACTTTATAATACATATTGCTCTAGAATTGCAATATTGATCATCTCCAAAACCAATAATCATGAAATTTTTTATAATTAGATTGAAAATAACTGATATATTAAGTAATCTGTTGTGACAAAAGACTATTTGTTTCTTGGAAAGTGTGTCCACTATTTTGAACAACTTAAAGTATTGTTGGAACTATGGCAGGTAAAGATACTATAACTTTTCTCATGTTTTTCTAGGGTCTTGAAAGGGTTGGTGTCAAATTAGACGATCCTGTTCTAAATTTACCTAAATATAATTTTAAACCCAGATTTCTTGGACTATTGCATTAAAAATAGTCGTTTTAAGGTTTAAACTCATAGAAGTGACCTTCTTCTAGGCTTTTGGAGTTATCTCGTTTTAATAGTAAATTTATTAAATTTGAGGCTCTCGGAGAGGGCGTTCGCCAGCATCGACCCTTCCTGGCATCCGCCCATGAATCTGGTGGCGCGCATCAATTTGAAGATGTTGGTGGGGAAATTGATTATGTGTGTTAAAACCAGAAGGTTTGTAAACCAATGTCTTTTATTATTGTTGTACTACATATTACTTTAAAGATGTAGATGTCCGTTTCGATAGAGTTGATCATTTCCTCAGTTTAATACTCAAGTATATGGGGCAAGATATCAATTCTCCAACAGTAAAGGCAAATTCAGAACGAGGTGTTCAAAATGTGATGAACATCTTTGTTTAAGAAAAAATATATTTGATTTTTGAAATATCTCCAGGAATAAACAGTTATTTTTATTATATTTTTCCTATAATGAAATCCACATCCGTTGAGTAACGAGGTCTTCATTCGTGGGCATGATCAAACTTAAAAATCGATAATTTTTTTTAAAAATTGAAAAGAAAGGATTATCAATTATATGACAAGAAATCGTGAGTGAAAGAGTTAATGTAAGCTTTCATTGTTAGTTGTATAATTAGATGTTCATTTAGTCAAATTTCTATTAAATAAATAGATTTCCGAATGACGTAATTATAATGTTATTTTTCCTAAGCGTTTTAGTAACACTCACACTCATAAAGTTGTTCAACAGCATACACTAACAGATTCAGTGCATACCTGTGAAAAGATAACATAACCGAAAACCATGTTGGTGCACTTTACAATTCGTCTGGATAAACTCATAGCGGAAATATGCAAAAAGCCATCGGTGCAGAATTCACAGAGAACCATTACATAAAATTTATAAACTCTCCGTGGAATTCGAAGGAAAATAAACCGACAAGGGCAATTTATACTTATTGTAAACAAATTATATCGGTTTAAAAAACTTCCCAATTCATGAGTAATGTTTTTGCAAACGTATGTGTTTATTAATGTATCGTGAAATATTTGTAAATTGTTTGGGTAAACTGCTGAGGTATGTCGACGATGAAATGGAATTTCCGCATTGTATGTTTAATGTAATTTATAGGTACATACATTGTATGGTAGAAGCAATGTACAAATTGAGACGTAAAGAATATTGGAATTTTGTTTGAACCCTACAGAAGTGATTTGTGATGCCATGAAAAATTGGGGGGGAATTTTTTTTCATATCTGAGGATCTTGAATGTTTTTAAAATATGTTAATTCTAATCGACTAAATTTTTATTATAATTTTCTCAAATTTTAAATATGGTACACAAATGAAACTGATTAGGCAAATTAATGAGTTTTCAAAAATAAGAGCGACAACATAAGTTTATAAAAATAATAAGGTATCTTGTTTTGCATTTTAATTTCAATGACAGTAGTTAAGATCACATTCTTAAAAAACTGTATAAATTTGTAAAATAATGAGTCCTGCTCTAAATCATAAAAATATATTTGTATTTTATTTATTTAAGCCTATAAAGAAATCGTCAACCTACAAAGTGAACAAACTCTATGGAAAATGATTTTACACAAAAATTAGACTACTTGTCAACCTAAAAACAACTGGATAAGATTCCTTAAATTTAAAAATTGACTCTAGCCGTATAAAGATATTTTATATCTTTGTGTTCTCAACCCTCAACGTCTATGTTATAGAACTTAGAGTTAGGAAATCGGAACTGAAAGAAAAGAAAAATGCTTATTTAGAGTATCTTTCACATAAGATACAGCAAGCACATGATAACGACAAAAAAGTGGGAAATGAAACACATGCACTAACGATAACGATATAACCGAGCATTGGGAACGAGATTCGAAAGGAATGCAACACAACTTTTATGACTTGCAAGAAAAATATCACAGAGGGGTAGAGACAATAAGACCCTGAAATAAATATCATCTATTTGGAGACTATGGCGTAACTTTATTCTGTGGTTGGGGATTACTAGAGTTTATAGCATACTGTTTTGTAAATTGTTTACTAATAATTTATATTTAACGAAGAACCGACTTCAACTGGCCTAAAATAAAAACCGTTTATAAACCGTGTGCAATCAATTACTATTTTCTGACTTTTTTTTAATCTGATTTTAGGTAGAATTATATTGATTATTTTCGTGCATTTTTTTATATTATACACATATTTTTTTACATTTTTATTTGTTTTATTATTTGGCCTACTTTTCTATAAGTTAACTCTAATTCACCCTATACTGCAACCACCCTCTATATGTTTCTGTGCATTGGTAACCCAATATTAATTATTTGTCTATAATTTTCTGAATCACCCTATACAGCTATCATTCAACTCTACACGATGTTGTAACCGCCCTCTATAAGTATTAATCCTCTCCACCTTATTTTTCTATTGTTTCTATTGTTTAAATCACCCTTTATATGTATAATTTTAATATGCCAAGTATAAGCAACTACTTATGTTCCACACTATAAAATTTTTTTAGCCATCCCTGTATAATTATAATTCTACTCCACCTTATATTTAACTTATCCTTTATATGCAACTGCTTCTAACATTTTTGAACCCTCCTCCCTATATCTCGAATATCCCTATTGCACATGCTTATTTAACCATTTTTGCATTTTTTGCCCACTCTGTATAAATATACTTTTATTTCACTGTTATTTCAAACACCTTGTATACGCAACTACTTATATGCCATCCAATACAACATTTTTCGAACCACCCTGTATAACTGTAATTTTACTTCGTCCTATATTTCAACTGCGCACACACATATTACCGCATACCATATATACTCGTATATACCATATTTGGAAGTCGGTTAAAACTAATAATTTACTTTCATACTATGTACTAACTGTCCCAACAGAAGCTGTTCTGTCATTTTTAGCAGTTGGCAGCATGATTTTCAATTAGCCTCGCCCCGATTTTTTATCTGACCGAGGCAGATTTGCAATGTTTGTTTTAATCTATTTATTGAAGTGCTTTTGAATATACATTTTTAAGTTTTTCATCTGGTGCGTACACCCGTAGACTATCATAATTCATTTTGGTGTAGGCGCCAGGAAAATCTATAATGTATATTTGAAAGTCATGTCACACATACTTGCAAAGGACCATCCACCAGTGTCATATCCTGAAACATGTCACTTTTTTATATGAAACTACATTTTTTAATAAATGGAGTAAACCGAGTACTCAAAACTGTTTAGTTTATTCCATGAAGAGTGTTCCAAATACTAGTTTGCATTTAGGCTGCAAAACAGTGTTTCTCTAACAGATTAAATTATGAGAAGATTATTTTTAAGTAGATATTTTTTAAATATCACAACATCTTTAGACCATTCTTCAAAATAGCTGTTGCAATATAGATGCAAATTGGCTTAACATTCACACTATTGTATATTTAGCAGTTCACATCATACCCTCGTTCTAATAAGCGCTATTCTGGCCACTTCTTGTTATTTTCTATGGAGTTCTAGTCTATCATCTTTAACTCTACCATCCATAAACTTACCTTTTATGTGCTGTTCTCTAATTCAAAATAATGCAGAAAACAGAAAATTGGAATGTTTATTAGAACGAAAAGCAAATTGTGTGTTGGCATTGTATATTAATTGGATATTATATTTGTTCATTAACCATAATTTATTCTTGCACAGAAAACTAAGTTGTATGGGTATTTCAAGATCAAGCCTTATTCGGACTATTAACAACATTTAAAAAAATAGACAAATCTTGACAGCCGTTCTCTAGTTATGCGCTTACCAATGAAAACTATTTCATTTTTATTTACAGATATAGACTTGGAAAATCAACGGTTTACGTCATAGCCTCGAACTGATAGATCACCTGTGGGCGTTGCATTGTTTTGGTCAATCATTATTGTAACCGACAATCTATGGCCGAATTTACCTAATGAAATACTCAATCACTTAGTAAAATTACATTTTGTATAGTCACACGCATGTACATTTCCCAAAAAATCATGTTTATATCCAAAACAAGTTTAATGATTCGGTTTTTCTGAGAATCGCCAGCGGGCGTGTGTGCATCATGTAGAGCGCGGTAATATTTATTTTCGTTGCCCAGTATTTTGAAATTAAAGGATGATCAAATCGAAACCGTGAATAAATTTTGTTTTCGACAATTCCATTACGACAAACATTAAGTATGGCGATAACGCGTTGTTTACGATATAACGCGAATTGTTCTGTGGAAAACTATTAAAGTACAAAGCGAGAGTTGAATGAAACCAAATAGTTTTGGGTATTTATAAAACTGTTGTTTGTTGCTGACAGGATTAATTGGTTTGTTATATAGCTATGCGGTGTTGATTGATTCATCGCATTAATATTAAGCTAGTAAAAAATTGGAACATGTCATCAACGGACTAATTTTATTTCTACAGACTGAAAGATCATTTCTACTACATTATTTATTGTGAATTTTTTGTTTATGTTTAATTTTCACCATCTGGTGGCCTCCATATAGTAAGCGTAGACAAAGAAGCACCCTTTCTCTTAAAGAATAAGTATTTTCGTCAGCCATGTTTGGTCCTGCTGTCACTTTTGCTCTATGTTTACAATGCATTTTAGGTATGATTTCTTGATAAATACTGAATAATTCTCTAAAAATATCCTTTTTGAGTTGCTGAATACACAGTACATATATGCAAACATAAAATAGCTCTTTCTCGGCACCTTTACCTCATTCCATTTATCTTAATTAATTGGAAATAGAAATCATCTAGGACTTGTAGTAGGAATAACACTTTTCAAAGCTGGTGATATGTACTATACTAAAGCATTGCTTGAGTTGGTACTTTCTTTTGCTTCTTTATTAAAAATTTAGGAAGTTGGTAAAAATCAGATATTTGCTACCTTCAAGCGATGGTGGTAGGAACATAAAAGTTAAATTTTGTATATGTAGTATGGGATGAGATATGGCATTATCTAAAAATAAGATTACATTTCTATTTTCTTTTTTCATCTTTTCCTCAAATTTATTAACCAAAGGTCACCGTTTCTGGTCGTCATCCAGGTACGTTTTATCTCAACACTTCAAGGACAGTTTATATGAAGGCTTCTTTAAATAAGCGGAAATATTAGATTTTTTCAATGTTAATAATTTTTTGTCTCTCCTTCCACATTGATACATAAAAAATCAAATCTGTTACAATTTTCTATCTTCTGTCAAACTACTTTAGTAAATATATTTTGTCAACGACAAAAAAATTTTGAAGCTTTAAAATCTGTAAGAATTCCTGGAAATTTTCAAACCAAATTTTCGTGTATTGTATTAAAGGTTGGTTGTTTTTTTTTGATTTACAAAAATAATTCTAAAATACTTCTTTCAGTAACTGGTACATTTTCTTTTTCTTGCTGAAATACAATTTCTTCAAAAAAAATGTTAATTTTTTATGATGTTAAATTATGTTCATCCAAAACCAGATTTGTTATCTAATTTCCATCTATTAGGAATAAATGTTTTTTTACGACACAATACCTATATAATACATTCAAATCTTATCAATGATTGTAGAAAATAGCTTAAACTAGTTGAAATATTATAGAGTTGTACATAATAAGTGTGTAGTAACAAACAGTACGTATTTGTTGCAAGACTCCTAAGTAACTGTGCCCTTTTTTGGGGGACCGAATATTAGGAGGATTTATATTGGGTTTTTCAAAATATATCAGCAAACTGATCATTTTTAAGCGGGAGTTTGAAATTTGGCATATTAAAGTTTACGAACTTTGTTACCTCATAAGATTTACTATGTAAATATGCCTGGAATGTATCTGGTTAAATAAATAAATAAATAACAAAATCAAGAAAACTAAAATTACTATATTTCCAATAATAGTTAAACTGCCGTTGTTGAACTTTCCGTTTATAGGTCTAATTGATTTAATTGTTATCATTTATTATACAATGAGTATAGAAAGACAATTTGTAGCAGAATAACGTCCAAAAACTTGGCGACAACTAGGATGTACTGATTTTAAATTTTGTCACTTTTAATTAAATTTCAGTTTTCTCTAAAAATGAATATATCAAATTTTTAAAAAGGCTATTTGTTACAGGCACCTATCAGGGACAATGGATGAGGGGTATGAGGCATGGATATGGTATTAGAAAAAGTGCTCCATTTGGAAAAGCATCTAAGTATAGGTAAGAATTTCTGCATTAAATATCTTTCCATAAGCGTTTCTTTGTTCGTACTACTCTACCACTTTTTCAAGTTTCTTACTCTGTTGGAAAAACAAATAAGAAACAAGGTTACAAGTTAAATATAGAGTTTGTAAACACTTTCAAGGACTTAGACTTTCAAGGACCCTCCACGTTCTCCAAATTTTTAGTGGAGTAGATTTTTTTAGAATAATTGAAAACGGAAAACAAAGGAAATACGTTTAAGGACAAATGATCTCGTTAAAATTTCAAAGTTATGGTGTACATGTTAAATAAATCACAAAAAGTATCAAAAGTTTTGCTGTAAAACTATGTCTGTGAGAAAAGTTTTTTAAGTTAGAGATTTAGGGGGTAGCAGCTTTAATTTCTATCTTCAGTCTACCTATACATGTCTAATGGATAATCTCGATGAAATATTAGTTTGTTTTCACACATATTGTATTTATTATTTAAACCTATTTAAACTTTTATATTTATAGAAGAAAAATTAAAAAAAAAACATCTCATCTTACGCTTTATTTGTTTACTTAAACAATAATTTGGGATAGGTGGTTTTTCTGAAATTTGTTTACAACTATAGGTTGTATAAGAATGCTATACAGTGAGTTTGTGCCTAATAAAAACAACAACAAATTGAGATTTACTAAATTAAAATGGAATGTTTTAGTTATATTTTTTTCAAAAAATGATTTAATATAGATCGAAATATTTTTTTAACATGGATGTTTGAACGTGAAAATTGTGCAAAACCTGCAGTCACTGCAGTGAGGGCAACATTTTTTGCAAAATTCTAATTGTTTTCCACTGACGGAAAAAACATCAACTTTGACCACAGTTCCCAGTTATTAAAGAAAACAAAAATCTTTAGCAACTAGCATTTTAAAGTTTGTGTCTAATTAATAACTTGTAGCAAAGAATTAAGATGTATATACATATTGGAGTCCTGATAGGTTTATTGTTTTTTTACAGTTTATGTTATTTTTATGTTTTTTTATTTGAAAAACGTAACATTGAAAGTAAGAAAGATATGCTCTTTGCGAAGTTATAATACATCTTGAAAAAGGTTTTACTCTATAGCTATTTTATTTATTACCCGATTTTAATGTTATCTCAATTTGTAGATAATTTTAGTACTGTACAACATTTTTATAACCTATATTTTTGGAAATATTTCAGAAAGACTCCTTTTCCACTTTATTGTTTAAATAAACAAATGAAGCTGAAAAACATGAAACTATAAATGCGAGAACTTTTCCATCATCTCTCCCAAAACATTTGCGCAAAAATGTCGCATACGAATGGTTTTATTTTAAAATTACACGTTCTTAGGTTTCTACGGGAAATTTGAGTCCTTATGTAAATTCTGCATCATTATTTAGGATTATACAGTCATTTTAATATCCATTTATTAGAATATTTTACTTAGAGTTACTTTAAGAAAAATATTTTCTACAGGGCGAATAAAACCTTAAGGGCGTCCCTGACGTCGTTGAGAAGCAACGAGCAAGGAGGGAACGCCGAACTGACAGACAAAAGAGACCGAAGGGTGGACGATTCCAGAGGAGGTTTTGTTTTAAAAATGAACTCAGCGGAGCCAACGGCGAGGCGGAGAAGTCTCGGATCGGGGAACATCAAGAAGGGCTTTTTAACTGTAAGTACAGC
Source organism: Octodonta nipae (assembly GCA_034190945.1). Lineage (NCBI taxonomy): Eukaryota > Metazoa > Arthropoda > Insecta > Coleoptera > Chrysomelidae > Octodonta > Octodonta nipae. Next base: position 14,792,680 of record CM067223.1, read on the forward strand.
TTTTATCAATTTTGGCTGCGTATCATATCAACATTGACTCTACAAGTTTAACAACCATCAACAATTCGTAGTTCGTCCCTCTTTCAAGAATTGAATTGGATCTATAAGAATTTAAGCGTCATGTTTTCCTAGGGCCTAAAACTAAAGAAACAACGAAGCACGGGAGACCTAGACAGGAAAGGAGGATCCGGTAGTATACGATCGACAGGTTCATCAGCATCATGGGTCAGCACTGATTCAGCGCAATCAGCAACGACCAACGCATCCATGCCGTCCGATTCTAATGCGAGTTTTGTTATAGAAGTAAGTAGGTATTTCAATATCACTATAGACTAACGATTTTTCGTATAATTATCTGATATTATGGACCAACTGACTAACAATTTAACATTACCTGTCTTCCTATCCGTTTATGGTGTTGGCTATCATACCTGCTATTCTTCCTCTTCTACTGATACCTCTTTTCCTCATTGCTGCAATTGCATTTTCCAGGTTTTTACAGTATTAACCACTTCCTTTTTTTATCCGATCCTTATCGGAACTTTTATGTTTATTATGTGGTCTGTCTAAGGTATTTTTAGCTTTAGCGATATAACCACATCTCAAATAATCCAGTTTCCTTGTTGTTGCTTCAGAAAGTGCCCATGTTAACCACAACAGAGAACACATAACTGCGTAAAAGTATCTTAGTGTTCCATGCAATGTCATGGGTTGTGGACAGATTTCTCTTCTTATTAAAGCTAAACCTAGCTTTTTCGATTGTGTTTCTAGTGTCTAGATTATATAGTTAGCTGGATATCGTTATTTTATCTACAAGTTGCTGAAATCTGTTTCACCGGACACTGAAAATGACCGGATAGCCTGCGCAACGGAAATTTACAAAAATTTCAGCTTCTTTAAACATTACCTATCATGAATAATTTATTTATGTAACTTTATCATCTAACGATGCACATGGTGTAGTAATCGTGAGGAGAATATTATCTTCAACATTATCAGCAGCACTCGTTTTTCCCTTTAGCCATCTCTTCCTATCATTGCCAATTTCCACCGTCACATCATCACTTCATCTTATGGATGGCCGTCAGTTACTTCTGTATGTTTCGGCACTATCTCGGCATTCTATAACTTCTTTTGTTCATCAATTACCTGTTATGCTAACTACGTGATCAGCACATTTCTGTTTTAATCTTAGAATATTTTCGATTACTTTTCATTTTGTTGTATTGTGCATGATGGTTCTATTAAAGATTTTGTCTCAAAGTGTGATTCCTAAAAATGATCTGTTCATCTTGTTTCATGACTTAAATTTTCTTGCTTTTAGTCATTATTATTGTCTCTGTTCCATATGATAGTATGGGAAGGACATATTGCTTGAATACATTTTTCTCTGTCCATTGAAAGGTTGGATTGAACCATTTACTTCAGTTTTACAAATTTTGCCATGGACAGTTCTAGTGTACAATTGATTCTGTATATTTGACGGACCCGTCAAATGTATAACTCTTGTTTTAGATCTTTCTACTGACTTACATATTATGTGTCTTTGTTGTTTATTTTTATTTAAACCAGGTTAGACATATTTTGGGTTTGTGAAATTATCATTTCCAAACCTACAGATGCCTTATGTGAGTTCTGTAGCATAGTCTGCTTGCTCTTCTGTATTCCGTTTTTCTTCTATGATTCCAGGTATGTTGATTATAAGTTAGATACTCCATTTCTTTAATTCTTATTTGATATATATTTTTTTTCGTTTGTCCTCGTGGTTAGCTATACCTTTCTCTATCTATACTTTTTACCATCTTGGTTTTTGAACTCTTTTGAATCGTACCTTTATTTCTGTTACAAGGAGGTTATGATGTACTGAAAGGGGAAGTTTGACAGTACCCAGAATGTGTTAGCAGCGATAATGATACTTTTTTCAAGACAAAAGACAGTAAACATATCGTTCTTTTCTTTCCCTGTTCCCAATCTAGAATCATGTCTTCTTGCTTTACTTTTGCGTTTAAATCACCTGTACTTATAGTCCGGGAGCCAGTGACAGAATTGAACCACCAATTTCCTCTCGTTCAATACTTCGTGAAATGCTTTCTTTAGCTATCCCATGAGCATCGTGGGTTGGGGCATGGGAGCGCCCCAATCCCGCTGACGACCTTTCACCTTCTTATATGTTGTTTAAGATCCATATAGCTGGGCGGCAGCCTTACATAATTTTGTGACGCCGTTACTGAGGATTACTATATTTATCAGCCATTCACATGATACATTCCTATAAAATAACTATGAGGTGATTTTCCTTTGCCTTTCCTTATCCCAGCGGCAGACCCGGTGGAATAATTACTATAGTTCCCTGCGGACTTGATGCAATAAAGCCAAAAAAACTTTAACCTCTATATCAGCCACTCACCTCATCGGCATGTTCTTATTTCGCAAGCTTTATTCACACCTGTCTGCTGATCTCCAGGTCGTTCCCTATTAGCCACAAGCCGTGGCAAGGTTGAAACACGCAGTTTGTTTTCCAAACATTGTTGAAGAACTCATCCTAATAGGAAACTAACACTGGGTGCAGAAAGAACAACTAAAATCCGATATATAATGATATTAAATATTTGGTTCACATAAGCACGTTGAACTGTATTATTAGGTCAAGAATAGAGAATCACGTCGTCAGCAAAGAAGACATCTGATGGTAGACGAGTGTACTAATACTACTGTAGTTAAGTTGATGATGAATAAACGGAAGTGTTCTTTATTGAGAGGCATTAAAGCACACGGAGTTTTAAAGATTTTTCCTTACTATTTGTTTGTTAGCAAAGTTACATTACTTTCAACAAAAAATTCTTTTGTGAAAAACACATTAAATGTACCCAAAACTTTGTATCAAAACAGGATGTGTATATTACATTATATATTCAATATTTTATTTTTGCATACATATTAGATTTAAAGAATAACAGGTGCTTCTGTTAGTATATAATCGAGATGCGAGGTTATGCGATCTACCCACGCATTGCTCTCTCCAAGTGTGATGCCAAAATGCTGTTTAAATTACGATTATATACAAAATTCAAATTATATCTTTCATTATTCTCAATGATGACCTTGAAATCCTAACGAAATCCATTTTGTTATATCAGATTGTTAGTTTGTTATGTCAGAATGTAAGTGAAATAATAATATTCATGAAAGCTCATAAATATAATTTCTCAATGTAGCTTTTTTCAATCAGTATTAATACTATTCTTGACGATTTAGATTTAAATCTTAAAACTATGTTTGGCCTTAAACACATGTTACAGGGTGGTTGACACTGTCGATGCCCTTGGCCCTCCAATGATTTTCCTCGGATGTAAATTACAATGTATAGTTAAGATAATGTTACTCAAACTATTTCCTACCTGTTTATTCTCTTTAGAGAAAGTTACCTTTCGAAGAAGTTGCTAATTTTTTTATTGTTGTTTTCTGAAGGATATTGGTGGCATATTTTTCAAGGTTTGTTATTGTTGGTTTAGAGGATTTCGCTTTTTAGTGTCCCGGCCTTGCTATTTTTTTTTGCTTTGTATGGAGACCTAGCTTTAGATAAAAGTTAAGCTAGTAATGATGCTGTCGATGCTGGGGACATCTGAGCTGAAGTTTTCTGCTCTGCAGCTGCAATATTCTTGTTAAATCATGGCTACCCACTATTTGACGTAGCAGGCGACAGTTTACTTCACTTTTAGGGTTATCAATAGAAGTCACTCGCTTTGCAAATATAATCTTTGCTCTACCAGATCTTTTAGCCGCTTGCCGATTTTGAACCCCATGATCAAGACGGTGCTGCACTTTCCTATCCTACACCAAATTTCCCAAAGTGAATATTTTTTTATAATAGGCGGTACTTTGCTACTTTGTAATTGGTAGCAATATATTTCTTAAGAGCTTCTAAAGATGATCCGGCCCGTTCCTTTAAACCTTTCATGATCATCTCAGATGTCGGTGGAGGAAATTTAACTCTGAAGGTCTTAGCTTTTTTCTGCTTGACCATCATTGGGTTTGAGGTAATAAATTTCGTTAAAAACTCACAGGAGGTAAGTTAATGCTGAGAATCCACCAGCCTTCAAAGAGTAAACAGAAGATGATTCTGCGAACACAGCGGCAGTTTTTCAGGATACCATTAATGATAAAGAAATTCATGTCGTATTCGACACTAATGCTGTCCATTACGAAAGCTTTGCTTTTCCCAAATGCATCCAATTGGTAATGACGTCGAAATGCGAACCACCACCGGTGACCAAATTACAATACAGAATGAGGAAGAATTATAACTGGTTAGTTAAAGTTAGAAACAAACATACGGTCGTAGAGGTAGATAGTGAAGTTGCCTTCGTATTTTGAATACATTCGCTGCACATCAGCCTGTAATTTTTTAAATATTGGGTTTTATTTATCAGGTTTACGAACAACAAGTTATGGCATTGGAAGTGCTAGAGTAAATTCTGATTAAAGAATTGTAGAGACAGAAACAGACTTGACAGGTATGAAACATGATTCTACACACCTTGATGAGTTTTCTAGCGATGAATGGGTTCAGGAAACAGTAGCTCACAATGAGAGAATGACCAAAACTGACACTTGCTCTATATGCCAAAACTATTAAACCTAGACCTGTAAATGCAGTATTCGCTATTGCTGTATCTCTCAATACCAATCGGGAAAAAATTGGTTCACTAGCAGGAAATTCTGCCAGAAAAACTTTCCCTAGAACCCATTGCCTTGCCTAGAACAAAAGAAGATTTTTCATCTAATATGACTGGCTCCTTGCAACGATGAAGACTTGTCGGATAATACGATCAGACTCAAATGGAGGCATTGCCACTGAATTACGCCTTTGAAAACAGGCTGGCACAAGACACGCTACTGTCGATAGAGATCGCCAGAAACATCGAAAACGCCAACCAGCTGATTTTTAAAACAAAAGCAAAGAGGATCTTGGAAAGGAAACTAGAAAATTTAATATACAGTTGAATAAAGATGCAGTTGCTTTTTGATGTTGGTATTTTTAACTCCAGATTCAGCGGTTATTTATTTAGAAGTAAATAAGTGTACTTTAATGAGATTGAAAATGAATGATTTAGACAAATGTTGCCTGTTAAGTTTGGATGAAATAGCAAAAGGATTTGAAACAGGTATTCTGATTATAAATTTAGGAAGTATAACAGGAAAAAATAATTGCGGATCATACCTTGATATTTGTAATAAAATATTTTAGAAATAAATGGAGGCCACCGACTTGCTTTTATCCAATCTAAACAGAAGATTCATTTATTAGAGTATTAGAAAAATTAATGTCAGAGAACCAGAATTAACATAATTAATAGTAACACTTAAGCATTTTAAAAAGTCCGATGTATTATTGAACTTAATATATTATTGTCATTGACACTAAGTCGACAGCTTGTTTGCCAGCATCTATTCCAGTCCATAAATTTATATAAAAATAAATAACCTCCGAAAAAGACAAGGAGGAATCCCTGTTGTTTGAGGAATGTTTACATCGACCGAAGTTATTTGAAATATTTTCTGATAGCAAGGTCCTAAATTTAGTTGCTCGTTCGCGTAATTTTTTAAATCGTCTTGTCACAGTAAATCATTATTTAATTTTTATTTATGAACGAAATTCAACGTGTAAGATTAAAGTGGAGTGAGAAATATGATATATAAACAATGTGCCAGCGTTGCCAGGAATACGAGCACGTGGTCTTTTATTGCTAACGATTAGGTTTAAACAGCTAGATCAAAGATAAAAACTTTTAATTGTTTATTAGCACAACATTTGTTGTAATTATTCCTATACAGACGGTGTAAGACGCCACAATTTCTCCATTATTAAAAAACTGTATTGCTTTAAAATAATCAATACCTTTTTAGTTAAGTTTCTTTTTTGAAGTCGGTTTTTGTTTACTAAAAATGTATTTATTATACAATTTTTAATGATGTAATGGCTTAATTGGATGCAGTTTTCAAATCTAATTAACTTTTTCGCTATTACCAAAAATGAGGTTCCGTTATTTTGACCAATCTCATTTCTGTTAAATAAAATAGAGTAACTGGTTTTCTAATTCTTCATATGTATTAAGAAAGTTTTGAATGCGATTCCAATTTGGTTGACCAACGGTATTCTAGACGATTTGAAAAATTTGCAATTTTTTATGTCTGTTAATTAAATCAGGACATTTCGATTCAATTTCAATTGCATTCATTTCATAGACTCTCTTCGGCGAAATTTTACAAAATTATTCCTTATAAACTTTTTATTGATACAGCATAATTGGATGCAGTTTTGAATTTTAATAACAATTTAAGATTATAAAAAATAAAGATACCTTACCTTTAAACAAAATTGATATTCTTTATGAGACCTAGTATATAGTTGGAAATATTACATAAATATTTGCTATACTTTTTTTAGTTTAATGGGAATATTAGATGCAGTTTTTAAGTCTAATTACTTCTGTTTGATTACAATTTTAGTTATTAACAACAGTGGCTTAGCGTGCCTTGGAGGGGCCCTGTATCAACATTATATGGGGGCCCAAATGAAGGGTAAAGAGTTCCCACAAAAGGAACAAAACTCTTGCATTAAATTAAAATACATATTTATTGATTATAAGTTATCACTTTCTCCTAGAAATCGAAGTTTACTCCCAGTATTATGAGAAACATGACTTTGAGAGTAATAATGAACTATGTACTAATGAAGATTCTTATTATTGCTCGGTACAATACGTGATCAGGTATTTTCATGTATTGAAGGTTGCAATTGTTCATTCAGAAAACAAAATCCACCCTTGGCTACTGGTATATAAATACCATTGCAATCTAAATCACTCACAGAAGCTTAAATTTTGGGCATTTTTTTATAACCTCCTCTCTTTTCTTCATTTACTTTTCTTAGCTCCACTGGGATAATCTCTTTTTCTTTTACTCATTCTTTTCACAAATCAAACTAATTAGCCAATAAATAAATAATTATTGCTTGTTCTTCTGATTATATTCAGAAGAACAAGATTGTATTGTATTACAATGTAATAACGTTTGAACTTTGAACCGGAACGAAATAAAGCGCGTAAATATTGCTCCCTGGTTTGACATTATACATAGATTATTACGGGATTAACCCGTTTAAGTGAATGCTTAACCCGGGAAAAATACATTGCTTTTTTTTACTTTTGTCATTTCTGAAGTGAGAACTCTATAGGCACGTCTGACAGTTTTTATATATTTTTAATTTATTAAGTAACATTGAGGGTAACATTTTACTAATTTTTGCTTACACATTAGGGGCCTCTGCATCATTGATACGGCTGATACGACGGAAGTTACGCTCCTGATTAACAATAAAATATAAAGGTACTTCACTTTTAAGCAAAATCATATTTGCTGACAAAGCTCGTATACAATTGAAAAAGTGACATGTAATGATTACAGTATACGTATCTGACCGTGCAAAGTTTTTTATGAAGAATAACTTTTTCTCTACTTATTATTCATGAGTATCTAAGTTTTCCGCTTGAATCCAACTTACGAAGGCACACTGTTTATAGAGACTAACAGAGAACTTTCATATTTTAGTTTTTAACTGACATTTATTTTGATTTAAGACCAATCTATTTTCAACCCCAGGTTCAGAACAGAAACAATTCTTTGAATTTTAATATTGACGCCTCCACAAAAGTATAATAAAGTCTGTGAAAAGTTTTTCCCGTTTTTTTTTAACGGTATAAGCTATGTCCTAGAAAAAAATATGGGTTCACTTCACTTGGGTACCCCCATTAACAGAATCCAGTTTGAAGGATTGACGAAAGTCCTTCATTCGGTTTGGAGTACTCGCTCTTTCTGAAGTCGGTTAAAAAACAACAAGCGTTTTCAGTTTTCTTATAATCTAGATCACTTATAAAAAAGAATAAAAAGGGGAAGTAATTGGTTAAATAAAAATAATTAATATACAATGCGTTCAAAACGAACTGAAAAGTATACAATAATTTTCCTAGCTCCTTGGAGATATATAACCTCATACATTTTCTTAACCCCAGACAGATATCTACTGGCTCTCACTCCAGGTAAACAGTCCATTATCGAGCTGTTTTGCCGTGATCTATTGGAATTTCTTACAAACGTTTCGTCTGCAACTGCGGTAGATATCTTCAGCGGCACGGCTTAGGCTCGAATTGAATGGGATAGTCGAACGGTGGGATGCTAATATTTGATCTAGTCTTTCTGTATACAGCGTATCTTGATTGGCCAATGACTTAGGTATCGCGGATCGGAGAACGGGATACCATATTTTTTTTATTGACTTTCATACTGAATATGCCCAAAGTTGAAAGTGTCTGCTGGTATTTTTAAAAGTCAGGTTGTTAATTCATTTTACATAGAAGGCAATTTGGATGGCGTCAGGTACAAATAGTTACAGTTTCTATGGCGAAGGAGTTCCATTGCGTGACCAAGAAGATCTCCAGACTCAGCCCCACTAAATTATTTCCTATAGGTTATTTAAAATTACAACGTACGCAACTAAACTGCAAAACTTGGGTGAACAACTTTAAATGCTTGTTGTAGTTTAACTCACCTTTCCCTGCACTGATCGGATTGCTGATGGGTCTTGCTTTCACTGGATTAAAAAATATATATATTTGGCTTAAAAATATTTTAATATGCAATTGACCTCGAATTATTTTTGAAAATATTGTTGAGGAAGTCATTGCTAATTTTCCCTGTTCATTCTCTCTTTAGATTTTCCTGTAACAGATAAGTATTTAAAAATTGTAAATGGGTAAAAAAGTGAAGTAAAGCAATTTAAAAAAAACGGATTACTGGTCGTCTGTACAGAAATTCTTCCTCACAGATATTCTGAGAGAAAGAGATGTCTAGATTGAATTATACTTATTTGTGTTTGGAGCGAAACGTTTCAACACTAACTCTGTTGCACTGCAAGAAGAAGAATCCAGCAATGATGTTGTTGCAGGTCTTTGAGGAACTGTAAGTCGAAAAAAAGGATTTAGAGGTTTGGTGACTTTTAAAACTTTTCATTCACACGTTCAGAAGTACCAAACCCTAGTTAAAAAAAACAAATCTCTTTTAATCATGTGGATAAAAAATGATAAAAAACAACTTTGAGGAACTGTACACCAAAAACAAAGTACATTCAGAGTTCGTGCCCATGGAGACTTTTGATCCACGCATTCATAACTACCAAATACCAGAATTTCAAAGAAATTAGCGGAAGACCATTTTCCATAAGAATTCTGCAGGATCCTTTCTTTCGCACATATACAACATTCTCCAGGGAAACAGCCAGCATTTTACCGTGACAGTCAATTGTAGTAGTCATTTGTGACAGTAGAGCAGTTAAAGTTGTTATGCTTTAGTCTCACACGACCCTCGTCCACGAAGACGACCGCGACCACGTTGATTTCGGGAACTGCAGCTACCAATAGACTGAGACTCTTACCCTCACTATTGCTCTCTCTTTCTATCCATAGCACGATATTTCTGCATTTCAGGCTATCTCCAGAGGTACAAGCTGTAATGAATTAACTAAAAATGCCAACGTGACTGTTAATGTAAAGGAAAGGCAAAAAAGTCAAAAATGCCAAATATGTCAAAAATGACAAAAAAAATGTCAGATATATCAGAAATGCCTGAAATGTTAAATATGCCAGAAATATCAGAAATGTCGGAAATGTCAAAAATGTAAAAAATGCCAAAACGTCAAAAATAGCAATGAAAGGTCAAAATACCTGAATTGAAAACGGGAAAACCACTATATCAAATGTCAAAAATCTCAAATACGTCAAATATGTCTAGCTCTAATATTAAATTCGAAAATAATGTATTTTAGAAGCGGTTGTTGCCATATAATTTTCAGTCATGAGCTATGATATTCACAAAAAATCTACGGGATGTGAAATTAAAAAAATGTTCAAGATAAATATATCAAATAAGCCAAATTTTCTAGTCTGTGCGAAGCCGATTAGGGTGAGCTAGTAATGCAATAAAATAAAAATCTGCAAATGCATGCGTATCCAGTGACTGAACTATTAGGTAACTAGAGGTTTTTAAGTGATATAATACTTAACAACAGTTAAATGCTCTATTTTGAAACGTTGTTAAATTTGCTCTTTTGACTGAGCGATTGAATTCGAATAATTATATCAACGTTGGTGGTCGTCCTCGCAAACGACTGACATGTTGAAACGAAACAAAAGAAACCAGGATAAACCAAAAAAACTCCATCCTTGAGATTTGCGAATATGATCGCTTTTCAGCGATACGCTTCAAATATAAAACAGAAATTCCACACGTAAAAAATTCTCTCCAGAGTAACAGCCAACCTTTTAGCGTGACAGTAGAGCAGTTAACTTGCCGTATACCTTAATCATATGGTTGTTAAGAATGACCGGGTCGACATTGAAAGGAAACTCGTATATACGGCACCGTAAACTCGACTTTAACGTTCGCTTTTATAGCGACGACATGAATGAAGCCGATCGGGACAAATCAGGGACGTTGATTAATAACTGCAACCCCATTATGTTTGTGCGCGAGTTAGTGAAATTAATTCTGTCGTTGATTTATTAAGCACAATAATGGGATAATCGCGGAAATTCAGGAGGAAACTCATTGAAAGTGAAAACTTGTTTCCGAAAGTTACGATTTTCTTTAATTAAAATTGTCTTCTGAGCAGATGAATATTTAGGAAGTCATTCCAGTTGAAACAAGAGCTTTTAATTAAAGTTAGATAACTGAGAATTTGCAGTTTAAAGTGCGAATATTGTTATGTGCTTAGGCTCGATTTATTCCAAACCAATTATTTTCACTTTAAGGCTCCGTACATCTGATGAACGGAAATCCTGATAGAATCACTTTTGTGCCTGTCAGTTTGTCACAGACTATTTTCTCCGTCATTACTGAACGTAAATAATTTCGGAAACATTGTAGAGATTTTTGATTATTTTGCCTGTTCATTAAAGAAACGCTAATGAAGAGTCAAAATAAAAAAAATGAGTCAGGTAAATTTCGTATCAGTAGTTTGGTGCCCTTTATCAGAAGGGCATAGCTTAAATGAAAGAAAACTAAATAGAAACTAAATATTAAAAAGACGGCAGCATTTATATGATTACTTGGAAGTACACCACAATTGTTGGACAGTTTGTATATTTCAAATTATCCAAACGTTTCACGGTCTAAATCAAATCCCGTTTTCAATGGGAAAATAAACAATAAACACAACTGAATAAAGAAATTACAAATTAAAAAGTTCTCAACGACAAATTTTGTATTCACAATTTGACATTAAATGTTTGATGTTACAAGAATTCATTCGATAGCTGGTGCAATCGGCCATCATCCAATTCTCATCCAATTCGTGGAAGGGAAATGTTTTGTCTCTCAACAAGCCGACCGCTGCCGTTACTGGGAATTCCCTTAAATCTTCCAGAACACATGAAAAAAGTTTCCCGATGGTTCGTTGACTTGCCAGAATAATTCCGAGAGAAATATATAAATACGAACAGCTGGCGATGGATTTATTGAGTATTCAACGGTCGTATAGCTAAGTAGAGAAAAATTGTATGAGTTGGACGGTGTTTTTAAATAAATCCAAGAACTGAACCCGAGTGTGAAAATAAAAACATTACAATAATATAAAGTGATGTCGCTAAGATAATTTACTGCTAATTTTATAAATACAGGTATCACTTAAAAAATCTAAAGACCACGTGAAATAACAAATCTAGCTTCTTTCAAATTGATTCATTTCAGAGTATTACTTGTTTTGAATATTGTTTTAATATAAAATCTTTTCAATGTTTCTGAAAGACCCTGTTTGTATGGTATGGTTGTTGTGATAATGTGATTATCATGGGTATTAGTATTGTTTGGGGCAAGTTATTGTTGAATGTTTGTGCTTGTTTGGTAACGAATCATGTTCTAATCGTTCCTTAGGAAGAGTTTTGGCGACAGGGTCATTATTGTATAGGTTTATAATGTCAAAACTTGCTAGTGTGAAAGTTTTTTTTTGTATTGCATATGCTGTAATTTGTCTAAGCAATGTACTCCGTTTTTAAGATGAAAATTGGAATTACCTGTAAGCGGAGAAATGCTGTTTAGAAGAAATTAGTTCACTGCAAGAACAATTTATAGAAGTGACAATTGGTTTTAAAGGGCTTTATGAATGTTAGGTAAACTAAATAAATCTGGTGGCTAGAAGTTTTGCAATCTTATATAATAAATTCATGTCTGTGATTGTGTAGTGAGGGTATATTTTGTTTTCAACAGAATTCTTAAGATCTTTGTTTAATTTAGTATATTGTCCTTGGATGATTATTTCCATTATCTGCAAGTAAAACTTTTATAGTACTGCCATCTTTTAACGTTTTAATTACAAGTAGTACATTTTTAGAAACTTTAGTTTTTGATATGTATAGGTATCTGAAGTTCAATTTTTGCTTTTATACGATATTATTGAGCTTCACTAAAGTTTAATTCATTTGCAGTTAGTTCTATAAAACTAATAATATCAAATTTTGAAATAGTTTTTCGACAATATGTAAAGTTTTGGCCCTTTTGTAAAACTGAAGTTTCTGAAATATTTGTTTTGTGCATTATTTTTTGGTATATTGTATATTTCAGCAATTTTGGTGTTATTCCCAAGAAATCATAAAAATCTAAACAAAGATATGCCACAACTATCACTTAGGAAAAATTACAGCATTATTCTGACTGGAAGCAAGTTAAAGGGACATAAGAGAATTCATGTGAAGGCTCTATTCTAGACCATCAAACGTTTTAACTCACATTTTATGTATGAAATCTAACAACAAATAAAACCAGTATTACCCAATAATACTCAACATAAATATCAACAGGCAAATCGGAATCCATTTCTACCTTCAAAATGAAAATTGATGTAATCTTAATAATCACTATACAAAAATAGAAATTTAAGCATCTCTGCAATGACCAAAACTAGAGACATTCAACACAAAAATATCACAAACAACAGAAAAAGTGCTAGGTTGAGAAAATTTATGAATGGGTGCTAAATATAGGACAGAATGGAGCGAACATATCAGAGGAAAGTTGGCAGAATGTATTGTAAAGGAACAAGAGACAACTTATTTCCGGAAGGTATATGATAAAAGAAAGATGCATCAACTTGAGCTGAAGAAATAATAAAAAACAACAACACTTTAAATTAAATAAACACCACGAAGGGATCGAGATCTGTTCAACTATCGCTATTAAAGCACGGCTTACAACGTTTAAAATCGTCCCGCCACCACATTCCGTTACTCATTAGTCATGCAACTCGCCCATCCATCATCATAATTGTAGCTGCCCTGACCAACGCCCCCTGTTACAGAAAGGTCTTCACTTAACCCGCTCTCTTCTACCAACTTAAGACTCCTAACATTTTCGTAACTCGGATTTTAATTCGTAATATGATTCACACTAGAAAATCTAATGCACGAACCGCTGATTCCCACCGCGTTCTGTCGAAGAACATTTGAGACCACCAATCTAAGTCATCCTCTCGAGGAGAAAGTCAACTTATAAATCTAAGGGAGACTTAATGACTTCTGTGAAAGGTAGGAGACTTGGTCTCAAGGGACTCCGTGCCCTAGCACCTTGGATTCATATTTTTCAATTTCTTTATTTTTTCTTTTGCTTTTCAACTTTAATTTAATTTATCGTTTTTCTCATGTTGACTTTGTAGTTGAGACTTTTTCCGACTAGATGTAGATATATATTTGGTCATTACAACTACACTAAATATACAACATATATGCAAATGGTATAGGAACTAATACGATTTTTCTATTCCAGGATGAAACAATGGACCCGAGTGTGACTGAAACCTACATGGGTGAATGGAAGAACGACAAGAGATCCGGCTACGGTATCAGCGAAAGATCCGATGGACTCCGCTACGAAGGTGAATGGTACGCCAACAAGAAGTACGGATACGGAGTAACAACTTTCAGTAACGGCGAAAAAGAAGAAGGCAAATACAAAAACAACGTACTCATCACGAGTCAAAAGAAAAAACTATTCCTCATGCGCAGCGCCAAATTTAGAGAACGAATAGACGCCGCAGTAAATGCCGCCCAAAGAGCCTCGAAAATAGCCTTACAAAAATCGGATATAGCGATTAACAGAACTGCGACGGCAAGGGGAAAAGCCGAGCAGGCAGACATCGCAGCTGCTCATGCCAGAGAGGATTCAGATATCGCTGAATCTGTAGCTAAGAAATTCGCGCCAGATTTTAAGCAGCCCGGTTTGGAACGACTCAGAGCGAGACAAAGGCTACGAGAACAAAATCAAACTAGCATCGACAACAATTTGCTTAGCGCTAACTTAACGAATAAGCTTCCTAATCAAATTCCCAATCAGATCGGTAACCAGATACCTACTAAGCCGAATCAGATACCTAACCAAATACCTAACCAAATTCCCAACCAAATTCCTAACCAATTACCTAACCAAAATATTCCCAATCAATTAGGCAACAAACCGTTGAACCCGACGACCAATCAGCAGATATATAACCAAAGTCTGCACAACCAACAGCAAACACCTTATAACGATCCAAATAGCATAGGCAATAAATCTAATAACCCTTATAATAATCCCACCTCACATAATCCTTATAGCAACCCGGGAAACCCATCCAATACGGCTCATGTCGATTTCTCACCGAGTGTAACACACAATTCCATGGGTGCACCCAATTCGAATCCTGGAAACGAGTACGGGGGTGGTAGTGGTGGAGGTGGTTCTGTGATGAACAAAACCAGGAATTCTCTAACAGGAGAAGAAGCTTTAAGCAACACTTCGAGGAGGTTCTCGAGGAGAGTCTCAGGTGATAGACCCTACTTGGGCAACATTGGTCAGCAATCCTCCATAGACCATTTCGACCATTACAAGAGGCCGCCTAGCAGAGACTCTAGCGTTGACAGGTAAGTCATTATTACAAAATTTAGCCCCTATATCTTTCTGCATTATTATATCGAATGCACTAACGAATCTTTCTGATTTGTCAATCTAAAGAGATGTAAAACGGACCTTTATTTCACTTAACACAAGTCATCAATAAGACGACAGTCAATTCAAAAGTATCGTTTGGTTGTCTCTGGTTTATGTAAACCTTAAGTGTTACATAATAGCACGCACTAGACAGAACTGATATCCTGACGACCTAAATAGAAGTAGTAAAATGACAGTACAGCAAAGTACAGCAGATTTAGTTTAACTCAGGTTACTACTAAATAAATAAAATTGTTGCAGTTTTTCCTTGATAGAGCAAATAGTCACATAACGAGACTAGGGTGGTACTAAATGCATGCATAAGATGGACAAGATAGAGTACTTTGGAATAGAAGTTAAGGGATATAGAAGCCTAACTATAGGATTTAAGAAGAAAAGCAATATCAATAATGAATTATTTCATTGATTTTTTATTTCATACTCTTCGTGTTTTGATTTTTGTCCGCTTCGTCACAATAAACTGGTATTCTTAAACGTGGAACTTGTTAGTTCTTTGGGATACTGAGCACTGCTGCCCCTCTTCTTTGAATCTCGCTCTTCATATTTGCAAAAATTTGTTTTCAGACTGGGAATAAAAGAACATCTTTAAGGCAATTATGAACCATCTGCAAATAAAACTAAATAAAAATTTCCTAAAAAATTGTAGGATACAAAGGACCCCCTCTGTGACCCTCTTTACCTTAGCACCAGAATGCAAACAATGAATACTACTCTTTTCCTTAGGTATACATCGTGTTATTAGGTATCGTAATTTGACAGAGATGTTCTTCTTCATCATCTGCTGTATCGGTATCATCTGCCGTTCGCGATCAACATAGCGAATGCTTTACGGTCTTCTACCATTTGTAAAAGTTGTCCAAGAAAACATATTTCTTCCTACTCCTCTTTGACCATCAATTTTTCCATAAATAATCAGCTTCAAGATCCTACATCGACTTTCTGTCCAGATAAGACATTTTCCCATATTTCATTATTATTACTAATTTCCTATCCTGGTTGATTCTTCTTAGCACTTCTTCGTTGGTTATGTGTGCTGTCCAAAGTATTCTAAATATTCTTCTATGTATCGACATTTCTACTCCTTGTAGGTCATTGTTGACATTTTGGCGGTCCATGCCTCCATACAACAGAACCCACTAAACATAACACCTAACCGTTCTTTGTCCTAATTAAATTTAAATTAAATACAAGTGGTGAATCATTTCAATTGGAATTCCGTTTAATTGAAGTCTAATACCCAGATGCGAGTTACGGTTAATTTGGCTAATTTGTGTTTAATAACATTAATTTCTATCCCCATTTCTTCTCCCATCTCGTAAATACGATCAATCATGATTTGAAGACCTTCGACGCTCTATTTTAGTCCCATATGGTTGATATTCCATTGCTTTTTTAAATAATTGATCTCAATATGTATTGAACTCAGTGAACCTACAGGCATCTAAGGTCCTTTGTGTCTCTTGGTCTTCAACCATAAGGCCACCGAAAAAACTGAATAACTAGACCTAGTTGTTCTAAGGAAAGAATTAACAAAGACATGTAAGATTTGAGAATCTATGAAATGGGTAGTTCTTGATAAACGTTTTAGAATATAAACTTAGAAACAATTCACTCAGTTTTATAATGATTTCATAAATTACCAAGAGTCATTAATAAATAATTAATAATCTATTTTTCTGCTTTAGATATTCCAGAGCAACTGGTAGACTAAGCAACGCCATGAATTCCCGGCAACCTTCCGTCGATCGAAACTCCATGCCTCGACCCTCAGAAACCCCTGATCGAACGCAAAGAGGTCCTTCAGCAGTCAGGGGCACCACTCCAGCTCCCATGCCGAACAACCAAGGTGTGAAAAACGGCTCAGTGATGACGGGCAACGCAGTTAAGAACAATCCAGGCCCAGCACCTGTAGTCCCTCCCTTCGAGGAAATCATCCTTAGAAAAAGAGGCTTAGGTCAAGACATCGTACCATCTCCGAATCAACCGAAGAGGACGGAGAGCCTCTTCGTGCCGGGGCAGACGCAGGCACAAGCCGTAAAGGTTAGTACGGACAAGGTCAGTAATTCAGATCTGAGTAAGGAGTTTGTATGGATTTTCGCAAATTGATGGTGGATACTGCTTTCGCTTTGAACAGAAAACTTCTACGACAGTGCTATTCTCACGTTTCTGCAGAGACCAAAGGCAATGTTCTTTTGCTAACAATGTTTCTGATGGTTTTAGCAAAGGGGTGCAGTTTATAAAAAGTCTAAACTAAATATTTTTTTACAATGTAACCAAATTAATGGTTTCCAAAATTAATGTTTTCATTTTTGCGATTGATTTTTGTGACTAACAATTCGCAAAATCTGTCAGGAACAGAATTCTATGTTTATTAAGTTCGGTTTTGGATATTTATATTAACAAAAACAATAAAATTTGTTTCAAATACGGCACGTGTTACTGTTCATCTTAAATAATGATCTGTCATTTTTGGGTATTCAGAGCTGTTGGGTATTCAGAGCTGTTGTGGTCCAGTTGATCGTTATTCTTTTGAGATCCGCACTATGATATCTACAACTGTTCTTTCCCTCCATTTTGCGTAAATTGTAATAATAATTTGTTCAAGTGCGAGTTGGACTCGCTTACTTAGGGTTCCGTACTACCCTTCAAGATTCTAATATTCCAGTTTCAGACAAGCAGGGAATGAGTGCATTTTCTTATATTTACCCTTATATCTTTTAAAGGAAGCGTTTTAAATTTATAAAAAATATACACTTTCATTTTCTCCACATAGACTTTTTATTTTATCTGCTTCAAGATTCACTTGATTTTTATCAGAATATATACGTATTTAATTTTCTAATTTGGCCCCCAAAAATTAACATTAGAGTTTTATTTTACTAATAAATTGTCAGAGAAATCTTTTATAATCTACTGTCTGAGTTTTGAGGCTCTGTGGATTGGAAGATAAAGGGCAAAATACGTCAAGTTTTAAATTATTAATTATTAAATCTGTTATTCAAATTATTAAAAAATACAAATAAAATATATTTTTCAAAATTTAAATATTGTAGTTTCTAAAGTGAGAATTAAGTCGATGTTTAATATTTTTGTTAATATCTTTTAAACAATGATTTAAAAACATTATATATTTGTAATTCACATAATGAGCCTTTTATCTGATATATTACAGGATGGTTTTGAAAATTGAATCTTTATTTTCCATTTAATTATATAATTTATCCCTAAAATTACTATGGCGGTTTTCTAATAATTTATTTTCCCTTTAATTCTATTATTTGGGGGCCAAATAATAGAATTAGGTATTTTTTCATATTTTTCAAATAAACAAAAAAATGTAGGTCTTATAGTTTGGGGAATAACGGGGGAAATGGGTAATTTTTTTAAAATATTTTTTAATATATTTTAAAATATTCATTTGCAAAAAATTAAAAAAATATATTTGTATTCGTCATAATGAGCCCTGTGATTTGATATATTACATGACCCGTTAGAAACAATTATAATTTTTTATTTTCCGTTTAATTCTATAATTTGCCCCCCAAAATGAATATTAGGGGTTTCTCCTTATTTTTCCAGTAAAGTTCAGGTAAGGGGCTATACTTCAATTTTTTTCAAAATTTTTCAGCTTATGTTTTTGGAGATAAGGGGGGGGGGGAATGGGTAATTTTTTTTATATTTCTCTTAATATCTTTTAATTAATTTATTTTACAAATATGAAAAAAATATATTTGTTTTCGTCATAATGAGCCCTTTGATTTGATATCTAACATGATGGATTAGAAACAATTTTAATTTTATATTTTCCATTTAATTCTATAATTTGCCCCTCAAAATAAAGATAAGGGGTTTTTCCTTATTTTTCCAGTAAAGTTCAGGAGAGGGGCTATACCTCCATTTTTTTTTCAAAATTTTCCAGCTTATGGATTCGGAGATGGGGGGAGATGGGTAATTTTTTTTATATTTTGGTTAAAATCTTTTAATTAATTTATTTTAAAAATATGGAAAAATTATATTTGTTTTCGTCGTATTGAGCTCTTTCATTTGATATATAACATGATGGGTTAGAAACAATTTTAATTTTATATTTTCCATTTAATTTTATAATTTGCCCCCAAAATAAATATTGGGGGTTTCTCCTTATTTTTTCAGTAAAGTTCAGGTGAGGAGCTATACCTCCATTTTTTTCCAAATTATCAGCTTATGGTTTCGGAGATAAGAAGGGGGGGAATGGGTAATTTTTTTTATATTTTTGCTAATATCTAATTTATTTATTTTAAAAATATCTCAAAAATATATTTATTTTCGTCGTATTGAGCCCTTTTATTTGATATATAACATGATGGGTTAGAAACAATTTTAATTTTATATTTTCCATTTAATTCTGTAATTTGCCCCCCAAAATTAAAAGTAGAAGTTTCCCCTTATTTTTCCATTTTTCCAGTAAACTTCAGGTCAGAACCTATACCTCTAATTTTTTTCAAAACTTTACGTTTTATAGTTTCGGGGATAAGGGGGGGGGAATGGGTAAATTTTGCTATATTTTCGTTAATATCTTTTTAAATATATTTTTTTAATCTTTTATTCGTGTTCCTCAGAATGAGACCTTTCATTTGATATATTACATGATGCGTTTGAAATTTTTTTTATTTTTAAATTTTTATTTAATTCTATAATTTGCCCCCCAAAATTAGTATTAATCGTTTTTCCTTATTTTTCTTGTAAAATTCGGGCAACGTTCTATATTTCCTATTTTTTTCAAACTTTCAGGCACAGTAGTTTCGGAGATCAGGGGGGGGAACGGTCGATTTTTTTAGTTTTTCCCCCCAGAAGTACCCCTAAAATCAAAAATTTTTTTTACGATATGTACTCCTGATCGGGTCACCAAACTGTATATTTATACCAAATTTCAACCTTTTCCGTCCAGTAGTTTAGAAGAAAATTGCTGTGATGTGACAGAGGCAGAAATCCTGAGTGATATTATAAGGGTATCCGTATATTGTATATACGGAACCCTAAAAATGGGGTTTTGTATTAACTGCATAGGTTAAAACAGTCCTCCCTTTGTGCAATGACAGGACTGCCTGTTTTAAATGTTTGTCACTCTATCACAAGGTTGTTCCTAATGTTCCGCATTTTTTGACTGAGACGTTTTCAATATTTCAATCTTTCTTGTATTTCTATGAGGTAGGTAGATATTGGTTTCTCATAATTTTGGTTTTATTTTAATTTATTTCCTTTTATGACCTTCCTTTTTGCCTACTATATTGTATCAGGCTTTTTTCGAATCTGCTACTAAAACTTTGCCATCTGAAAATTCAAATTAATCATTTTTTCTTCATTAATCTATTCCAGAGTTTTAAACCATGCTCTAGGATTGCAGTGAATAATTCTGGAGATATGTTGATAAATGTTGCAGTACCATTCATATATTCTGCATTTGTATGAATAAAAATATTTTTTTAGGTTTAAGACTCCTTCTGAAACTTGAATAAAATCGGGGTTACAACCTGTTCTCGATTGGTTGAAATGAAGTTTATTCTCTAGTCTGTTGGCAATATTGTTCTACTCAATTAGATAAATAATTGAAGTAAATTTAAATTTTGTCTTCGTAAAATGGAACTTTAGCTAAATTATTTAATTTAGTTATCTATATTTGTAGTGTTGATATCCTTCGCAATATCGTTTTGAACATTTTAAGGCTCAAAAACAAATTATTTAATTTGATAACACACATCATTCACAGATACATTCAAGAACATCAAAAATGTTAAAAAAAAACAGCTCAGTATCTTTACCTCAGGTCCACTTCTTTCTCTAAAGAAAAAACAAAAAAAAAGAGAAATATGTGTTGTATCTGGTATGTAGGTATGTTCTATAATAAAATGACAAATAGTTGAACTGTGCATACTAAATCCAAAAGAGGTTGCTATTTGTCATGCTGTCATTTTACTAAACACTCCATTCTGTTTATATTACAGCACCATATCAATTGCCTATATTCTATGTTGTCTAAAATATTTCATTTCTGCCACTTTGAGTCTTTTTTGGTTCCAGTTGTTATTTAACAATTTTCTGTTCCGTATTTGCTTAGACGTTAAAGAGTAGCTTGGTAAGTATGTAATACACACTGACACTATTGTTTCATATCGATTAAAAAAAGATTTGAAGTCTTGACTTTCTACTTTTTGTTTAGTGGTAGGGGGTCAACTAAACTAGATTCTTGTTTGTTCGAATAGGACTCACAACCTATTCAAGTCTATTGTACGTCTTCCTGTAGAGTAGGTAATGTAAACGTAACATTTAGAAATGTACTCTAATTAATCTAATTTTAAAACAGCAATAATCTTTTGGTGTTTTAATTATCTTGTCATATTAACAGTTACTTTTATATGGAAACTTTTATGATCCTACTACAACAATTATAAATTCATGGAGGGGTTTGCCTAATTGTCACATGTATACCTTGAGAGTTCTAGGTTGTCACTTTTATCTGTTTTGTGGGTCTTATGCCTATGACACTTGTCTCGTTCTCATTTCGTTCTTTTTGTTGATTTTGCCACTACCTAATTAAGAAAATCTTGCAATTAGTGATATCCCTTTATCCATAAGTGTTTCCTGGTTTCAATATAGCAATTCAGTATTTCAATTCTTGTGTAATACTAACGGTTCATATTATATTACCCAGTTTTCTTCTTTTTAAGGCATCTCTATTATTATTTGCTACAACTTGGTATAATTTTTACATGCAAGGACTTTCATGCCCACACAAAACCTGCTAAGAACTCTGTCCAATTAGCCTTTTTCAAGTGTAAAAACTAAAAAATTGTCTCCCGGTTCTAGGCAATTCAATTACATGTAAATTGGTATCGAAGGGAAGAGTAAGATTATCGAAAGAAGCAGGCTTCTTAAACTATGAATTTTGGGTAGTTTTGCGTGGTTGTCGTGGACCTTTTTTCGAACGCTTCATCTACAACCGCAGCAGACATCCTCGAGCAAGTTAGCACCAATTAACAACAACTTCAACTTAGAAACTTCAACATATATTGATACTAGATATGCCAACTTTTTGTTATCAAGGGACCAACGGCCATATAGCTTTAAAATACGGGATATCTATTTGTCATACAAAAATACAAGAAATGCACGTCGCTTGGCTAAGTTTGTAGATACTGTGATTTTAAGACTAGACGAAATTACAATATCCCATTTTAATGCCAATGTAAAATGTAAAATTTAAAAAAAATGGAGTATTAATATATGCTGTAAACCAGATTAATTCCAGAACATTGCCTTGTTGTGATCCTAGTATTCGGGAATTTTAGGTTCAAAATAAGGTACAAAGAACTCAACTTTCTAGAAAAGCTGGCAGCTTGGCAAATAGTGGTATGTTTTAATAATTTATTTTTAAATTCAGGGTTTGAGGGAATATTAAATTAATTGTATATCAACTAAAACGTTTGTTACAGGAGAAATCATGCAACGGCAGTAACATTTTAAAATCTGAGTTTTATCAGTAACAGTCTACACACATATTTCTCTTTACGTATTTTTTATGAATACCTATTTATAAGAACACGATATAGATGAGTTTCGGATAACAATTGAGACATAGACTTTTTGAAGTTCTCTAGTATGGCAGCAACGGATGTGTTGGGATTCTGGGGTATCGTATTGTAATGTTTTTATTTTCACAATCGGGTTCAGTTCAGTTCTTGGATTTATTTAAAAACACAGTCCAACACACTCTAATTTGTGTCCACTATTTTAACACAATTTATATTCACCGAGCTATTTACAATTTATCTCTGCTTAAATATACGGCTGTCGAATACTGAATGAATGCTTCCTCAGCTCTCCGTATTTCTCTCGGAATTCTCTAGTAAGTCAAAGAGCCATCGAGACATGTGTTCTCGAAGCTTCGACTAAATTCGACGAATTCCCATTAACGTTAGCGTTCGGCCTCGGGTCGGTAGACATCAATATTTCGGCTTCCTAAAAATATCGCAGGAATGTCGCTTCCACAAATTGGATGATGGCCGATTGCACCAGCTATCGGATGAATTCTCGCCACAGTATATTCGTCTAATCTCTTTTAGTGTTCGCATTAACGTGGTTGTGTCTATATATGTTTTTGGTTAGGAAATTGTCAGGAGCTCATCCTACGAAGGAATGAATATATGTCACTATAGGATGAATTACTAACACATTTTTGTAAGAATTAATTGTTAATCATCAGAAATACAAGTCTACCAATCCATTTTAAGAAAGTCAGATCACAATTCATTGAAATAGTTCACCAGATTTAACTTCACTACATGTTTCTTCTCCTACACTTTAATTTTACCTTTATATAAATAATTTAGATAGTATCACATTTGTTTACTTTCACAAGCGCAAATATTTACATAACTTCGACAAAACATCTAAAACCGACTAGCTGAGTCAATTTTTTATAATTTTATTGCTTCTCGTCAAGTCGAAATGGAATAAAAATAAATTATATCAACGTTCAATTGTGTTGGTATTTTGGGACAGTTATTTTGCGCTTGGCTAAAATAAAAATAAACATGGTGAACAATTTATGGATGCTACCTCAGTGGAAGACGGTAAATTAACAATGCTGGTTTCGTTGGTAGTGAATCCGAGAAATAAGGCTGTTATTAAA
Organism: Octodonta nipae; assembly: GCA_034190945.1. Lineage (NCBI taxonomy): Eukaryota > Metazoa > Arthropoda > Insecta > Coleoptera > Chrysomelidae > Octodonta > Octodonta nipae. The sequence continues at coordinate 14,816,438 of CM067223.1, forward strand.
ATAACTTCGAATATGTGCTGCCAAAATTCCGATTTTTTCCATATTTCCGCCTTGCCGGTTTTGTTCGGTCTGAGTCATAGAAAAGGATTTGGCGGCGTTTTGATTTTAGTGAATGACATAAGCGTAAGCAATAATTTAGTATCGAAAAAATAACGGTAGCTGTCGACAACTTCCATACTTTTTCCAGCGGTATAGAGTTCAACGACCTATATAACTGCATTTTTGTCAAAAATGATCATATAAGTGCAAAGTTTATCTTGACTTTCTGAAAAAATTGAGGAATGCACTCCAAAAAAAAATCATTTTTTTATACTATATTATACCTGATATTCGAAATTTTACAAACCTTTGAACACAAGGCAATATATTGTTTCTGTATTTGCAATACTTGTAAGAGTCAAACATTTTGCATACACATTGTGTATCTGAATGCGGAGAAACGTTTAAGGGTTCCTTAATTGGTTTCCGATTCTTTTTTTTACAAGTGCCGCATTCTTATAGCGTGTAGACGATTGTTAAACTGCCTAAAATTTCACCACACCTGAAAGTAGTAATTAAGCAGGAAAATGCAATGTTTTTCCACATTTTTCACGATTTTTATTCAATTTTTGTAGACCGAGAGATCTGAATTAGAAGTTCAACCACGATTTTCTGAGTCCTGCCTTTTGGAGTACTGAAAGGTTCTATGAGGTACTTACAATTCCTTGAAAAATCCTAGAGTTTCCTAGGGGATTTTCCTGTGAAAATTAGAATTTCCAAACAAGAAAACAGTAGGTGCTGCGACGATTTTTTGAGTACTGCCATGTTAATAAAACGATAGGTTACCATCGATTTTATCACGATATTTTTTTGGCAGGAGGAGAGAAATGGGTCTAAGGGTAGAAATCGATATATGAACATGTAAGAAAAATTATTAATTTTGAATGATTTTCTGAGTCCTGCCAACTATAAAAATGAAAAATTTTTATCTTAAAATGATCAAAAAATTTACCACAAAACATGGCTCTTTATCAACATTGGTCAAATAACATTCGCTGGCAAAATAGGCAATGCTTAGATGTTGAAAAAAGACAAAATTCTTTTACTCATATGCATCGTGTAGGGTCGCAATAACTTAGCTACACCCAATACTGTGAAAAAAGCATCATTAATAATTACAATTGCTCTACACAGGGCAGAAATTTGGGATATATTACTATAAAATGGAAAACAGTGGAAACAGATTTTTGGTGACATATCTGTTGCCTCACAAAAAATTGAGCAAGGTACCTGGAAAACAAAAAACAAATTAGCGTAGCAATCGAGATAACAGACTCTATCTAAAGTCGAAATCTAAATTGGTATGGACCTTAATATAAACGTCAGTCTTTAAAGAACTCGTCGGCCTGGGACCCAATACAATGAAGAAGATCTGGAAGATTCCCAAAAACATGGACAGAAATTGGATTGGAATGTTTTGCCTCTAATTTTCACCACAGATGTCTGACTTCTATATTCAGTATCCCATAGATAGTAAAAACCCAAATTCGAAGCCTGTTCTCGTACTGGATGGAAAACATATGGAAGGAGTGCAAAAATACAAATACCTTGGTTGCGTCATAAATTCCCAAATGGATCCAGATGAAGAAATTAAGAACAGAATAGAAATGACTCGAAAAGCATTCGTCAAATATTCCTCAATGTTTACAAACAGGAATCCACATCAAAATAAGGTTCATAGAATGAGTAGGGATTGCGTCCCTTGGGTATGAGAAAATTTTGAAGGTCGTGGGAAAAGGCGGCATCCTTTGATGTTTGCCGCGGGTGGTCGAGGGGTAATTAATGTGTGATAAGAATGTAATGCGATGTTAAGCGTGTAAGAAGGTGTCAGGGTAATAAAAAGGTGTGATAATTGGATGTAATGGAATAATTTATGGTGTAAATTATTATAAGGTAAATATGGTGGTCCTCGGTCGGGTGATTAATTAGATGTTAAGCATGTAATGAGATGTAATATTACGGGGTAATAAATGTGTGACAAGTGGATCTAATGAGATAATTTAGGGTACGTAACCCTCAGTATAAAATAGATATTTGAATAATAAAGACGTGCATGATACTATTATTTAAGACGGTGGCTACGCTAGCTAACAGTTTGATTATATTGACCTTTATTAAGGTAAAAGCTTGTTCAGAATCCAGTGGTAAATTAAGTAACAATTAGTGACGGCACATTTGTATTGCCCACAGTAACTTCGATGATAACTACGAGTTCTTGGTAATGATGATGTTAACTGTAAATCAGCCTCAATCGCAGTTTTCAACGTTATAGCATCTCTGATACTTTTCAAATTCACCAGCTTTAGATGCTCGAGTCTAAGTTCGTTGAAGCACTTTTTAGCTATCAAATTATATTCATGTGTATGTTAGAGGCCACCAAAAATACCATTTGCTACAGACGTCTCTCGAAAATACCCTGGACTGACAAACAACGACGTACTAAGAGAAACATGATACATAGGACTAGCGTTGGGTTTTAGGACTCTTTTTAGTGAGCTGGCTCATTTAGTTCAGCTCACCAAAACGAGTCGTTCACAATGAGTCGTTCATTTGAACGATCTCCTAAAACACAGCTGTTTACCCTTAGGCGGATTTATATAATGTCTCTACTGGTCAAATTAATATTAATGTTTTGCTGAGTCATAATGTAAAGATCATTAATTTACGTAGATACAAAATTTTTATTTTTGTATTATTTGGTAACAAAAATAATAAAAAAACTCTAAACATTAAAATGTAAACGTTCTAAACTCTCAAAACACATAAAATTATTATGCTTACTTATAACCCAAATAAAAATTTATACAACAAAAACACTGCAAAACAATAACAACCCTGTGCCTTAGTGCCTGTCATAATAAAAATTTAAAATACCCATTTATGGATTCGTTGAAAATAAAAACTTCCGACGAAATTTTAAAATACTCTTTTCTCTCCACTGCTCCGAGCCGAGGTGACTGTGCCGGTCGAAAGATTGAACGATGAACGAATCAACCAGTCTAGTCCGCGATTGAACGTTGAACGTTTAGCACATCCTACGACTCTCGATTCGCTCGAGCTGATTGACTCTATTAATGGCGAACTGAACGAGCTATTTGACTAAACTGTACCGCTCATTCGTGGCACATGTAAAAGAGTCGTTCATTTTGAACGACTCATTCACGAACGACCCAAGTCTACATAGGACACATCCTACCCGGCGACAAATACCTACTGCTACTAGAGATGTGCAGGTCCGGATGGACACGCAGGCTCGGACCTGCATCCCTAGTGTTAATGATGGATGTACATACGACGGTAACTCGGACACAGATCCGCGGACCTGTCAGAGTGGCAAGAAACGCATGCAATGAGCGGTATGTACTGAATATAGTTTAGAGATGTGTAGGTTCGGATTGATACGAATCGTCGGACCCGTGTGACTGAAGGATGTACATCGTTACCGATCGGCGGAACCACTTGTTGATATTTTATGCGGGAGCGGCATTGAAACATGCCCTGAGCGGTACTGAATCAATCATAGCGGTATTACCGATAGTTTGATCACATATATTTTTGGTTCATAGTTATATATTTTTAATGTTTTCGCTGTCTAATATGGCTATTTTTAATTTGTATTTATTATTTTTGATAAATAATTATCGTTTTCTCGTAATTTTATTAAATAAATTGTAAAAAACAACAATTCAGCGCCATAATGTCTTAACAGTATTACAATCCAACACTCCGCCAGCAGTCCGACTCCGGTGATCATAGTTAGTCAGACGGACCCATATGAGTTCGACGGACTCGGGTCCTGGATGTACATCTTTGGAACTGGATCCATATCCCGGTCCAACTCCGAATTATGAGCGGACCTATCCATCTCTAACTGCTACAAATCATAAAGCAGGGAAGAGTAAAAACTCTGACTCCGAAACTCAAGGGAATGGATAAATCTTAATGTCGAAGAACTGTTTCATATTACAAACGACAGATACGCATTTAAAACCTTCAGTGAGAAGACGGCATGAACAGAAGAATTTGTGTTCACTTAAACATTTCATATAAAGTAATGGTGATTAGAGGCAACTGTTTTGCAACATTTTGTATATACTTCTGTGCCAAGCCCCTAAACACGTATACCCCGGCAAAATTGCAACGTATGTAACCTTTCAACAAACTTCAAAAATAAAATCCATTAATGAACCCACGCCAAATTACTGCTCCAACAAAAAAAAATCGAATCGCACCAGACGAACTTTCCTCGTTGCAAGAATCCATTTCGGATGCACGTACATCCACACAATTAGTCAGCATCATAATTCACGAAACTTTTCATCTGATAAGCCGTCAAAAATCTCTCGAAGTAAGATCTCAGACTTTACAACTTCCTCGTTCTCTTAATTAATTCTGAGCCGACCGCACGATGATATTTCCGTCTCGGGCGTCGATCCAAAAGCGATATTTGGCAACGCGGGATTTTTACAGAGCGCAAACGGCGAAAAATAATTTTAACAAGCTGAAAGCCCCACACGTACCGAAAACTCAGAGAAATCAGTAAACAGTTGACTTTCTTGACGACCGCGTCGAGTTGAACGTCCATTGGCGTCGGTTTCAACAATTTAGAGTTCCGTGCGTCCCGTGCGAGTGCCAGTGGCGGCGTCGGGAACATGCTTTGGTATCAAGGTGACGACGACGAAGAGGAGGACTTGCTGTATTCTCCAGCTCTATTGGCCAGAAGAGCGTCAGAGAGTTGGATCGACACACCACCTATTGAGGTTAGAAATTGTGCATCAAGTCGCCAATTTCAGGAAGTTTTTGTTTTCTATACTAGTATCTGCTTCTTGATATCTTTGGAATTTATTCTAAATCAATTACATAGTGCTCATCTTCCATCTTCACCTATGAGTAACTTTGCTTAATAGTCATTTTGTTCTTAATTGGCCTTTCTACTCTTTTTATCCGCTCTGCAAACTGAACTCAACTTAGAAATATAAAATAAATATATATTTTTGTAAGATGAACGTCAATGCCTAAACATTTAAAATGAATGTGAAAGGTCATGAACATATAAGGTAATTAATGTTACATAGAAACTTTGAAAGTGCCTTTTGCTTCCGGAAAATATTGACCTTACTTCAAGTAAACAGCTTTCTTTTATCATCTATCAAATTTTTGATCAATTTTTTTCCGTTCTAGAACTCAATGTAGGACTCATAACAACTTGGTCCAACTATTACTTCTACTACGTCACACCAGATTTTTTACTACTGAACCAATTTGTCTTATTTTGTTACAAATTGAATGTACCATAATCACGGAATCTTGGAATCTGTTATTGAACAGAGTTCAATAAACAACGAAATATCTTTTTCAACTACTTTACTCAAGAGAAAATAGACTTTCCAGCTATAATTTTCACTTTAAAAACAAATTGTCGTGAAAAGCTTGTTTTTTGTCAGGAGTTCCAAAAAGTTTAAATTTTCGCTACTTCAAAGCGCATACAATTCAATTAAAATTAAATGGAATTTCATTTTAAAGAGAATTTAAAATCATTTGAAGAGATTTATAATATTATAACCCTCCACATTGAATCTAAAGCGACGGATTTTATAGGTAAACCTGTTTGGCTTAAAATAAAAGTCCGGAGGATTTTGGAAATTTTGGTCCAATCCACCTTTCTGGATTATTTTTCATGGACCTCCCTATACATTTGAAAGTACCATGACGACAAAAATGAGCTCTAGTGAGATGCCATCCACAAGCTTTGCACTGCTAGTTGTTGCTATATTTGCTAGCTGATTAGTTTTATTGGATCCTCATATTTCTATATTTTCGTACAACCTGACGTCGCTAGTGTTATACATTTTCCCAAGTAATCTTGGACTTTCCTCTTTTTTGTGTTTTCAGTTCAACACCTTTTTAGGTAGTCTTTAGTTCTCCATCATTAGAAGGTGTTCTGATTTTCTGTACTTTCATGATCTACCCAACTCTTTTATGAATCTTCCAAGACACGATATTGCAGCTGATCTTCGCCAAAAGTTCAAACATATTTCAACAATTTCTTAAGAATATTTTCTATGGTAACTCGTTCTATTATTTTTCATTATTGCTATTACCATTTCATTCTATATTTTGATGTATTTTAGTATTTTCTACTTTGATTACTGTTGGAGATATTGAGAGACATTGGCCGCGATATAACCTGATAATGACTTCTTCCAGTCATATTTTAATAACGTTATTTATCAATGTAAGTTTCCTGAGGATAAAATTTCTAACATATTGTATAGAAACTAAAGAAACTATGTTTTAATTCTCACATCTTCAATGGTTTCAGGTTGACCTCGTAATCCACGAAAAAAAACATTGGCGCCAAATACTATCAATAACAGTAGCAATAAACATAGACGTCTTAAACAAACATAAAACATTTTGTCATAAGATCGTTCAACTCCCAATATGTTTATTATGCCGCTTTGCTACTATTCCATTGAATCTGTAAAAATAAATTTTCACAAAGTAAAAACCGGTCACAGTTTTCGGAAAATAAATTATTATATTATTTAATTCCCGTTCTAATGTGAAAGTGGAAATTTACTTTTGGTCGGCATCGAATATTTGCTGATATTTACAAATTTTGTTAAATTATTAACAAAAATATAACATATGATATGTTATATGATGCCAAATCAGCAGAATCTCAAATTATGTAAAATGTGACCTACAACTACCCCACGATTTGTTTGTTTAATGGTATAAAAATCAACAAATATATCCTAGCGATAAAATCTCTAATATAGATCCTAATCATTCATTGTAATCATTGTAGTTGCAAATAATCCAAGTTGTCTCTCCGCAAAATATAAACTCGGCTAGGTTCCGGGTGAGAACCGCGTCTGAATTTATTAATTTCTCGACGTTTCGACTCCTGCTCTGGAGCCATTATCAAGAGAAAAAAGTAATGAAGGGGCTGTGTTGGAAATGGTTGGGTGCTGGTGGGCGTGTCTGGTTTGTTGAATCTGGCAATTACGGAGGTCCCTGCTGTAGTAAGGCGAAAGCTGTCATCGCGTCGGTTTAGAAAGGACACTCTATTAACTTCGGGGACAGTAGGACTGTCATATCTCTTAATTCCCTTAGGACATCCACTATTCGCGAAGCTATAGAAATAGAGAAAAGACACCTCTGTCTAAACCGACGCGATGACAGCTCTCGCTTTCTTACAGCATGGATCTTCGTAATTGCCAGATTAAACAAAGCTGACACGCCCACCAACACCCAATCAATTACAACACAGCCCCTTGTGGCATCTCGTTCTAACCCACCGATAACTATAAATTCTACTCTTGGGGGGTAGGCAGATTGAGGCCACGAGTTCGATCTAGACTCTTTTTCACTTTTGTCTCATGATAATGGATAGGAGTAGAAACGTCGAGCATTTAATAAATTCAGACGCGGTTCTCACCCGGAACGTAACCTAGTTCATAATAATGACCGCAGAAGCCTCTCAGAACATATATACAGGTTATTCCATTTCAAACGAGCCACCTTGAATATCTTGGTTATTTTCAAAACTATTGCAATAAGAAAAAACAGGTCGGTCGATTTTTTTTTCCAGGCGGAGTTTTTGAGGTGAATAAGCGCTTGCGCACATTCGACATAAACAGGCCAATTCAATGACCTTGAGATTTGAGATAAGGAAAATAGGTGTTGTCGTATATCATTTGAAAGCCCTTTTTACGGACTATACCGTCATAATATTTTTTTTGCAATTTCTGTTCATGCAACAGGAAACCTAACGGACCAATTAGTAAAACCGGCTTATTAAAATAAAAGTTTTCACTGCATGGAAAATTATTAATAATGAGTTCTCCTAAACCATCCTGTTTTACAGCCGCACCCTGTAATAACACATAATACACGAAAAACATTAAATGTAAACATTCATTTATTTTACATTATTTTTTGCTGATATTTACAACAAGTTTGTTTATCTGTTCTGACCTTTATTCTATCATTTGAAGCATTGTACATTTATTTGTCAAGTTATTACTTTACTGATTTGTTGAAAATTTAAAAGATAATTATGGTATACACATTGCAAGAACGTATTGAGCTGGTAAGTCTTTATTACCAAAATCAAAATTGTGCTCGATCTGCTGGAAGGGATTTTAACCAAAACCATCCCGAACGTAACGTTCGTCATAAATACGTATTGAAGTTGATTTTAAAATTTGTTGAGACGGGCTCAGTAATGAATCAAAAAGAGGTCCCATTGGAATTGTAAATGATGAAGGAGTAGCTGTTGCTACATACAATACAATATACATTGGACCAAGCACGCAGTCTGTCCAGCAAATCTCTGCAGCTTCCGGTATTAGCAAAACGAACGCGTTTAGAATTTTGCATAAGTGCAAATTCCATCCGTACAAAATTAAATTACTCCATGAATTGAATGAGGATGATTGGGATCGATGGCAAGAGTTTTGTCAAATTATGACCCGCGTATGATTGATTTCGGATGAGTGCACTGTTTCACTTCATGGGGAGGTTTACCGTAGATTTTGGAGCGATACAAATCCTCATTTATTTCGAGAAGCTCATAGTGAACATCCGGTAAAACTAAACGTTTGGGTAGGTATTTTGGGAAATCATCTAATTGGAACCCTCTTTATTTATGGTAATTTAAATGGTGAAATTTATCACAATATATTGGAAAATTAAATTAATACATTGATAATAGAAAAATTAGAAAATGATCCTCTACTACATGAAGATTAATTGCATTTCCAACAAGATGGAGCTCCTCTTCACTACGCCGCACCAGTTTGTCAATACCTCGATTTGGAATACCCTAGTCGCTGGATTGGAAGAAGAGGTCCTATAGAATGGCCTGCCCGATCACCTGATCTGAACCCTTTGGATTTTTTTGTGGGGACATGTTAAATCCAAAATTTTTATGACTCAGCCTGAGAATTTGGATTAACTACGTGAACGAATTATAGCGGAGTGTCGTCAGATATGCTTCAAGTTCTGGTATCGTCATCAGGTGAATGAATTCATTTACCTCTCTCGACGGTCAAGATTCACAATTGGGTCCGGTAGATTGCGTTACGATCGAATTCTGGGAATATATATTTTTTGAACATCCAAGGAGCTAAATCGATTTTGACGAATTATTTTCTGTATTTGAGTGGACGCTAGGTAGAGATGGCACATAAATACTGGACCTGCTCCATTGGATCAGGTACGTGAATATGAGTAGTGGTTTCAAGTATGAAATGCCAATCGAAATAAGTCCGGAATATGAGTATTTTTTACTTGGTTGAAATTTTTTTTTGTCGGGGTTTATTTCAATTTTTAATTTTATCTTGTATTTTTAAGGGTCGTATTTGTTGATTAATAATTCTGTTGTACATATTCAGAATTCATTTAACATAGATATTCACGTTCACTTTCGATGACTTTATTTGCACAAAAATAAATCCACTATTTATTTACAGCTGATTTCTATCGATACAATTCACACGGTATATAAACTAATATAAACTACTACTACTATCTACAACTGTCCCTTTTTATAATCAATTTAGAAAAAACTTGACTGCCAGAATTAGTCAATTGTTGTAGGAGCGTTCTTCAAGAAATTTCTCGAGGTCGATGCTTTTTGTGCCCATCGAACCTTCAGGAGAGTCCCCTTTTTTATTACCTCACCAAGTGGTATGTTTATGTTTTGTTTTTGTCGGAATGATTAATTTAGAGGGCTTCTTAATTATTCCATTGGCGGCGTAAAAATGAATTTTATAACAACTTATTATAAAGTATGGAATAATTTCCATTTTTTAGGTTTTATCAACTTTCAAGAAATATTATTAGGTATTTTTAACGCGAACGAAACAACGAAATCTAAAAGGTTTACAAAAATAAGCCAAACGTTATTTAGAAAATCCAGTGTCTTGCTTAAAAGACCGAAATCTTCAAGTCTTACAAAAGTATGTATGTAATACCAATATATGATTAAATATTTAATGTCTTTTAAGTAAGTAGTTATCATAAAAACGTTATAAAATCTTACGTTTAAAATCTAGGAATGTTGTATCTTCGAAAAGTTCACGTAACCTTCGACTTGGATTCAGGTAGGGATACGGATATATGAATAAAATAATATAGGTTTCAGTTAAGGTTACGAATATGAAATTATTTCGAATTATCCGATAGTTTCGGATAGTTTCAGTTATGGATATTAGATTTTTTCCGTTATTGTAAATGGTAACTTGTCATCGGTTATTTCTCGGGTTCGAACAGCCTTATAAAGTGCCTGTCTCATTTTGATATAAATCCGTCCTTATCCGAAACTATTCCAAACTTTTATATCAGATTTGGTTACGGTTTCTAATGGATTTTTTATTTCGGATATCCGATAGTTTCGGTTACGGTTACGGAGCTCCATAACATCCCTAGTCTCAGATTTCTAACCTCAGATTCTCAGGAATTTGGTACTCTCTAGTTCTTCGTTTTCCTGAAAATACTAGATGGCCCTGTCCACTTCCAAAATTGAATGACACATTTTACATTTCGTTTTAAATACCCGTTATTATCCTAAAGTTATTTAGTGGTTCGTTAATATCTTTGAGCAATTTGTTTTTCAATACAAAACATGTGAAACTAATAAATAGCAGCTCCCACTATGATTAATAACTCACATCTGACTAAATAAAAACACATTTACATCTATGAAAGTTTCAATAAAATTTTTATAGTTAATCAAATTAGTTTGTGTTTTTGAATACATGGCGTGGAAGATTTCCAACGGAATTTTGTACAGCTAATAAATAGCAGGACAACATTCTGAAGGTACTAAAAATAAACGTCGTGGCGACTCGTCTCGAATAATTCAAATGACAAACCTAAAAAAATGCTAGTCATAAGTGGGCATATAAACCTTGTCGTTTGTTTAATAATTGAGCTGAAGCTATTTCGAACAAACATGTTAGTTTATAGCGAAGCACCCTCCCTTTGCGGCAAAATTTCGTGATTATGTATTAGAAAAAGAGAGAGAGCTTCTTGAATTCTTTTGGATGAACTCCAGAACTTCATAGATTAATCACTATTGACACAAAAGCGCTGAATACTGCCGCAGAAGTCGTCAGATTTCAAATATTGAAATGAAATGTAAGCGAGGTTGTACGAGGAACCTACAAATAGTTTCAGGTACACAGTACTAATGTTTGACGCATAAGGTTTTTGAATACTCTCTTCGAAGTGTCATTCCTTTGTACGCAAGACAATATATTTCTGGTTAGGGAACCTTCATCAGTTGCGCTTCCCACAATTGAATGTCCTCTAGAACACTTCTTTATGTATTTGATACATTGGTTAAATTTGAAGACGCGAGATGTAAGACCGACATCTAGGATTTTCGAGAGAATTAGCACACAGAATCTCCAAATCCTAGATGTCGGTCTTACATCTCGCGTCTTCAAGGTTGTTGAGTTTCCGTTGATCGATTTCAATCATTCATTTTTCTTAACGACTTTTTTAAAAACTCTCTTCGAGGTGCATTCTTTTGTTCGCAAGACGATATATATATGGAGTAAAATTCGAGCTAACTAATCTGAGTCTCGTTTGAATGTTTGGTTAGTTTTGGTGGTATTCCCTGTGATAAAGGAGGGTAATATGTTTTTTAGCCTATGCATGTGTGGGTCGCTTTTAATGATTTTTACGTCAATCAATTTGTCTTAATCTTACCGGTATCAGTAAACAAATGTCAGTAATCAAAATCCAAAATGGGTACAACAAGACGTCATATTATGAAAAACGAAACATTAAAGTCGTTGAACTATGTTAAGTGTGGTATCACTAAACAGGTACGAATTGTTTTTCAAATTATTCCCCATGAAGATCTATACACTTTTGCATGCGTTTGAACCAATTGTCGAAGCACCTTGTCCACTCTGATTGAGGTATCTCCAAAACATGCATTCTGAACGCAGCAACCGCTTCTTCAGGTGTCGAAAAACGTTGATCTCTCAATTTGTTTTTTACGTACGGGAATAAAAAGAAGTCATTTGGTGACAAGTCAGGACCAGACGGCGGATGACTCATCAAATCGATGTTCTGAGTGGTAAAAAATGCAGTTGTTTGAGCCGATGTGTGAGAGCTCGCATTGTCGTGGTGAAGAGTGATCCGTCTTCAGCGGTTGGTTTTCCTCATTGCTTGGAAGACAACTGGCAAACAAATGGTTGTGTACCACTCAGAATTGACTGTTCTGCGTTGTTCTAGTGGTACGGTTGCGACATGTCCAGTTTTTCCGAAAAAACAGGCGAGCATTTGCTTGGAAGTGCTTCGTGCGCGAACAACTTTTGTTGGATTCGGCTCATCTTGAAACACCCATATAGTCGACTGCTGTTTACTTTCGGGCTCATACGCGTAAATCCACGATTCATCACCTGTCACTATGTCATAAACGTGTTTTGAAGCACCGCGATCGTATTTTTTTAACTTTTCTTTCGACGAATCGACACGAGCCTTTTTTTGAACGATAGACAAATTGTGTGGGATCCAACGCGAACAAATTTTTTTGACATTCAAATGTTTATGCAATATTGAATGTATGCTGGTCCCACTAATGTGTAAGGTTGACTCAATCTCGCGATAGGTCACATGACGATCTTGCAATATCAGTTCGCACACAGCATCAATGGTTTCCGGAACAACAACTGTTTTTGGATGACCTTCACGAAATTCGTCTTGGACTGAACTACGTTCTCGATTGAATTCACCATACCATCGATAAACAGTGGTCCTTGATGGAGTTTCATCGCCAAAAATTAATTTAATTTCATCCATGCACTCTTGCTGACTTAATCCACGTCGAAAGTTGTAAAAAATAATCGCACGAAAATGTTCAAGATTTAATTCCATTTTTTGGTCGAGATGAATCCTTTAAGTTACTGTAAACAACACATAGCGCTCGTATGTCAAAACGTTCTGAGAACGTATAACCTCAAAAATGTCAAACTTTACGATAGAGCTGTCAGTTGTCAGATTGCAACACTAGGATTGTCCAATCCCGAAATATAAAAGGCAGCCCTCGTATTTAAAAATCATCATTTTAAATGCGCTTGTAGTATCTATAACGATTTAATGTTGGTTAGCAACCATCCTCACTTCAATTTTCAATACTTATAATAAGGCGTGATAAAGTTCTCATAAGGTCAACTTAATTTTTGAAGAGAAAACTTCTTTATGGACGTTGAGCATTTTTGGGAAGGGGAAAAAGCACTGAAGCAGGAGCTAATAGCACGCTATTTCGGTAGCTCTGTAAAAACGTTTATTTATACACGTTAAAAGTATTTAAAAAGTGTGAATTATATAGAAATAAAGCCAAACTGACTATCTGTCAAATAGTACAATACGCCGTTTACCAGTGAGCAGATTAAGGATATTAAAATATAGTTAAAGAAACGATAAAGAATTATTCAGTGATCAAAGTTTTAGCAGCTTAATTTCAGGCAAAGTGGAACAAAACTAGGTATCACAGAAATGAAACAAAAAATTCAACAAATATCACAACAGATGGTCACACTCCAGCAAAAAACTAAACAACTCCAGGACGAAACTAAAAATCTTAAAAAGCAAATAAAAATAAAATCTCTGCGATTAACTGATTTGAAGGAGGAAGTAAAGATTTTATCAGAGAAAGTGATGGTGATTATTTAAAAAAACACAAGATTAACGTTGTGCAAAGTGATATTGAAGCAGGCACAATGAGATAGATACTCGTGATACTCAGTCAACAAAACACGAAGAATATAACAATAATGGAAGTTATGACCTCATACAATTATGCGTTATTCAAAAAGGCCAAAGAAAGGCTAGGCAAGGAAAAGGTGTGGTGTTATAAAACGGGAAATTGAAAGTTTGGAAGAACTTAATAATATGTAATCTACTTAAAAGAATCTTCTTTAGTTTAACAATAGACACATTGCCCTCAAGTGCATGAGATTGTTGTGAGATTGTGCAGTAGATGGCCTTTACTGCTTCCATTGGCGAGAAGGCGACTACGAATGGTAGTCTGTGTAGAATAAGTTTAGGAACAACTAGCCAATGATTTCCGCCTATTTGTTTCCATCTTTCTTTAAGTTCATTTTTACGCTGTTGGCTATTTGGTTTATAATTTGGTTCAGTTTTTACTCACTCGGGTTTTTGATTGTTATTTATTTTTTCTATTCATTTAGTTTATAGGCTGTTTGTCTTTTCGAGGGGTTAGTATAATTCCTGTTCATCCTGAATTGTTGTTTATTCCTATTTCTTTTCTTTAATATATGGTATAAGTGCTTTCTTTCGAACTTGAGCTTGTTGAGAGCGTGCCATGCCTCTTGTACCTACAATGTGTTGAGCTATGCTTTTACAGGGACCCACTTGCTTGCCCCGTTTCTTTTTTTTTTGGTCATTTTCAATATTTCTGCGTCAGTTTCCTAAATTCGGCTATAACACGGTCCCTACAGCAGAACGTTCCGTTTTCACGTTAATTCACAGATGTCGTTATAGTAATAATTTTCTGCTATCTTAGAGCATATACTTCTATAAGTAGCATCCAATACACAAATGACGTGCCAAGAAATATGAGGGGGCAATAAAGGGAAGGCTATTTCACTTAGTGAGTGGAAGCAGCCAATGAACTACATGCTGGATATCTTAGATTGGAAACCGCTCCCAATGGCAAGAAATAGCATGTTGCTCTCTATATTGCCCTCTCTTTTAGTCTAGGCACGATATTTGTGCATTGTAGCCGACCTCCAAAAGTATAAGCTTTACAACGACTACTGACATATTATCCACAAATCGTGATTACTTGTGACGATTTCAGTTAGCCTATAAATTTTAAAATTTGTCCAATGACAATAATTTCTACATGTTATAATAAAAATTTTAGACCTTGGGGAAAATTGTTAGACAAAAATTCCAACGTTTAAAAGTAATATGATTGCTTTTACAATTAAGTTGTAGGCTAAATGACTGTTTTTATACTCCACAAAAAGTAAAACGTTTGGTTGACTTCAGTTAGACTTCTTCAGTACTTTAGTGACCAGCATCACATGTCCACGACAAGAGAATATAGTTAAGATCTGCTCTTGGTCATCAAAGTAGTTGAAGAAAGTAAACGTGTAGAGTATAACACTAAATAATATTAGGTCTTTAAGTTTATTAATGTTGGCCTTAATTTCGTTTACCAGAACTTGGTGACACAGACATCGTTGCAAAGGAAGAAATCACTGCCTGACGTACAGGATCTGCCCAGAGCCACTGGTGCCATGTCGAGGGAAGAGGTATCGTATTTGGGTTCGGCGCGTCGTGAAGAAATCCGTAGACAACAAGACGAAAGCGAACGACTTCGTGCCAATCCGCTTCTGTATCTAGTCAGTCCGCAGGTCAAGGTAAGGCGTCAATTTTTAAATCGGCATTATGCGCTTTTAACATGAAATTACCCCTGAAATCAAATTAGGCAGTGTGTCACTGTGTTGTTAGGGAAATTTCTGTAACCTTTTTTGGAAGCTGGCGGTCTTAAAGTTTTATATCTGAAGAACGATGATTCGTGCCTTGATTTTTGGTGGTGCTGCATTTTGAAGTTTTGAATCTGTATTTGTAAAATGTACCAGCTCCAAAGATTAAATGACTAGTCGCCAGTTTATCTAACAAAAAGAGGCTGGCAGATAAATAAAGTTAAAATGATGTAATTAAATAGTGTAGTAAGGACAATTTATAAAAATTGGTGGAGCAACTTATACAAAAACCTTTTCGCATGATAAATGAGAAAAAGGTTTTCGATTTTAGTTAAGTAGTTTTCTTCTATAATATATAAAGTAAGTATTTCAAAATCTGTGACATTTCGACCAGTCTGGAGCCATTTTCGTATAATTAATTGGGTTCCGTTTTGGTGTTGTTTCCTCACTATTTTCATCTCATAGTTAGCAAGGTACAATCGCTTTCCTTAATTTTTCCTTTCTTTTGAGTGTTTTTTTTTGTAAATAATATTGTTTCGAAATCGGTTCCAAAGAATTTAGTAATCATTCATGAACTTCAATTTAAACAAACCCAGTTTTAGGTATGTACACAATTTGAAAGGACACTACAACTAACTCTTTTTATTAGACTTAATTTACAATATTCGACTATATTTAAACCATACCTAGAAAAGTCCCATACCTTTCATGTGTACACAATCCACTAATTCATGTGCTTCGTTGGTCTTACTTAAATTTCTGTCGATGATTCAACAGGAAAACCATGGTCATACTTTATAACACTTCCAATTGATTCTGATTGTCGCAATCCGATATTCACCTTGATATGAAGCCAAATCGATTCTTTGCCGTAGGTAGCCTGCACGGTCAATTATTTTTTTACGAGCTTGTCTTCTAAGACAAGATTTCCTTCGGGATATCTGATTGGAAGAGATGATCTCCTATGTCATTTTCTTCCTTAGCCAATATATCTAAATTGTATTCTGGGCTGGATTTAAAGCTGCCGTAATATTGCAGCTGAAGAAACGAATTCATCAGCAGCAGTTGAATGTCACTAGGACTTATGATGGATGCTGGCTGTATTTATATACTAGATTTTGTCTGCAATTGGCTAAATTTTGTATAACTTCAATACATTGGATTTAACTTAAATTTATAAGCCATTCCTCAACTACCAGATGAGGCTGGTGGCTGGAAGACAGTTAGTCAGCAATCTGCCTATTATACTGATTGATCGGAGTTTCCATGATTGGTGGTATGATGGTAATAGCTCTCTCTCGTTGATCTGCAGTCCCCTTGGAAATTACCTCCGCGAAAATATTCTGGTCACGTCACGTAGCTTATAAAATTTCTTTCCTTCTTCCAAAATGTTGTTAACAATTTATTTACCCCCTAAGAATGTCTAGATGATTACTAGTAATTAAATTTAACAAATTTATATTTTTATTTGCGTCAAGCATATTGAAATTTCGCACAGTTCTGTAAATCCTCTTTCACGAAAGACCATAATTGACACGAAAAAAAGCATGACATATTTTAAGTGTTGGCAACAAGAACAAATTCCATATCGCTTCATGGTATAAATTATACTGGTCTACATAAACATGCTGAAAATCTTTAGTAACCTAAAATAACAAGCTTATAGGCACTTGAGGTCATCCAAATTCACATAATACTTTTTTCATAGAAGTGCTTCAGAATCAAATCAATATTTTAACAACTAAAAGTTTTCAAAAGTTAAAAGTTATATAGTGCGGAAACTAAGAACATTAATCTAAGCAAAATTGTAGGGAGAACAGATTTTCAAACAATAAAACTTTTGAACTGCCAACATCGCTTCTACTCATACTAGCCACTTTCATTCTTTGTTCATTTTCAATATTTTCTGACTTCTATACAACCTAATCTAATACAATGACACACTGAGATGAAATTAATTTGACTTAAATAATGCCTCGCACTGTTTTCCTTTCTGAGTTTGACTTTACCTAGGTTAATATCAGAGACTTTGTAGTCCAAAAAGGAACCATTAGTTAACTGAAGATGTTTGTGCATTTGGATTTCCATAATATAATTTTAAATGAATGTTAACTTCATAAATGGATTATATTTATTTTACATCAGTACTTAAAGTACGTCCTTGAAATTCATTGGCGAATACTTCCAAAGCAAGAAGTAAATTCTTCGGCGAATAATAAATAATAATGTACACTGATAAAGAATAAATCTACTAACTTAACGTAGAGAAGCTCTTGTTTTTATGTTTCCTTTATTCTCAAAAAGTCATTTAACAAATTTCATCCACATTTTCTTAATAGATTCCTAGAGTATTTCTTGCTTAAGTTTTTTTCGTTGAGTAAGATTTTAACGTATTTTCTCAAGCTTACGGTTGCTACTCACAAACTGAACATTTTTCCTCTTTTCGCTTCCAGATTGGTCTAGGTATGTGGTAAGAAGGTTCCAAATTAAGTATGCTACTGTAGATAATTCCCTTTGTATATTCCGATTAGATCCTCCACTTCTTACCGCATGTTGAAGACTCCGGGTTGATTTGACTCAAGTATTTAAAATAAAACCCTGAAAATTTTATTTAACATTTCGACAGAGCCTAAAATTCTATGCCCGTATTTTTCAAAATGGCGACCTAGGAGACATTTTTAACAAATTCATTATTGAAGTTTTCTGACGTCTCCAATAATGGTTTTGTTATATCACTAGGTTTACATGATTCTGAAATCTGTGATCTTACCACAATATGGCAAGATATTTAGCTTTTGTTTAATATGTCAAAGAGTGATTTAATACCTACAACATTAGTAGTAACTTCAAAAAAGCGTCATGCTGAATTTGACAAAAATGTCTCATAAGCCACCATCTTTAAAAATATTGGCAGCTTGTGATATATCATTAAAAAAATATTGTATTAAAATAATTGTCTTATGACAACTTCTGAGAAAAATAGATCTCCAAATCTGAACCAACATTTAAAATGTCTAAATTTTTTTACGATTTTTGTTGACACCCGTTATAAACTAGGGAGCCTGGAATAAATTGGTGCTCTACCTTGTGCACACATTATTAAAACCATATTTCCTGCCTCCCAAAAAAATGTTGAATATTCAAGAGAAATTAAACATTTTTATGTCATCAAACTTTATTTTTTTTAATTCCATATAAGTTTATTTTAATGTAATTTTTTTGAGAACGGATCATTCAGCAACATAAGCAGACACTACCTCTTCCTGTGACTCGCAGTTCACAAACAAGACGATTCACCACTCACAGTGGAAGCTGGTGGATCAGGAAGTGGTATTGGATCAGATTTAGTTCCCTCATGATTGATTATGTTAGAATTCCAAGTATAAATCAAAACAACTCTTTGCTCTCAGACGCTATGAGTCTGTTCTGTTCCTTGTGTAACCCGGCTTTTAAATTAAGTGTAACTTATAATTCATTTCATGAAAATTGCACATTTTTGTGAAACTTCATTTACATTAAAAAATTAGTTAGGGCACATTTATTTTGTAAGTAGTCGTCGTTATCAAACTCATGACAAACATCAGTAAAATGTGTTTGAAACAACAAAACCAGATGTATCTGGAATTCTAAACCCCAACCTGATAAAAATCCCATTTAATTTCACCACATAACACTAGATATTAATCCTCTTCCGTAATGCTGCATACTGAGAATTTCCACGAATTTTAATAAACAATGTGACAGCAACGGTATTATATTCAACTCGTTTTGCCCGTTTTTGCTTGGGAAACAATCTCTTATTTAATCCCGAAATGCGACCGGAGGCTCGTAATATGACGCCGGCTCTCAGCTTCTGCAGCTAACAACTTCAAAAACTCGTTTTTCAGACTTTAATTAAATCTCGAGAAACGAGCTTCGAGAATGGTATGGAACCAATTATGCACAAACAATCTTATTGAACTATGCTAACCTTCCATGTAACTTATGTGTTTTCCTTTTGCTATCGCATTACAGAGATCTTCTAGGTATGTTAGGATTAGCAGTTCTTTAGTTATCTACTTGTTTGGTACAGTCCCAAAAGTTTGCAAATGATAATTGCGTTTCCTAATAATAGAGAATACATTATTTTCTACTGTCATCTGATGAAGTACAAACGTGAAGCCGTTATTAATACCAATTTTGTTTAAGTTTATTAGCCGAATTGTATAAAGGTAGTTTTTGTTTATCGGCCTCTTATATATTCGCAATTTTTTATGGAAAGTTTGTAGTTTGTAAAATATACGTAATAATTTTATTTATTGTGTTAAGTAGTTTTAGTTGTCTCTAAATATCAGAGAAGAATTATTGAGAAATAATATGCAGGGTCTTTGAAACAGGAAACCACATAATAAGAAATATTATTTGTGTTACACCCATTAATACTACTACATTGGTGGCAGAGTCTAGAGAAAGGCGCAAACATCACGGCCCAGACGTTTATATGTCTACAACGTTTTACTGTACTTCGTATCTTATCTCTTATGTTCGAAAGTACCCCATTTTCTCCTCTGTTGTTGGTTATGTTTTCTCTCTGTTTGATCCTTGGCAACCCTTACGCAAAATGGTTTTGGGACAGTAACACGGTACAATCTGCTGTCTCTCTTAGTCGGTGACCCTTCTTATAGTTTTTTATTTTTCTTATTTCCTTGGTAAGATTTTCGTATTCCACTTTTTTTTTGTTTTTTTTTTATTTATCTGTTTCATTAACAACTGTGTTCTTACATTTACTTTTTGTTCTTTCTTTTGCTTTTCTCAATTATTTTGCTCACGATAATATATTGTTTACACTTTCAAATATCATTTATTTACAGGAAGTTATTTATTTATTTTTCATATTTGGATATGTTGTTGGGATTTGTCCAATTCTTACAGTTTTTGTATAGGATTATATTGTGTCTTGGGTTGTTTTTTTTTAATTAGGCCCTCGCGATACGATGGTCGCCACTCATTAAAGATCTGTTAAAGACATCTGGGTTAAAGAAGCACCCATATCTTTGTACCTAAACATGAAATATATTTAGAGTTCCTTCTGCTATTGGCTAGCTAATTGTTTATGTCCATGCGTGGGGTTTCTTCTGTTTTTTAAGACTTCACTTAGACATATTACATCTCAGTTGATATAGCTGAGTTTTTACTCAATCTCTGGTAACTTGTCATCTGTATATATTGAGTGGCTCGTTTGGCACTTTTGAATGTAGTTCGCAAATTTTGGTTCCTCCAGAATTCTTGAGGCAGACCTTTTCGAAGGAGTAGGACTCATTAATTATTGCTCAATATATTTTCAGGTCTTTTACAATTCACCGGATCGAGAAGTGTTAACCATAATCTTCCTCGTTGGCTATAGTGTAGAGTACTGGTTTGTGTGTGAAAGGAAGAAGTTTAGATCATGAATTCTTCCGCCGTAAGGTCTTGAGATAATCATGGCACTCAGACAGAGACTCCTATCTTTCACAAAAGTTTATTTTTAACACAAAATTGAATATAACAGGTGGTTCTGGGAGTGGGGATAATTTTAAGGTAAATTTTTCCTCTTTAAGAATCTGATCCTAATGACCATCCAGAGGCGGACGCAAATTAAATGGGGGGGGGGGCGAATCCTTCCCCGGATAACCTTCAAAGTTTATAAGATTAAAAGTAATGCAAAGAATTGCAAGAGCTTGGAAAAAGTTAACTATTTAGAGAAGATTTTTTCTGGATTCCTACTTGTGATCTGCATCTACAATATCCTAATCAGTAACAAGAATAAATACAATATAGAACTTGTAAACAAGACTATTCATAACAAACAGGGAAAAGAGTCATATGGATAATATCCATAACAATTTTATCTTTACTGTTGAAAATTCCATATTTTATACGTTTTTAATACACTGTATTTCTTTGACTTCGTTGTTTTGCAAACCAATGTAGGATCACTCAAAAACAAAACGTAATACACTTTTTTTAATGAATTTATAATAGCTTGATTGAACTAGAATTATGACAGTTAGAAATTACAGAAATTGAACTGAAGACCTTTGGCACTGTACTACAACAAATCTGTTGTTTAATGTGACTGCGTATTAGAAAGAGATCCGTCCTTTTAGATAAGCACGAACTCCTTTTCCGGGAGATTTATTTGAATCGGAATGTTATCGGGATAAAATCGATTCACTTGTTTGATATATTCAGCTATGATTTGTGGAATTTGGGTCGGCAAAATAAATCTTAAGACAAACGAAGGATTCGTTTGTTTACTTAAACGTCTCGATTGGCGTTTAACGTAGATAAGATAAATCAGATTTTAGGTTTATTATTTTGTGCCAATTAAAGATCTAATCTATTTTATTTTTTCCATACGATCTATTTAAGTAAGCTGTAAAAACGTAGCTACATCGTTTGCTGAATTTCAACTATGAATGATTTTTTAAAGCATCGATATAACTAGGCATTGTTGCAAATTTAAGCTCCAGACAAAAGCCATATTATCCAAATTTTATCCCCTAAATGTTTTTTAAGGAAACTGTAACGATGGGCGTCAATTTGCCGTAGACCTCTACAATATTTTGGCTATGTAGGGTTGACATAAAGAATAGGCTACGCATTTAGAAACTGTTCCTATTCGAATAAATTTAAAATGGAGTTACGGTACAAAATAAATAAAAAAAACACATAGAAGACGATGCTTCTTTACTAGCTTGTACGGATATTTTCTGTTCACCTGCAGACTTGGTTCAACCCACAGAAACCTTAGAATGTCGATTCAAGTAACTAAAAACTGAAATACTTCAACAACATCTCTACCAAAAGAAATAATCTCGAATATCCGGATAATGCAAATATGATATAATTGCACAATATGGAGGATCAAACGAGTCTTAAAAAATATCGACCAATAATAAGCCATCTATTCCAAATGTGTAAAACCTGGATGAATATCAACCAATCCAAGAATCTGAAAACAGATTAACAGTGTTTAGCCAAAAATCAGTGGAGTACAGGCCATCGATCAAACTCGCAATTAATGGGGATCCAAATATTCAATTTTAACAAATTAATACTTTTTTCATAAAAATAAATCTTCTAGTCTATACATTTTTTTAATGCTGGAAATAGATGAACAAAAACATAAACTTTGTTATCCTAATCACTCTATTTCTCTCAAAATAATCCAAGCCCCAAGAAACAAATATCTGGCTACAGGCTTGCCATAGACACCATATTACTTCTTGGAAAAATATATAAAAATGCTACATGGATTCAACATCTGTATGAAAACACAAACCTATTACTATAAAACCAGATTGGACTTCTTCTGGACGTGTTCCATGCAAAGGCTGAGGTCAGTTCAATTGATTTTCTAATGACATTCAATGAATATGTGGAACGACTTTTTAGCACAAGGTTAAAGGCGGAGTTGACTTAAATTTGACAATTAGAACATCAGTGCAGTAAACTTAGGGCTATAGAGAGGCTGTTTCACTCCATTGGGAACTGCATCCATTGAGCTCATTGACTACACCTACCAAAGGAGTGAAATAGCCTCTTGCTCTCTCTATTGCCCTCTCTTTCTATCCTTGGCACGACGTTTGTGCATTGCATGCTACCTTGAGAAGGTGTATGCAGTAAACGGCAAATTTACGCTACTCTCAGAACAGTAAATAAAAACACGAAAAATGAACCTGTAAATACCCAAGTGATTTTGAGATTTTTAGGGGTAAAAAAATGTTTTTGTGGCTGTTTCAATTTTGCTAAAGTATGGTTTCTTTATATCCATCGGATAAATTAGAAAGTATCCTATAACCATTTGGGAAACATTATCCTAATCCAAATATTCAAATTTCACAAAGTGGTCAATCGTTGTAACATAAATTTTGTAATCTAAACGGACCGGATTTTGTAACATTTAAGTTTTTGTTTGAATGAGATTTGTTATAAACGTGCTCCTTGTACTAGATGTTCGTGTAGGTTAGGTAAAGTATTTGACGATAAGCCTTTTTGGTGAATTTACCTAGGTTGAGTCCAACGTTCACGAATTTGATACAGGAACTGAGATACTCAATTTTATTAAAGGAACAAGAAATGTATACCTTTAGGTATTAAAATAAAAAAATGTTGTAAACGTTTTGAATAACAACATTTGTTAAACTTTTTCAATTCCTGTAGATCAAATTTAAATACACTGTTAGAGCCTTAAAGTTATGCCTGTTGTTTTGTCATGTACTTAACAGCAATTGCATGTTTTTACCAATCATATATTTCTTATGTAAATAAAAGTTAATGCGTTTGGTATTTTCTATTTAATGTTGAAACTGGCACTTTTGGCATCTGAAAAGTTAAATCGTGAACGAAATAACTAAGAAGAACGAACCAAGAGTAAATTATATTTAAAATGCTTCTGTTACTTCTTTTTCGTTCATTCAGCTTTTAGTACTTTTGCAATGCAGGGAAATCTGCAACCAGACAAACGCTTTATCTTAATTCGAAATAAAATTTAGGTGAAAACCTCCCCAAAGAGTGGAAACGAAGAATTCTCCTCTACCTGGTATATCTAAGCTGCTTCCACCAGTTGGTAAAACGATTCTCTTAATTTATAAGATGCTGAAGTTGGATAAGAGACATACTCTTCCATGATAAGAAAAAATCGTACAAAGGTGCGCTGTTTCGTCAAAACAATGTTCCCAGTCCTACCTCTTATGGGGTTATAAAGCAAGGGGGCTTCCAATTGGCGAAACAGCCACCGTATTCTCCAGAGTTGGCCTGTTTTACACTGAAGGAATTCTGTATGCAGTTCAGTTCCAATGCTGAGAGAAATGAATTGCTTATCAAGATGTAAATGCCACCATTAGAAGAAAAGATTCCCAATTCAACTTCAAAAAGAAACATCGTTTAAAGTCGTTTAAAAAAATAGAGAAAATACACTAATTATGAGTATGTCTGCTTTATAGCGTTCTCAAATACGATTCAGTCTGCAACAACTATGGAGTGTTTCCATATGTGAAAGAAACTTCGAATGGAGAAAAATTAAATGTCAGCAGTAACTAAGTGTTATGCAGAGGCCTTTAGTAAATATATTGCATATTGGATATGATAAAGCATCGCTTTTATACGTACCAAGTTATTATCAATTTTTTTATTATTATGAATACGTTAGTGGCGTAGCATAAGGATCCTCATTTGTGTAATAGGATTCTTTCCTACAGGAGCAAATCTGTATGCAGTTCTATTCCGATGCTGACACAGAAGAATTTTGTTTTTTATCACGATGTAAATACCATAATTAGAAGAAGATGTTTTACAATTCCTTGTTTAAAGTAGTTGAAAATAATTTAAAAAACAGATAAAATACACTTTCATTGCTCGTACGTTTTTTTTATGACGTTGTCATACAGCTAAATGCCCTACTGAATAAATAATAATGCTATATTCTGCCAACTATATATTTTTTACGCAGAAAGGAACTACAAATCAATTATTTTTCCTATAACCATTTAATTACGGCATGCCAATTTACGTCAATGTTGTTGATTCTCACCTCGGTTTGACACATTGGTGGAAGCCTCATTACGTAAAGAAAGGTTTTTTGTCTACCAGCAAGTCTACCCGCTGAGACGAATTGCTATCCAAGAAGGTACTTTTCCTCTCATTATTTACAATATAATAAATCATTTTTCACAGAATTTCTAACTTAACACATTTTCATTTCCTGTCGACGTAGATTGTGTTGTTCGAGATGTTTCTAGACTTTGATGTTGTCATGGGTGACCGCTGGCCGCATATCTTTAGATGCCGTTTAGTTTTTTTTTTTCGTTTTTAACTTCATGTTCTTTAAGCTTATGGGAGCGCTACCATCGTATTTTTTCATTTTGTGTTTTACCTTTGACATCTTTATTCTTTTCTTTATAGTTCCTTAAGTATTTCAGATTTTTTTGTACTTGAGCATTTTTCATAGCATGCTTTCCTTTCTTTTGTTGATTTTGTTTGGTCTTCGCTTATATCGTTCTTGTATTTTCTTTGTTTCTAGTAGCAATTTCGTTTATTCACTCCTTAATCATATTATATACAGGGTGAGTTTTTTTTTGACGATCAGTATGGGGATCTCGGAAAATAGCGGAGATAGAGCAATGGTTAAATTGGGAAAGATTTGCAGTTTTACTGGCCCAATTTAATGACACTTTCGGATCTTTGTAAAAAGTCATGGCTTATTAGATAATTTGAAAAAAGGAAATTTAGGTCGATTTAGTCAAATCCCTTTAGCTCCTTTGTTTTTGATTTTATAAAAAAAGTGTAAATATCAAAATTGAAGGGAATTGTATCCCGAATATGATTGTCATGTCGTCGTTTTCGAGATATGACACAAACTTATCTTTTTTTGAATGGAAACCATAGTTGGCTATAACCTCATAAAATCGGACATTTTTAGAGCTTTTCAACGATATAATACTCGATATAGTTAATCATAAAAATAACGCAGTTATGGATGCTTTTCTCTCTTATTTTCACTTTTCACGTCGTTAGCCATGAAATAGATTGATTTATTAATAACAATTCCAAAAAACATTGAACGATTTTTTTATTAGGTATATCAGATATAACGAAAAAACTAAATAAGTTCTTACTAAAAACTTAAGAAATTAAAGTACATAATAATGATTACAATTTATGTTCGAAAAGTCAAATAAGTTCTTACTAAAAACTTAAGAAATCAAAGTACATAATAATGATTACAATTTATGTTGGAAAAGTCCACCATTGTTATTTAGACAAAAATTGCTTTTTAAGATTGACATTACCGCTTTCCTCACAGACCGCCTATCAATTTCTTCAATTGCTTGTAATACCGCCTCCCTTAGGTCACCAACTGTCTCATATTTTCTTTTGTATACTTTTTAGCGCACCCCATAAATAGAAGTCTACAAATGCCAAATCGGGAGACGGGGTGGCCATTCACGTGGGCCATTCTTCCTATCCAAGAGTTTGGATAGATATTATCTAAGTATTGTCTTACTAATAACGAGTTATGAGCAGGTGCTCCATCATGTTGGAACCACTCAATTTCTAAACGAGTTCTCAAATTTAAATTATGTAACATGTCTTGAAAAGTGTATTGCAAGAAATGCAAGTAGTGCTCCCCAGTAAGTGATTCGTCATAGATAAAAGGCCCCAGAATAGTAGACCCTATGATACCACACCAAACATTAAAACCACATTTTATCTGGGGTCGTCCTTGTTCTACATGGAAAGGGTTTTCTTTAGCTCATTGTGTCTATTGAACATACCGCAGTTAGTAAATCTAGTTTCATCTGACCATAACACCTTTAAGGGAAACTGTGTATTGTCAAGGCACATATCTCTAAACCATGTTCAAAACAAAATACGTCGATGTTCGTCACCAGCATGCAAAGTTTGAGAAACTGAAAGTTTGTACAGGTGGAACTTGTGCGCTTTCAGTACCTTAACTACAGTTCGTTAAGATTTGCCGCAATATCACGAGTTGATGTAGATGGATTTTTATTTACCATGCCAAAACATTTATTTGTGCGTTCGTTAATTTGATTACGTTCCTTTGGTGGTTTAGTAAAAGATCCAGATCTCCGTAAACTATCGTAAAGCCTCTTAAATGTACATAGAGCAGGTTGACGACGATTAAAGTATTTATGAAAGTACTCCTCAGCTGCACGAACTGATTTTTTATGACATATGATATAACATTCCACCATATTCAGTTTTTCTTCGTTAGAATTTTCCGTTTTATCGCGAAAACTTGACAATATCGACTGTCAGTTCAGCACTACTAACAGAATTACTCTCAAATGAGACTTTTTCATGGCTACCTACGTTAAGAGTGAAAATAAGAGAGAAAAGCATCCATAACTCCGTTATTTTTATGAATAACTATATCGAGTATTATATCGCTGAAAAGCTCTAAAAATGTCCGATTTTTTGAGGTCATAGCCAACTGTGGTTTCCATTCAAAAAAAGATAAGTTTGTGTCATATCTCGAAAACGAGAACTGGCAAGCAAACGAGGACGTGACAATCATATTCGGGGTACAATTCCCTTCAATTTTGATATTTACACTTTTTTTATAAAAAGGAGCTAGAGGGATTTGACTATATCGACAGAATTTCGTTTTTTTTTTTCAAAATATCTAGAAAGCCATGCCTTTTTACAAAAATTCGAAAGTGTCATTAAATCGGGCCAGTAAAACTGCAAATCTTTCCCAATTTAACCATTGCTCTATCTCCGCCAGTTTCCGAGATCCCCATGCTGATCATCAAAAAAACTCACCCTGTATATCCTTGACAATAACTTTTTTTTCTTTCAGTTTCAGTTTTGGAATCATTTCTAAAATGTGGTCAATAATGAATCTTACTCTTATGGTTTCCTAGTTTCCATAGGTATTTATGGATATCCTGATGTTGTTGGTTAATTGCAAGCACGTTGTCACGTATAGTTCCATCAATTTCTTAACATTGCTGTGATTTATATCTTCCTGTGTCATTAGACGTTTTTCATATACCCCGATAGCAACGTTTATAATCAACGGCGTACCCAGCTGTTGGTTTAGGGAGGGGCAAAGTTAGAAAAAAAATTGTCCTAGAGGGAGGCAAATCGGGAAAAAAATTGTCCTAGAGAGAGGGGCAAATCAGAAATTTTTTGGGCCAGGGGGGGGGGCAAGTCAACAATCTAAGCTTTAATGGCTCATGGCCGGGTTTTCAGGTTCACCTCCTTTTCGTTTACTCATTTCGTATTCATAGAAAGTATTTATCAAATTAAGGATGGCCTTTCAATCCTAGCAATTGTAACCGATGATACCCCTGTCCTGTTACACCGTGGAGTATTTTGTCAGTTATTCAATATCAGTGACACTGTTGGAGTAGTTCACAGTTTGAGTTGACACCTGATTAATAAGTACAGTTTTATGAACATTTTAAGAGTTAATGAAATATGTTTTGAAGATTGTAAATTAATGTATGTTTTTCTATAATGAGAACTGTTATCAACTAACATCAACGCATTGCTTCTTGAGTTATGTTCGTTGTCTATGGCTGCGCACCGTCAAGATTTTTTAGTAACCATTTGATCACATTTTCATCGTTTTTTGTATTGAATCATGTGATTGCATTGTAACTGCCGGCACTCAGTGATTTTTTTTAATTATTATATATGTATGTGTTTTCAGGACTGGTTTTCGCGCCAACAGTTGGTCCTTGTAGTGCTATTCGTCAACATCTCCTTGGCCATCATGTTCTTCAAATTACTGACATAGTACAGGCTGAGCGTCGGCTGACGCGGAAGTATTGAAAATTAAAAAAAAAACTACATTGTTCTCTCACGGACAATTTTTACAGCATATTTTGGTCACGCTTTGTTGATTGCGCACTGATCCGTCTCGGTAGGAGAGCGGCATCCTCGACAGCCAGATCTTAGGCCCTTTGAAAAAAAAAACTTTTCTCCAATTTCTTGTTAATCGTATCGAGGGTGTTTATCGCTCTCCTACGTCACTGGAGATCAGTGTCGCAACATAAGAATACTTGACGTGTTTAGTGTCGAGCATAAATATTTCTATATATAGAATGCGTGATATATTTATTACTTTAAACGAAAAAAAAAAAAATGATCATGCTGTGTCGTTTTTGGGAACATTTTTCGCTGTTGGATTTTTGTCAGATTTTATCTAATGTTTCAACGGGCCTTGTTTTGTTACTCTTTTTTTATTGATTTTGCTGCTTTTTTGATATAAATATCCACTTTATCATTTTTAATTTTATTTGTTTTGAAATTGGATGAAAATTTAATCGTTTATCTCGAGCTTTTACGAAATAATGAATCGTGCAAAATGTTCAGATTTCAATTGAGGAACACAAAAAGCTATTTGATCTTCTGCACTTGATACGTAGTCCTTTCTATTATTTGTTGTATTACTTGTTGCAAAATTATCAAATACAGAAAAAAATTCATGAACTATGATTAAAGTAGAACATCTATGGAAAACATCTAACTTTTAATAATTATTCTTGAAAAATTAACGACAATTTTTTTTGGTTTTTTTTTTCAGCTAAGGATACAATTTTTCTTGCTAGAGCATTAGTTTCTGTAATTTTTTTTTCTATAGTAGCGACAATGTAAATACTACAACTAATAAACTGGAACTAGAAAACTGTACTGTTAAGACCGGCCCTTTTGTTTGTTTCAGAATATAGATACTATTGGTAGAGTAAGGTTTAAAGATCAAATATCTTTTTAAACTGCTTTCGTTGTAAATAATCCTTAAAAGCTTTCAATTACTCTATTGTGGGTGAGTATTTACTATCAAAAAAGCTTCTTCCCTTATAACCACTTTGTTTTTGGTAGTAGCAAAACAAGACTGAATAATTTTGAATAATTTATTATAATTGTTATGCTAAGATTTAGATGCAGAAATATATATTTTATTTGTAGCTTATTATACGTACATATATCTTTATATCGTAGACCTTCGCGTCTATTATTGTTATATATTTAAAGAAAATTAACACGGAAGTAAAAGGAGTACACGTTCATTTGTTTCGATGAAGTTTACCTTGACTTTGAACCAACAATGTCAGCCTATGTATCCGTTTTTTTTAAGCAAAATACGGGGAACTTAAACCTATTTGGATTTAAACATGAAAATTGTGTTGAAATTTGGAATTATAATAAAACCAGGTAAGTTAGATAAAATTATTTATTACTGTATAAGGCAGACACATCAACTTTGATTTTCTGATAATATTACTTTTCTTTATTTGTGCAACCAACGTTGTCTGATAGAGGTTGTTGTTTTGGCTCTTCCGGTACATTTTCCTGTGTTTCTGTATTATTGTGAATCTCTTCTTCAGAGAAATAAGTCTGCTTTAGTGAAATTTACAGTTCAACAATTCTGATATTTTCTTGTTTTCAATGAGTCTAAAAACTTTTATGAATTTTTAGTTTTTGAGGTAAACTTTCCCGTATTTTTCTGTAGTAGACCAGAGAATAATACCACTATTGCCTTGCCTTGTGTTTGGTGGTTCTACGAAGTATTTTGTTGTGTATTTGCTAACTGACTTCACCTATTTTTCTTACATGTTCGGTGCATTTTTTTTTGTTTGGTTATCATCCTATGTGGTTGTTTTTCGTTCCATGCTCTGTTAACTTTATATTATTCATTTACATGTTACTGATCCTTTATTTTGATCTCATTGTGTCTGCAGTTATTCCCATCAAGCGAGATAAATCTTATCACCTTAATTATATTCTTATCGCACTATTGCTTCTAAGTTAGAAATCCAGAGTCAAAAATATAAAAAAAATATGAGAAGGTTGTGTCAGTATGGAGGTTTATTCTTGTACGAATTTATGTTTGACCAAAATTTTTAGATTTCGCTAACTCCATCAAGTTTGAGTGAAGCTTAATCTAGAAGACATTTTACGGAATATTAAGAATCTGTCGATGTCTGTCTATCAGATCATAATGGTCATAAACAGACAGCTTTAACTATTAATCGTCAAAAGAGCAGAAAATAACACACTCTATACATCATTTCATTAATTACAATTAAAATCAATATTTTCAGGTTATATTTTACTAAGAAATTAAGATTTAAGAAAGGCATATGATAGTGTGCCTGTAAATAAACTCTGCAAGCTTTGGCAAAAGAACGAAATACACTCATAGTACCTAAATACAGTGAATAACTTTTACCAAGGAAATATCAGTTAATAAAATTCTCAGAGAAGGATGTTACATATCCCCATCACTCTTCAAAATTTAAGGAAACACAGCTCTGAAACAATGGTTTACAAAATTTACTAGAATGGGATTACAAATTGATTAAAGTAACATTGGTACCCTGTTATTGGTGGACGACCAAGTGGTCCTAGCAGATGTTGAAGATATGACATATATGGTTCGAAAACTCCTGGAAGAATATAATAAGTGGGGTCTGGAATTAAATACATTACAAAACTGAATATATGACAAAAGGAGGCCCAAGAGAACACTTAAACATAAATGGAAAAATTATAAGAAATACCAAAGAATATAAATACCTGGAGTTTACATTGCCGGAAGACGAATATGATGAAAAGGCCACATTACAAAAAACAGGAAGAGAGAGTACCCTCACAAGTCAGTTAAATTTTATATTATAGAGTAAAGACGTTCGGGAAAAACAAAAAAAAACTATTATTTACAACATTGGTGGAAAGCACAATTACTTATGTCTCAGATGTCTGTACAATAAATATAAATGCAGAACCAAGTTAATTTTTTGGCGAAGATTCTGTAGACTAACAGTACACGACCATGTAAGAACAGATAGAATCAAAGAGATGATGAAAATAAAAACATTCACAGGTACTATTGAGACAAAACAACTTCCTTGATACAAACACATGAGACGAATGAACAATGAGAGATTAGTGAGTAAAACTTGGGAATGGGTACCTAAAAGAAGACGAAAAAAGGGAAACCAAAGAAGTCTTGGGAAAAAGAAATAGACTCCTGGCAAAATAAAGTACAATGGCGTTCGAATTGCTACAAACGACCAAGACTGTAAAAACAGTCGCTATATAACCATAAACTTTTGCTGACTCTAGGTCAATCCGTATTGTTTATTTTACTCATTATTTCTATTAAATCCATATATAGCATCCATAATTTCATCAGTTTGATGTTATGTTTGTTCATTACAGATGGCGTTTTGTGAGAAACCTAGAATGTAAAGACGCAAGTTTCAAATTATATTTTCATGTCATTATAAATCAACACAATTTGATAAAAATTTTAATTTAAATTTCAATTTTAATATTGACTTTTTTCAACTCACCCTCGTATTTAAAGAAAATGGAAACATGGCGCACAACTGAAAATGCTGATTTATCACAGCTAGCTCATTTGCTTTGACCTAGGTCTGGTGTTAAGGTTAAGCAATCAATGACCGAGTTTAAAAATAAATTAACATTGTTTTATTATTAAAAGACATATCGTACGATTGTTTAGGTACATAATTGTTATAAAACTTCCGTAAACTCTTTTTCTTTCCGTGCAAGTACCCACAAATGTTAAATTTTTCTCACTTTATACATAAATTCAGTTAAATTTAAAAAAATTTTGTTTATTGGATTTAATGTTTGTGGTTCAGTTATTATAAATGTGAAAAACAGTTTTATTATTTAGTATTTTGGATTACTTGTTGATTTTATTAGAAATTAAATTTACTAAATTTAATTGTGGCACTTTTAAGAATATACGATATTTGTGTATGCCTTGAATTTATCACTATAGACATTTTATGTATGCCGTTTGTATGTAAAATGACTGATGCTAAAATTTTCAGGTTAAGATTTTTAAATGTTTAATTTTTTCTCATTTACTTTTTTTCTTTTATATTGTTGTTATTATTATTATTGTTTGCGTAGGCAGGAGATGTAGATAACGTGCAACATAGTGTTAAATTAACTTGAACAAAAAAATAAGAGTAATTAATAATGCATTCAAAATTTTTTAAATGTCTAATAATATATAATGATATCTTTAAAACAATATTCGTACATTCATGGAACCGTTTTTCTAAACTATTTTTGCGTGCCTTGTTACATCTTTATAATAAGAGAAGAAGAAAAAAATAGCGTTTGTAACTTTGCAGACTTATTTGTAAAGAGCATTGTGAACAAAATTTCTAGATTTATATGGATTTATTACATGTAATCTGTCTACCACTTTATATTTTCAATTAAATAAACTAAAGGGCCGACTAAATTCTTCCCTTGGTCATATTGACTTTGACTGTGGCGTTTTATTTTTTGTACCTACCTTTCGTAAAACTTCGTCTTTTTTAGTAACAATGCAACACCCGGTTAATGAAAAGCAACATTGCGTGATATTTTTCGAATTTCGAGTTTGTCCCCTCCCCACTTAAATCAGACACCAAAAAAATTTGATAAAGCCTAATTTTTCTGGACATTATCTGATCCTCCAAATTGCAGGTCGATATCCCAATTAATTTGGGCGGCAGAATATTTGAATCAAATTCTGCATTTTCGAACTTTTCGCCACAAACTTGACCATACACTATTTTGAAGTGGTGTAACAAGAATCTGACAACATATTCAACTAATTCTGTTTTTTCCAGATTTGGAACCGCGTCATTTTTTCGTTGTCAAATGCCAAATGGTCGCCTGGGCCACTCAGTATACAGAAAACCATCACACACCGACAGATATCTTCACGCCCTGATCCCATCATCATCCATCTCAGAAACGGTCGGGTCGTGAACTCCCTGGTGCATCAAGAGCTATCTCTAATTTCCGAACACAAACGTTTGAAAAGGGAATTAGCTTGGGTAGAGGGTAGCCTACTAAACAACGGCTACAGTAAACGAGAGATTCGCAATTCCATTTCTCGTCACCAAAATCCCATTGCCTACGAAAGAATTATTATCTACTAAATCACTAGCATATTTGCTTCTCCATAAGCACGAGGTGAAAACAGTCTACAAACCAACTATCCAAAATCTCACAAAAGATAAACAAAATCCTCTTTCATCCAAGGGAGTTTATTCCATTACAAGCTTGTGTGGGGCAGTATACATCGGTGAAACCGGCCGATCTATAAACACCCGTCTATGTGAGCACAACCATTGTTTGAAAACGGACCATCTTTCAAACTCTGCTGTAGCTGAACATCATCACGAAACGGGCTACCAAATCCTCTTCGACAGTTCCTCTGTATTTCACCATAAAATTCCGTGAGGCCGTTGAAATTGCCAACAAACCCAAGAATTTCAACTGAGACAAGATTTTTGAACTTTCGCCCATCTGGCACCCTGCATCCACATTTCAACATAAATCTCATTACCGAAACAAATTACTTACATTACCTACTAACGTACTCAAAATATCATCACCACCATAAAAAAATTCAAAATAATCCCATTAACTGCCTCCTCTACCCTTCTTTTACCTGAAATATGTCTGGCCGTGTAACAGGTGACAAAGTTAAAGGAAATCATCGTTTATTGAGGAAAGGAAATTATGCCGAACGCGTCGCTGCCGGTGCACCAGTGTATTTAGTAGCTGTTATAGAATATTTGGCTGCTGAAGTTTTGGAGTTGACCGGTAATGCTGCACGTGATAACAAGAAGACCCATATTATTCGCCATCAGAAACGACGAAGATTTGAATAAATTGTTGTCTGTCGTAACAATTGCACAGGATGGTATCTTACTCAACATTCAAACTGACCTGTTCCAAAGAAAACCGAAAAGAAGCCTTAAATGGATGAATTGCCCAAATCACCACAAAACGACGAAGAATTGAATAAATTGCTGTCTGGCCTCGGAAAACTTCGTTTATGTTGGTTCAGATATATAAAAAAATTAATTCGAAAAAATTACGCGGTCCAAATCCTGAAAAAGCAGAAGCAGCTATGGCTCTGGCAGCGAAAACCTCTATTCTCATTTGACGTATTCAACTTTTCGAAGTTCTGAAGGACCCCAAGGAACTCGGCCGGATTTCAGGGACCCCGAAAATGTAGACCCTGATCAAAAATTCGTTCCACCCACACTGATTGAGAAATCGACCAGAAATTTAAAGGATGCATTTAGAAACGATAAGAAAATGCTCAAAAAATGGGCTTTTTAAACTTTATTGGTATCTGATTTAGGGGGGCTCAAACTCAAAACTCGAAAAATCGCTACTTCAAATTTGAGAAGCCATAATTTTTTGAATTTTTTTGCACAATTATTTTTAACATCTTTTAATACTTCTTTAACACTTTCATTAAATATGAAATAAGTATCTAAACAGTTTCCTCGTCGCGAATTTCAGAACGAAGGTTGGGGTTCCGGAGTGGAATACAGCAAGTTTTGAAGTGTCCCCATATATAAAAATCCAACGGCGTTAGACCGGGAAATCGACAAGGCCACGGAATAGATACTCCTCTACCCTGCCAATGGTCATTTCAGAATAAAATTGAGTCATATACTGGCTACTTAACATTAATTTAGTAACAAGTAGAGGTTGTAATTTTTTCAGAATGTGATTCTAAAATAACTAATTTTACCAAATATTTTAATAGGGGGCCCTTAAATTTTGCTTTAACAACAAACCGATTGCCACATCTGAGGTAGTGTAAAAATTATATAAGCTTACATAATTATTTAAAACATATTCATAATCCTATAATAGACGTTTACAGAAAATCTTGGCACGTGAACGAAATTTGTCCTACACGATTTTCTAATAAATGAAAAAAGAAACATGTTTCAACATATTGTACTTATTCCTCTTATTACTGAAAACATGTAATACTCTATTGTTATCGAAATCTATGGACAAAGACTTGGTAAGTATTTCAAGTAAATTGCATTCTTTTCTTACTGAAGTTAGTGCTTTAGTTTCATATTCATAAATATCTAACATCAGCGGTCTACAAATTTTACAGGTAATTCTAAAATCACCCGTTGTAAAAATGATAGCTAGTGGCATCTGTTGACCAATGGAAGAATTCAGCACACACCAAATAAAGAGCGCCACCTATTACGCGATGGGTGACACCACGAGACGGTTGCTTGGGGAAATACTTTTGTTTGCCAGACAAATGTTGGGGCAAGGCTAGAAAATTTACGATACATCGATAA
Source organism: Octodonta nipae (assembly GCA_034190945.1). Lineage (NCBI taxonomy): Eukaryota > Metazoa > Arthropoda > Insecta > Coleoptera > Chrysomelidae > Octodonta > Octodonta nipae. Next base: position 14,852,631 of record CM067223.1, read on the forward strand.
AGAAATTATTAAATATTGAAATACCAATACAATGTTGGTTTATGATTGCAGTAGTATAAAATTGCATTGTTATATAGGCTGTTATAGCCGTATGTAAGTGTATCATGATTAACGCACTATAGGCCAAAGACTATTTAGAGGACAAAAATATTTTCCAAACCAGCCGGCACGTGATGCCCCCCATCCCTTAACAGGTGGAATTCTCTTGATTTTGATGCAGTGCATAAATTTCGTGACACGGCTAGAAAGAGAGGGTAATAGAGAGGATAAGAGGCTATTGCTCTTTATTGCATCCAGTGTGCTCATTGGTTGCACCTAGCAATCGCGTGAAATTATCTCGTGATCTCTCTATGGCCCTATCTTTCTATCCTTGACACATCATTTGTTTATTGCAGGCTACCTCCAGAAGGTGTATGCTCTAAGGTTCCGGTATTCGACCTAACCTAAAATAATCTAACTTCAACTCTTACGTTGTGTGTGGTTTAAGAAATACACTTACCTGTAAATATTGTAATTGCTTGATATTTATAGTGATATTCACTATAATACGAATTTAAGTATTATAATATTAATTTAATAATAATACAATTTTCGTCATACATTATGCAGAGTTTAAACGACGATTAGGGAGATAAGACTATTTCCCAAACCAACCGTACATAGCGTTGTCCATCGCTTAATGTGTTTATTTATCTATTTCACATAAAATAGTTAAAAAAGAAGAAGAGATAAGTGACAGAACGAATACCTAACCTCGAAAAAATTGGGTTAAGTTGTTAAAAAAATGTTTATCCGAAGATGTATTTTAAGTTCCAAATTTCAGAGATGCTTTTCGAATAAAAATGTAAATGTTAAAATAAGAAATTGCAAACTAATAAACCCATTACATTTTTTAGATTAATAACGAATTCAAATACCCAGAGAGAATTTTTTCAGGTATTCAACCAACTGGATCTGTACATTTAGGAAATTACCTTGGTGCTATTTCTCAATGGGTGAAATTTCAGAATGAAAATAAAGATATAATTTTAAGTGTAGTTGACCTTTGCATTCAATGACAATGCCACATGTAAGTAAGCTTTAGTTAAAAATTAATAATGATTAAAAAAAAGATTCAACCTTTAGAACCCTCAAGAATTGTCAGCAAATATTTTTGAGATGACAGCTACATTGTTAGGCTGTGGAATTGATCCAGAGAAAGTAATTTTGTTTCAACAGTCAGCAGTACCTGAACATACACAACTTGCTTGGTGTCTGGGATGTGTGTGTACAATGCCAAGGTAACATAGTTTTTATTTTTTTAACAACTTGAACTGTAATTGAGACATAGAGCCTGATACTGGAAATTTTGTAATATATTTTAATACATGATCTTGTTATGCTGATGTTTCTTATATTTTTAAATATTGTCTATTGAATTCAAATTTTTAAGTATACTTTTCCTTATATCTTCTCATCATAGGCTTCACTTTCACCCATAGCCTCTAAGGTGCTATAATTTATTCCTCATTATGTTCATCTATTCAATCAATAGATTCCAGTAGATGTGATATGAAATTTAAGAGTGTCTAACCATAACCTTAAGTCCTGTTTCTTTGGGGATGCTTGTTTTTGTCAGAATCAAAACCTGCTTTCTTCAAAATAGTTGTAGACCTTTAGGTTTTACATTTTTTCATCATAACTCATCTCTTGAACAAGGATTTTCCATTAATAAAGACCGCTTAATTGAAAATCTTCAAGAAGATTCACTAATCGCCCAAAGATTAATTTATGATACATTGAGAAATGTTGGAAATAAAAATATTGAAATATTGAACAGTCTGATTCAGTCAGTTAAGAATTCAAGAAGCCATTATGAAGAAAAATTAAAAAAAATGAAAAAAGATAAAAAAGAATTTAGAACTGCAGTTGAAAAATCTATCAGATAAAAAGGAAACTCTAGTCAAAACTAGTGGTCCAGATATTTCATCCATTGATGATGAAATTAAAAAATTAAAGAATAAATGAGTAATTATAAGATAAATAAAAGAGTATATATATGTATTACATATGTTGTCTACCTTTTTTGCACTGGAAAGTGTTAATTTTTCATATTTAGTTAATAAATATAAATAAAACAAAGTGTTATGGTAATCTCTTATTTACTACACTTTTCCTAAGTAATATTCTTTAAATACATTTGTCTGTTAACCATACATACAATCGGATATTTTAAATATTTTAAAATTAGATCTCTGGAAAAGTCAGGGAATTTTTTTTTAAGTCTGTGGCCACCCTGCATCATCATTAGTATTATAAAATAAACTTTTTTAAGGCTTGCTCATCTTCCACAATACAAAGAAAAATCCAAAGATTTGAAAGACATACCACTGGGATTATTTGTATATCCTGTATTACAAGCTGCAGATATTCTAATACACAAGTAAGTAAAAAGCTGATTGACAACATGATGTCTCAAAACAATTGAAATATGCAGATAATATTAATTCAGAGCAACTCATGTGCCTGCTGGTGAAGATCAAGTTCAACAAATTCAGCTGGCTCAGGATTTAGCAAAGATGTTTAACAGTAGGTTTGGTTCCACATTTCCTGTACCACATATGATAATGACAGGTATTTGAGCTTAAATTTTTAGGAATAATTTTATAAGGTTGAATTTCCAGGACTTGAATTTGCAAGATTGAGAAGTCTCAGGGACCCCATTAAGAAGATGGCAAAGTCTGATCCTGATCCAAAAAGCAGAATATGTTTAACAGATAGTCCTGAAGATATTGTTAGAAATATTAAGAAGGCAGTTACAGATTTTGTATCAGAGGTAAGTTGAATATGTTACAAACATAAACATGTACTAAAGTCTAATAATTTTCACACAATATCAATAAAATGGAAAAAAAAAGTTTTTTGATGTGAGACTTTAAATGGCAAGAAGTTATACAAAAAGCAAAAAAAATCATGTTTTTAAAATTGCCATTTAATTAATCTTCACTAATTTCTCTGAAACATCTAATTTGATTTCAAGACTTTGACCTATATTCTGTTCAGGTAGATCTCTAGTGGATTTCAAACATTTTTCTATAGCATAAACTTAACTATTATTTAGAGAATTAGAAAAATATATGCTAACAACATGTTACATAAATTTTATCACAATTTTATAATTGTAAATTTCAATATATATGAGAATAGTGAAGGTAGGTTTTAGCAAAATAAACACTAAACAAGCATACAACTCACATGAGCTTGAATTCTCCTTAGCCCCCCCCCCTTTGGTCCACCAGTTTGCACAGGATTGTATGTAATAGGAAATGAAATAATTTGGTCAAGTGCGAGTTGGACTCGCATACTTAGGGTTCCGTAACAACCTTCAAGATTGAATTTCCATTTAAAAGCAGGGAATGAGTGCATTTTCTTATACTTTTATATCTTTTAAAGGAAGCATTTTAATTTATAAAAAATTGCATTTATTTTCCAAAAATAGACTTTTTATTTTATCTGTTTAGGATTCACTTGATTTTTATCACAATCATTTGTATTAATTTTCTAATTTGGCCCCCAAAAAGTAACATAGAGTTTTATTTTATATAAACTTCAGAAATACCTTGTTGTGTTATATCTACTTTGAGTTTTGAGCTGTAGATTGGAAGAAAAACGGCAAAATAGGTCAAAGTTCAAATTATAAATTATTAAATCTGTTATTCAAATATTTAAAAATGAAATAAAATATATTTTTCAAATTTTAAATAGTTGGTTTTAAAGTGGGAATAGTCTGTTTATTTTTTAATATCTTTTAACAAATGATATAAAAATATGTTATATTTGTAATTCACATTTACATGCGTTTGATTTCTATTTCATTTAATTGTGTATCTGTCTCCAAAATTACTATTTGGGTTTTCTACTATTTATTTTCTGTTTATTTTATTATTTGGAGACCATAATTTTTTTAATTTTTCTTAATCTTTTTTACCATTTTCCCAGTACTAATATAATGAGCCCTGGGAGACGCGAGATGTAAGACCGACAGAAACAATTAACATTTTTTATTTTCCATTTAATTCTATAATTTGCCCCCCAAAATAATATTAGGGGTTTCTTCTTATTTTCAAGAGAATCAGTAGGGGCATACTTCCAGTTTTTCAAAATTTTTGGTTATGGTTTCGAAGATAAGGGGGGGATGGGTAAATTTTTTTATATTTTTGTTAATATCTTTTAATTAATTTATTTTATAAATATAGAAAAAAATATCAACATGAGCCCTTTTATTTGTTATAACATGCGTGTAATTACTTTAATTCTATAATTTGCCCCCCAAAATTATTAGGGGTTTCTACCTTATTTTTCCACAAGTGAGGGGCTCCTTTTTTTTCAAAATTTTGCGTATGGTTTCAAAGGGGGGGATGGGTAATTTTTTTTATATTTTTGTTAATATCTTTTAATTAATTTATTTTAAAAATATGAAAAAATATAATTGTTTTCGTCTAATGGGCCCTTTCATTTGAATATAACATGAGGGTTAGAAACAATTTTATTTTAATTTTCATTTAATTCTATAATTTGCCCCCCCCCCAAAATAAATATTAGGGTTCTCCTTAATTTTCAGTAAAGTGGTGAAGTGGCTACCTGTTTTTTCAAAATTTTCCAGCTTTGGTTTCGGAGATAAGAGGGGGGTAAATTTTTTTATATTTTTGTTAATATCTTTTAATTTATTTATTTTAAAATTTTGAAAAAAAAAATGTTTTCGTCGTAATGAGCCCTCATTTGATATATAACTGTGGGTTTGAAACAATTTTAATTTTATATTTTCCGTTTAATTCTGTAATTGGCCCCCAAAATTAAAAGTAGAAGTTTCTCCTGATTTTTCCAGGGAGAACATAAATCTATTTTTTTTCAAAACTTTACGTTATTTTCGGAGATAAGGGGGGGAGGGGGAATGGGTAAATTTTGGTATACGCTAATATCTTTTTAAATAATTTTTTTTAAAATATGAACGGCTCCAGATCAGACCTCGGATTTGACCTCTGTGTACTGATTCTCTTGAAAATCCTAGATGTCGGTCTTATTTCCTATCTTTTAGGCTCAGTAGTTTCGAGATCAGGGGGGGGAAGTTCAAATTTAACGAAATGCATCAAATGCATTGATGCCAAATTTCAACCTCTTCCGTCCAGTTCGAGTTTAGGACATTCAATGGCTGTGGGAAGAGGCAAAATCTGATGAATTATAAGGTTCCCGACTAATTTTGTTTATTTAAAAACAATTTTTTTATATATATATTTATATATTTGTTTAAAAGGTATATATTATTTCTACCTTTTTGTGTTATACTTTTCAGCGTACAAATTCTCCATAAGGAAATTGTTGGTCTTTTGTAGTCACTAATGGTTTACAATTTTATTTCATTTGATCTGTCTCCAGAATTTCTGAGCTTTTTACTAATATAATGAATTATTTATTAAGATATTCAAGATTTAATGATGAATGTCCTTTCAGGTAACCTATGATCTAGAAAAAAGACCTGGTGTATCAAATTTAATAAGTATACATTCATTTGTTACAAATAAGAGCATTGAAGACATATGCAGGGAATCACACAATCTCAATACTGGACAGTATGTTAAAAATCTGAATCTTATTTTTTTTACTCAATTTTTTATTTGTAGATATAAATTAGTAGTTGCAGAGGCAGTTGTGGAATACTTAAAACCTATTCAAGAAAACATCACCAGTTATATGTCAAACAAAGAACATCTGGTAAATATTTTAAAGCAGGGAAATGACAAAGCTCAAGATATAGCATCTAAGAACTGGGAAGATGTTCAATATAAGTTAGGATTGAAGAGTTTAATATGTAGTAATGATAAAATTCAGATAAAGCATAAATAAATTTAAAATTTGTTTTATTTAATAATGTTGGAAAACAAAAAGTAAAAGTTATTTGCTAGGATGGCATGGACCATTTTCTTCTATTTCTCCATAGGCTCAGTTACTCTAAAATTACAAAATCAATAACTTGCCTAGTGTTCACTATTTTTCACTGGATTAATTATTAAATTATAGTATAGTATACTATGTCTGGCCTTTAAATAATGAGACTGCTTATGAAAGAGTTTTATTTTGAAAAATATTCAGCAATATAAGGCTCTGTTTCAGTATATGCATTCCCCTCCCCATATAATTTTTCTTTTGTAAGAGCATTTTCGCTCCACCTCTTTCATCAACTCAAAGCGGGTCCCCTTAAGGATGATATTAATGGATGAATTTGCTAAATTAATGGAAGACGTGACTTCTGGAAACAAGTAAATGTCACAGTGTGATAAATCCGACGAGTACGGCGCGTGCTCGTGCACTGGAGTGCCTCTACCGGCTCAATAACACTTCACAGACAGCTAGTTATAGGCAGTATATTGTCTTAGAGTGTAAAATACTTGTTTGTCGACAACTATAGGCGTTTTTTTTTTCAAACTCGCTCTCGCAGTGTTGCCAAAACTTTCAAATAGTAAGTTTGATTTGCAGTTTGACCTTGTGGAACCCATTCAATCATCACCGATGTCGAAATAAAAACGATTAGCATAGCATTAAATTTTGATTTCAACTCTTAGTTTCACCACCATATTGGAATAACCAGGTTTCATCGGAAGTATGTTTTCGATCAATCCGGCTCTTGTTCTAACCTCTTAACAATATCAAATATCAGTTTGTTGACGGACGGAATTGTCGTAGGAGGTAAAATATTTGGTACCAACTTCGCACAAACTTTCGACATGTAAATTTTTCTTTTATCGGCGTTTACAATCTCAGCAATCATCCTAATGCTCATACGACGATCTCTCTCTGTCTCAATTTCATTGATTTTGATCAGTGTTTGAGGGGCTAAAACAGACCCAGATCGACCTGGACGTTGGTTATCTTCGGTGCTCTCTTGTCAAACATGATACCTGAAGAAGGCTAATACTACATTTTGTGACAGGGTATTCCCATGTTTCAATGGCTTGTGAGGTATAGACTGATTTAAGCCACTTTTAATTTACAACTACTGACATACAATCGAAGAATATAGTGCTGGGACACCATTGTGCATGAACCTTACCTGTAATGGGATAAGTTCAAAAATCAAGAAGATTGTTTAAGTTGTTTTCAAAACCAAAATACTCTTGTCCTATTAGATGGCAGAGCATAATATGATTTTGGCATCTTCTTGTAGACTAACTATCCAAATTGTTTGGTTTGTGTGACATACTAATATTTTGTACAAGTCATGTCATTTAAATTTCTATTGAAAAATAAACATTTAAATGAAATTATGATAATAATGTCTCCTGTTTTATTAAATTTTTACCTTTATTTCAAATTTTGCAGTTGTTGGCAGATTCTGCTAAGAACATTTTATCTGATGTTCAAATGCCTTTGGTAATTTGTTTTTCAGAAGTTCCTAAATAATCATTTCAACTGTAAATAAAGACAGGTGCAATTTAATATTGATAATTGATAACTTTTATGTATCTAATACTCATTATTTTTCATAAATCACTCCTCAATAAAAACACACTGTATAGCAAAAAATTTATTTGTACTATAACAGAAAAAAAAAACAGTAAATACTTAAAACACTTTGGTTCACTAAATTAAGGTAATAAATATATGCAATAAAAAAATATGTTTTTATGGTATTTACATTACAAGCTCTCAAATATTTGGAAATAACAACTTCAAAAAAAAAGATAAAGATGTTAATCTTACTCATTATGTAATGAAACAACTTTAATGCTGCTTTTTGCTTGTACACATTTATAGACATGTATGACATGCTACTTTATTGCAAAATTAACAGCATGTTAAAAACAAAAGAAAAAACAAACCATTGGTGGCATTCCCAAATTATGATTTGAAATTTAAATGTACACTCTCAAAGTGACAAAACAACAATCATGCAAAGCGCTAACTTTTTTTAACCTGTTAAAGTAGATGATCCCAATTCACCTTTTAAAAACCTTACTAATAAATCACAATTGACAAGTTTAACTTTATCACCCCTTACAGCATTAACAAATGTATTATCCTTAATTACCTTAGCAGTGAAATTTTTACTCAGATCTACAGAATAAACAATATCATATTTGTCAGACTCAGATGCAAAATTTATGTTGGAAAAATTGAGGTCATTCACAATCAGCAATGGCTTTGAAAATAACGTAAATGTGGTCATGAACATCTGTTCATTACTGATTAATTTATAATTGAAAAGTTGAAGTTTTTGTTGCAAAGATAACTTACTAGCTGATTTAAAAATTACTCTGCTTTTAAGTGTAGCTAATGACTGTGCATTATAAAGATTGACTATATTATCAATAGATTTTTCTCGTAATAGTTTTACAAAGCATGGTTTAATATATATTTTTTTACCATTTTTCTTCACCACCCTACATGGTGACAGATCTTTTAGTTTTGTCATTTGATTTTTCATGTCTTCTAATTCATCCAGGTTTTCAAATGTATTAATAATAACTTTGGGTGTTAAAATGTCTTCTGATGCACAAATTATTTCATTGAAATTGCTGTAGTCTTCCATGGGTATATAAGTATTATGAGTTTCCTTAACATTTTTGTGAGTATTTTTGCTGTTCTTCTTACCTAACTCTCTTTTACCTTCTAACATTGTTTCAATTTTTTTAATACCAAATGAAAAGTTTCGCAAACACCTTCTTGCTTTCTGCATATCCGCTTTAGAAAATCCATTAAAATTATACTTAAATGAATCTGCATAATGTTTATATTTTGGCTGTATCCAGCAAAATCTTGGGTCAAACATCAAATCTAACAGATTTTTCGATTCAGGAATATGTTGAGGGATAATACTGTGTGATGGCTCTGAAGCTGTTTTCATAATTTCATCAAAGTTCAGAGAAAATGGCTGCAACTCTGAGGCTGTTGGATCTTTAAAATGCGGATTTATTTTTAACATAACTGGGCCAACCCCTGGAACATTTATTGAAACTGACCCACCACTTTCATTTAATATTGGTAGTACATTATGTGGAATGCTAATTTTATACAACTTCCCATTTTTTTGGATGGTCCATTCTTTTGTTCGAGTCGCATTGTCTACATTTTGACCAGAACTTGCTATTTGAATGGAATGTGTACCAGACCTTTCGATTCTTTTCAATGCTGGAACAGGTGTCTGGTGTTGGTTATTAATGTCAATCCCTGCTCTTAAAGAATTTATTTCACAAATAGGTGTCAGTGGTGGTGGTGTGCATGGACTTAGAGTTTTCAGCCTCGGTGTGTTTCCTGTGACCTGGGTATAGCTGAAAAACCCTAATTGAGGCGTTTCGTTAATGTCAATTACAGTTCCTCTACTGTCTTCATCATCCGTGACGTAAGAACTTTTATAATACGTGTTGCTCATAATATAACTGTTATTTATAATCGACCTGTTTTAATGACTTTATTTTCCTGCTGTAGCTGTAACAACAAATATAAATTCCAATGTCAAAATGTGGTGTTTGTCTGCTACTGTCAGTCAAAATTACGCATTTGCGCCAAAAATTTGAAGCTTAGCATACAACTACAAATTAATGTGCATGTTTTGTGATTATCGGATATTTTTTTAAAACATTTGTACTAACATGATTATTTCTACCATTTTGTGTCAAATTTGCTGTGTCGTGAAAATAAATTCTGATGTTTAAATCTTCGACCATGAATATTTATGCTCGAAGGTTTAAATATAACGGTAATGAATTAAAAATTTGACGTACTAGTTTTATTCGTACAAGGAAAATAAAATCAGGACACAAAAAATAGTTTCCTTTTATAGTCGCGATATGATTCGAACAATACAGACCGAAGTCTGTCTTCCTATAATTCTTTAACTTGAAGCTACTTCGCAATTTTTTCTTGATTTCCCAATTTTGAATAGTTTTCCCGACTGAATATTTGTGGTACATGATAGATAGGTAGTAGTTGAATATGCCAAATGGGCAGGTGGATACATTATTAAATACTTACACACTCTATGCCTAATTATGGCAATGTTTGGATCACGATTTATATTGATGGATGATGAGTGTCACTAGGCGTTCAATAAACGGTCAATAAATATCACGATCTCATATCGCGGTCCAAATCTCGCGAAAAATATTGAGCATGTAGTATTCGCATTTCTCTCTAGGGTGAAAATTTTAACAGCAACAGAATACTGCAGGGCAGAGAGAGGCAATGGTTTGTTGGATAAATAACACCAATCTTGACAAAAAAGATTGTATATTCTAAAAAATCCTAACGTTTTAAAGTCTTAATCTAACTTTGTTGTCAATGGCATTAAAGTCTGAGTTATTTAAATATTAATAGTCAGAGAGACATTTGGATTTTTTGGAATATACAACCTTTTTTCTGGTCTGGTATTATTTTTGTATTTATTTAAACGCTTATATTGAGTTATATTAGATTTAGTTCGCAATATTTCAGCAAAAACACTGGAACGCGAATTTGGGCTCATGAACTAAATTTATGAGCATTATAACAAACCCAAATCCGTATTAAAGTCCCGGGTTGGGCAGAAAGATCTGATATTTTCTCTTTCGTTTCCGGTTAATTTGTTACAAAATTTGAGCAATTTGAAGTATAATGCTTATGCCTTAAGACACCGAGGAAAAACAACTACAAGAAAACAATATTTGGATCATAAATTGTGTTTTTTACATTTGGGACACACCAAAGGTTCCACAGCATTTCCTTTACGCTAATATTGCTTAAAAATTGGAAATATTTTTTTATAAAACAAACAATAAACAGCTGAAAACAACTTTATTCAAAACACATTTCTGTATCATCAAAGCGCAGTATTTTTTGCATCTCCAAAAGGTCCTTCAGCATTCCCCTGTTCCACTGTCTTCGTTTCCAAATATTTCCTTCTGAAACTTTCACCTGGTATGATGCGTGACGTATGACAGTTGACATGGAAAAGCCTATTAAAAAACGGTCTTTTCGGAAGATGCCTTTGCAAAGCTATCGCTCTGTTGTGACCCCTAATTTCTCTCTTGCTTCTTAAAATTTTGATGCATACAAAAAACGCAAAAATACACGCTCCGATTACCATCGATACAGTTGCAACAATCATAAAGCAAACGCATTGCCACAGAATGAAAAACTTTCGATTGATGTTGCCTAAATAAATCCGTTTTATAAAAATCGGGCACATCAAAGCGCCGAAACCTCCGCACAGTAAGTGAGACGAGATAAAGTTGCAATGATCTTCGAGCGCTGTAGCATGTATCATCAACGAAGTGATTAGAAACACTAGGGAAGCTATAGATGCGAGTCCAGCGCAGACTAAAGGGCTGTACATGTCAACAGCAGCGGATACTGATATTAGACCAGCAATGCCTCCTTGCAAACACCGAAGGACGTTCCAGTAAGTCGACGCAGTTCTGTACAGGCAGAGTTCGATTAGACTTATCGTCAAAGTACCTGAAAATGTTAAAATTTACAACTTGAGTGTTATGTCCAACTTAAACACGATATGGCAGTGCGGCCGTTGCGTTGCAAACTATAAGTGTGGGCGAAATACAAAATCGTTAACATCTCATGTACCACATATATCGCGTTTACATTGGAGAAAATGTTATTATCTATTGCTAAACAATTACGTAGTTGTTTGATTGTTTCTTCCTCAAAACGGTACATCCTACAACTCACAACTGCAGGTAACAAATTTGTCATCATCAATATTCTATTACGCACACTCGTTTCTCATTTCTTTCCTTGCACTTCTGCTTTTAACTTTCAACAAATTTCCCACTCACCCTTCCAATAACTTCTAATAAAAAGTATGCGGAATGTTTCGAAAATTAGAATTTTCTAGTTTTTGGAATACTTTAATTAGGTAAATTTTGTAGAAAATGAGCGATTTTCACTTTAGATGTTCAGTTACGCCCTCTAGCGGTCGTCGAACAAGACCAATAATTGACAGATTTTTCTCGTTGCAACTTTAGTCTAGAATATTTTTTCCCTAAAGCTGTACTACGAGCCTTCCCTGAGATATGAACTGCGCCATTCTTATTTGCCCACCGATTACATTAAAATCTATAAAAAATCTGTGTTCTTTTCATCGGGAATATATTTTGCAATGATTAGTAGTCATTGATATTTTGGAAACCGAAAATGCTATTCAAATTGCGTTTATGGGCATATAACAAACTCAAAAATCGCATATTATGACGTGTTTTGGTAGAAGATTTGATAATTACTGTGCTTTATCAGGTTGTTAAAAAAATACTTTGGAAGGTGAGCATTTCACGTAAAACAAAGCACAAAAAAAAAAATTGCGAAAGCTTAGCGCTAAGCATTCTTAGCCGTGACTTTTTGAAAATTGAGCACTTATTTAACTTTTTGCAAATAAGTCATTACTGATTAAACAATTGATTTCACCAAGCTCCCATTTTATAAGTTTTAAGAGTGTGCATGATACGAATTGACTTTTGACAGTAAAACTGTTTATTCTGTTGCAGAAACCTCAGTATTATTTGAACTTATAGCATCCGATATGCTGAAGATGTACATGTTTTAAGTAAAACCAATCAAAAACCTGTGTTTTCTTTGCAAATAGACTATTAGCTAAGTTGTCTCCATCGAAATTACTCCAAGCCGAAATTAGTTTCATACAAATACCAACTTTTTTGTTTTGATATTGACTTACCTGATCCAAGAGCTATTAAACTGTTGACTAATGTATTACTTAGGGAATTATCAACTGCTTTTACTGATTCAGAAATAGGAGAGGGCAGTACAAACGAAACATATCCAAAAATAATAAAAATATATCCAATTACTGTAGTTGCTATATGTTCTCTTCCAACAGATTGCTCGTCCATTTCACTGACTCTGATAATTCTTCTTCCAAGAAATATGACTCCTATGATTTATATAGGTATTTAGTGTGATGGTGATTTTTAATGAGCCATATGTTTTATGTGAATGAGATTTATTATGGTAAATACATAATGGCTTCTTAGATATTTTATGCTCATTTAATTTTGAAACTTCCACGCCCTAAAAAGTATTTGCACCAAATATTTGCACCATGTGTGACTATGGGTGCCTTTTTCTTTACAGAATAGGGGGACTAGTGGACGCATGGAAGTGGAACTAATGAAGGGGGAAAGCAGGGGATAAGTGCGGGGTTCTAAACAGATCCGATTGAATATGCTTCTCTTTGAGAAGTAAGTTTTCTATAGTTAGTGGCAGATTGAATTGTTCATTGAAACATTAAGGCAGCAGCGTTGAGACAAGTCCTGCACATTATGTATGTCATAGAAATCAGGTATTCAGCCCAGTTAATGAAGAAACCAATCAGCACTTTGTACGTACCTTGGCACATTCTACTTATACGCCCTCTACTAAACTGTAGTATAAAATTTTCAAATAAATTTAACAATTTAAGTGCTTCAAAAGGTATTTACTAAAGTACTAATCCTTATGAGTACTTATATGATAAAGGTGACATTTTAAATATAGAACCACATTGCGATTACCGACATTAGTTACATTATTCAAAAATGTAATGTATTTGTGACAGATTCAAATTTTTGCCTTTCCAATTGAAATATGTACATTTTAATTTGACTTCTTTTCCAATTTGTTATTTTAATGGATACTACACCGAAAAAGCTGCCCAAGTAATTACTTCAACAGAAAGTGGAATTATTTTAAGAGCTGTTGCTTGACTACTCTATATGACTCTCGCAGCTGTTTGAAAAATGTATAAACGCTTTGAGGAAAATTATACCCATTCAAAGGCGATTTGAAACTGTCAGAAGTGATACGCAATAGTTCTTATTGACCGATTTAATGTGTCAACAACAGTCAGAAATCGTCGCCTTGTTGAGGGTAAGGTGCAACCGTACGAGGAGTAGCTGCTGGTCAATGGACAGTAAGAAGAAGACTAAAGGAAAACTGCCTCGTCCAAAACTTAGGCCAACTCATCGTCAAGCATACCTACATTTGGCATGGGAGCATATGAGTTGGATCATTGGAACAGTGGAGCCCTGATCAGATGACAGAAGGATATGTGCCTTTGGTAGCAATCAAAAAAGAAAAGTGTATCAAAGGCATGAAAAGCAATTTGCAAAATACTGAGTAGTTCTTGCATGATCTGGGTTGCTATTTGTATGGCAACACTAACTGATCCTGCTTTCATCCTGGTTTTGGGGTTATGGAATGGCCAGCATGCAATCCCGACCTAAATCCCATCGAACACGTATGGGATACGCTATCACGAAAAATTCACTTGGATCCCAGTGATTATTAATATTGTTCAAGAAGATTAGCTTAACACCCCTTAAAGGAGAGGATAATATCCATTATTAACAATTACCTAAATGTTAATTTAAACATTGTTAATAAACTATACCTCTCTTAGAAATAAAAATATATGAAAACCATCTGTTACACTTTTTAAAATGAATTGCAAGATTTTGATAAATTATTTGGAGTTAAATTATTATTATCCTTTGTAGTGGAAAATTATGTTCAGAAGGGGTCTTAGAGTTACTTGGACTGTGTTTTTATCAACCAATTCAATTATTCTGATATAAATCCAATTTCCTAAAAGAAACACATGAAAGAAGTTTCGATGTTCGTTGACTTGCCACTGAACGATGGGATTCCGTTTTCGAGTGTGAAAATAAAAACATTACAATACATTATGAAGGCTCTCTATAAATAATATTGTTATAATATTGTTAAAGTTTTAGATTTTCTGTTGTGCTAGGGGTTTTAAAATTTTAATTAAAGTTCTATCAAGATTTTATGACCCCTAGATATAAGTTTGATACAAAATGTGATCATTACCCACAATCCCAATGACGCAACTAGAAATGTGCATAACTAAAGTCCCACCATGATCTTTCAAAGGGACTGTCTCTCTTAAAAGTGTGAACTCATACATCCAACCATCTACATTCCAGATCCAATGCATGAACATTGGTTGAATCAAGGCGCTGTACAAAAAAGTCAAGATAATTGAACCACACAAATGGATTCTTCCAACTACAAAGGCGGAAATTTGAGCTTGGCCTAGAAGCGTTGCCGCAAATCCTACAAATTCGTATTTTAGTATGGTGACATCATTAAGTAAAATGTAAATACATACCAAAAATTGCTAGCTCCATATTGTAATACATGTCATCTGCATAGGCAACAATTCCCTTATAACTCCATTTGCCAAAAGACAATTTATATCCAATTAAAGCGTATGCAATAATTGAGTCCGCCATTTCGATAATATTATAGAATACGATTTTATATACATTTTCTATCGGTATGCTTCCTAGTTCAACTAGAATAAATCCTAATCGAGATATAAATACTGAAATAAAACGAAACTGAATTAAGTTTTTTAAATAGTTTTAGCCAATCGACAAAGACAAATAGTAAATCTGATGTTTCCAGAAAAAAAAGTGAAAAATTCTGAAGATTTTTGATTACAGCGTGGAGTTAAATGATGTAGTTTTTCTGCAGTATAACTAACTGTAAATTTATATTTTTGCCTATATACTTCTCTTTCAAATGAGAAACTATACAGCCCATACAACTTCTCACTTAGTGACAATTTAGTAGGTTCTGTTTGAAAGGGGAATCTATTGTAAAGTAGAGTTAATATTTCTGGAAACAATATTTCGGATTAAAATTTTTATTAGAAAGACTAAGTATACCGCCAAAGCCTAAAATGTAGGGTAAAAGTTACAATCAAAACAACTAAAAGTAATTTTGTCGATATGTTAATACAGTTGTACAACTTATACAATAGATGGCAGATAGGCTTTAACATGTAATAATTATTCCTTAAAATGCATACACTATATTTTTAAACTATTCTTCTATAAGATATTCAAGAAGATCTATGCGGAACACTGTAAAATTGCCCCTACCAGTGGCACTAGAATACCATCAGAGTATATCCAGAAAAATAAATCGTGAATACTAGTATGTGGCCTTAGTACCTTCAATGGCCCCTACTACACTTCTCCATTATATATTTCAAATACTTATTTGTTCCAGAAAAGAGGTGAGAAGAAAACCCTAATGAAGAAATGAAATTATTGGGTGACCTCTGAACAATCACTTCAAAATAATACACATGTTAAATAATTTGTAATATAAAAAAAAAACCGTTCATTTCGTTCTTTGTAGACATATTTTGCAGTTATTCAATATTTTTGTATGACAACAAACAACTGTATTATATAAATCAGATCTTTGCATTATAGACTAGGGTCGATAATTTTTTAAACAAAAAAAAAAAAAAAATAGAATGAAACTTATTGTAGTAAAAATTTTAATAAATACCTCAACATTATACATAATGATTAGAAAAAAAATTCGGATTTCTTTGAATTTTTTGAGAACATTTAACATAGTAATGTATATATTTTTTTACATCATTAGAAACTAGAGATTTCAACGAACAAAAAGCCCACCATGACGTTTTTAAAAACCAGATATCTTGACATGAGAATTTTCGATTGAAATAATATGCTTTGTCGATATGAAGTCAAAATAACGTGAAAAAATAAATATTTTAAATCAAAAAATTTACAGTGTGTTTGGATATATAAATTTCGTATTTTTTTTTGTAAAAGATAAAAATAAAAAACCAAAACTTGTTTTGAGTTTTTCACATAAATTTTGAGGTTACGTGAAAAAAGTGTGAAGTGTGATCAGTGTGAAAGTTGAATATCTTTCTTTAACTTTTTTCCATAGGACTTGTAGTTTTGTCGGAAATCCAGATAAACCGTTTTTTTACCCTTAAGTCCCCACCCCCTCCTACTTCCCAACCTCACATTGCCCGTGAATTATATTTCCTCTCATTTTTGTTGTATTCTCTTTCTTTTCCAAAGAGCTTCAGCCCTAGTCTATTAAAGAAACATGATTGCAAACTTTCAAATCTTCAAAAGGTTTTCTGACTATGAAGGATATATTTTTTTATTGTTTGCTGCTCATTAATTAATCCAATTTGATGTTAATACTTGAGATATTGTTCATTTATAATGTCTAGTAAGTACCCCCAGGTATGCCGTATTCTACGCCTAAACAAACATTTTTTACAATCATTTATATTCTGATTGAAAACCTTAAATATTTAAACATATTAAAAGGCATCAATAGTTTACTTACCAAAAATAATCCGAAGAAAAGTATTTGCAACCCCAGTATTAGATAATTTAGAATCTGAGGTTCCATTAAGTTGTAAGTTATAAATACCATTGCTAAAATGTTCGTTATAAGTGTAGTTATGAAAAGATACGTTTTCATGAGAAAATTGCATATTTGTCATATTGACATAAGTTATACAGGACGTTTGTTGTACAATAGTTAAGGACAGCTCAGTTCATTTTGTAAAGAAAAGTTTAGATGAACATATTGGATTGTTTTTTTTGCTAAACTTTTATAACTATACTGTTTCAATTTTTGGAAAGTAGCGTCGATACAAATTTGTCCTATAAAATTTTTAACCAAATTTGTGACGATTGTCTTCATTTCATAGACGAAATGACTGTTCCTAGATTTTCAGATTTTCCATCATAATCTTTTGTGAGTTGGCGAAAATCGCATTTCCTGTAAGAAACACTACTTGTACTATAGTATAATTAGTAATAAGTGCAGGTGTTTCACTATACAGTAGTTTTATGAAGACTTCTTAGCGTAAAGCGTCGACATAATGAGGTATTAAGTGAGGCATGAAGTCATGAACACCTTATTGACGCACCTTGCACTCAAAATATTGTGACATTGTGACATATACTGTTAAACAACAAATATAAAAGTTATGTACAAATTTTCTTTAGATAACGTTTTCTGGACAGTTGTGCAAAAGTTCTGGAGTCGGTAACGAGATGGCGCTCTTTGACTACAAATTTATAAACCTTCTACCAACCTTAAGAAATATTTACAATATTTATTAGAATGGTCTTACAGGGCAATTTATTTTGATTGGAAGTTTTGATGGATAGTCTTACCTGCATTTGCTATAAGAAGCATTTACCTTTTAGCTATTGCTTGAAAACGTACAAATTGCATTAAGAGACCACATGTGGTGTATACATGATGGCGCTGCTGGCAATTTTTTTGCAAACAATTACATGCAGATCATCCAAATCGTTGGCTAGGCAGCTAGGGACTCAGGAATTGCCTGCAAGATCTTCCAAATAAATAGTTAGAATTTCATCTTTAATGCCATCTTAAAACTCTTGTGTATACAAGGTCCATTGACAATGTAGATAGTCAAACAACATAAATCATTTAATGGACTTGAATATGCAAATTGAACTTTTATGTTAGTATACCTACTGAAACAAATAGGTACTAACACAATCACAATAATTGACTCTAAATTATATAGACATGTATGTGTTGCATATATTTTCCTTACTTTTTGATATGGCACTCAATAGGTCAGGACAAAAACAACATATTATCGCGTATCTATGGTGCCCAAAATTCGTCATATTGTTAATACATATTGTTACAACGTTTAATTTTAGAATACTAAAAAGAATCCTCCTCGAAATCAATATGCTGTAACAAAAAGTACCACTCCGAATAAACACCGGCGATAAAAAACATTTTCTTGAACGCACTATTAATTATGAAAAAAGTGCCAAAATTCCAGGCCTGTTCGATAAGAGAAATTATACACGTTAGAAAGATAAGAGATAAACATACGACGGGAATATTCAATAGTGAAAGCGATAGATATGTATAGGTCGACGTACAGCAGCAGCTTAGTTTAATAGTGGATCAGCTGATATTCGAAAGGCTAAGATGAATCTAACGATTACCGATACCTTAATTGTACAAATTCACCTTGCCGTTTCGGTGATATAAGCCAGTCAATAAAGGTAATTACATACATACGTAGGTTTGCTTCAATAAACATTATCACCATTTGCAGTCCGGATAAAAAATGCCTCTCACCGGGCACATAAACATATTGCAGTCCTGAAAGAGCAAAGGTATTTATTTGGCAGATGGGATTCTAAGAATAAATAAACAATTCTTTTGGCAACAAATGTATATTCATATTATACAATAAAAGATATTATGCAATAAGATATATACAAACGGTATACACAGTAAAATACAAGGGCACAAAATATATAGAAACCAACAAAAACACAAATACAATTTGTTTCACAATAATAAGATATACCTTTCAAACAATTTATAACAAACCGACAGCGAGTTGATTTTGTGAAGAAACTTTACAAAATGATGTAATTCTAAAATTAGATTCGTCACTAAGTCAATTTTAACTTAAATTCTTGTCAAGTAACCTAGGCATTTCTCATTTATAGTATGAATCCTACAAGGTGCGCCAATAATGAATGACAATTGTGGCATCTCTACTAAATGTTTTTCTTATTCTTTATCTAATTGCCATTAAACCTTGAAACGCTTCAAACTTCTGAAATATACATTTTTTACCCACGCCTTTTGTATTAAATATGTAAAACGCTCTTTTTCTAACTAAACTAAAGTTTATTGACAAAAATCATCAGTTAATTTGTATATTATAATATTAGGTATAAGTTCGCCTCGACGTAATGATTAATACTGTAAAATGAATCCTTTTTATTAATATTGAATGAAAATCATCAAATTACAGACAATTTCATGAAGTTTTTCAGAATAGCAGGTCTTATTGACGCACCTTGCACTCAAAATATTTTAAAATATAAAATTAATTAATGTAAATAAAAGTTATGTACAAAATTCTTATTGGATATTTGAAAAATTTGAACTCTTATGAAAATCTTTTTCGAACGGTTGTGCGAAAGTTCTGGGATTAACAAAGAGATGGCGCTTTCTGATTGATAGAAACCTTCTACAATTTAATCAATGTTTAGAAATATGTATAATAAAGATATTACTCTCAGGAATTGGCTATTGGGCTGAAATTGTTAATAAATAAATAAGATATATGAAAGCTGGAAAATCTAAATAGATCTGGAACAAATATTGCATAACTATTTTCAAAACATTGTTAGCGCCATCTCTATGTCGGAATCAGTTCTGTGAGAACATCCTTCGAAATGTTTTACACTTTTTTAATAAGCTAGAAGGAAAATTTTTGTGCTGGGTATGTGATATTAAGATATATTTAAACATGAATTTTTTAAACAAATTACTGTGAACTATTAAAATTCTTTATAAACATATAATATTTACGATAAATTTTTCAAGTAGGTTCAAATTGTTAACAAGAATAACGAAATATAAATACTTTGTAATAAAAATATTAGATCATATTTAACAAGTTTAGCTGGAACATAACCCAATAGTTATTTTTTTACAAATGGCTATTCAAGTAAATAAAAATATGGTAGTATATTAAATCTAAAATAATTAGATAATTCTTCATTCTAGGTGATTGTGCAACAAAATGATCCTCTAACTATGACATTTCTTGTTATACTATTAAAAATAATTGGTGTTTGTGTGTACAACACTTCAAGTAGAAACGGGCAAATGTTTGCTGCAATGTGAGAAATTCTATTAAAAATGGGAACAGTAATATAACATAATCAAAAAATATCAAAACAAAAATTTGTTGTGATGTAAAGAACATCCTTAGAAGAGAATAAAATAAAAGTTGAAATCAATAACCCGAATAATTGGCCAATTAGGAATATAAGATAACTAACACACAACTAACAGAACAACGCATCTGCGGTCTAGAAAATTGGACCAATCCATTTACATGTTCTGACATACGGAGTTCAAAGGTCGATTTTTGAGGAACAACCAGTGAACATAACAAAAGAAGTACCAGAAGCAACAGGGAGATGAAAATTGAATTACGCAGTCCATGTCGCAATATTCTGAAATGGAAGCTCTAGTTGGAGATCCATCATCCACATTAATCTCTAAGGGGCTGATGTAGATCATAAAGGCAACAGATAGGGACAAAATTCAAATAATAAGGGAAGTCTAATAAGAAATGGATTACAGAAGAAGGCTGATTAGATTAGTATTCAGGTTGCTCAACAAGAATCCAACATTTCTCGATATTAGAAACTAAAGAATGTCGAGAACAGAACAGAAATGGGCTGAGAAGCCTCTGAAAGAATCACCGGGAGGAAAACGAATTGGAATATATGGTACAATTTTGCGCGCCCAATCTGATGGTACGATTTGAACTTTAAGGTCATTTCAAGATCAAAACGTTTTTGTTTTAGTTGGAATCCTATATTTGTGGCCACGGAAATCGAAAGAGAGGAAAGTTGTAACATAAAAGTGACATTGTGAATTTGATCTCCAATATGATCTAAGCAACATTTTAAAGTCAAGTTTTTTGTTGTGAGTTTAACACTAGAAATCTAAATTTTCTGATAAATCAGTGATCTAACTCATGACGGCAAGATCAATCTGTGATTTAGACAGGTTAAGGTCACAAATACAGAATTCCAAGAAGACATTTAAGTTATCTTCAAGGTCTATCCCAGGTTACCTTTATATGGCCAGGGAAATTTTCTAAACTTCTACCGTCAAAGTTTCTTACTGTGATAGGTTAGGACTTTTAGGCTCTGTGGACTTTCCTGGTTAAAAATATCGAGCTATATAAAAAATCTATTTGACCTTGAAATGACATTCAAGGTCAAGTTCAAATCCAAGTTCATCATCCGATTTTGTCCTTGTCATTTTATTCTTTGATGAATACTTTTTAAAATAGAGGGGGGGGGCAGTTTTTGAACAACAAGTATAAAGAGGGTCCATCAAATATGGCTCATAATATATTTAGTTTTGTGCCTAAGTACTAAAGAGTGCATTCAAGAAGAAAAAATGACAAAAAATGGTATATTATTGGGTAATGTTCCTACTTAGTCTTTATTTACGATCAAAGTCGGTAGCAATCAAACGTGAGTATCAAAATGCAGGGAAATGCTATTTCTAAATATATTGTAAAAATGTTCATTAGTTATCGATCAGGAAAACACATTTGATTGTAGATTTTAGGAGATTGGCACTAGAGCAAATGTGCATATATTTCATTTAGTAAAAAATTTGTATTATAGATGGTGATTTGTTGTAAACATGATGTTTTTAAGGAATTAGTCAAATCAGCACAGTGTAAACTTGTTTGAAATGAAGATTTATATTCTTTGAGCACTTTGGATCGTTTGTTTTGCCCGAAGTTCATCATCTGATGCTCTATGAGGAAGATTCACGGAACGTCAACCGCATGGTGGAGCCACTGCATATAAGGGTGCAATGGCAGTCATGCATAAGAATTTTGTATATGTCCTCTTCCTCATACTGTATAATATGGGAACAATGGCAATTGGTCGCATGAATTCTGCAATATTGTATTATTCGGTGACAATTTTGACACTTGCAGATACTTTTAAACCCATGGTGTAATAAACAGAGATATTACAAGCTGTAGTACCTTTAAAGAAGACCGACCATATCTTTTTTATAGAACAATTATAGATATTTTATGATCTAAATAAAGAATAATGATGCTACAGCAATTTCTCGTCTAAATAGTTTTCCTGTTAATAAAATAAACCAAAATGGAAGGTCAGTAGTTTGAGTGGAAATTCAATTCATCAAAGGCTTTATTGCACCATGTGTCAACTGTCAATCCACCTAGCCGGTTTGACTAACCCTTTTTTTAAATATTACTTAAGGACAACTTGTTAATAGATAAATAATAACACCTGTTATATTTCGTCCTACAGATTATTCAACAATTTGTTTTAATATTATATACAATTCTTTTAAAATCTGGAATAATAGTACTGTTTTAGTAGGCAGCTAGGAAGCTAGAAACATCAAATGATTGTTCTAATATCTCAGATGAAAAATCACAGCAAAAATGTGCAGTTTTTTTACAAGTGCGTTTCTTTTAAACGTGCATGTATGTCTATTAAAGCTTGAGATTTAAACGGGGATAGAGTATGGAAAAAAATTTACTACACTTTTAAGCACCAATGTTATTCTTTTTTCGAAATTTTATACAATCTGATAAGACTTAGGAAGTAAGTATTAAGTAATAAAACGTGTCATAAAAGCTTAGTTATATGCTGGAAAATGGCGACATTTTCAAACGGGTCAGGGCGATCTAATAGTTTGAAAAGTTTCGAGACATGTGGTCATTTCCCGATATTCCATATTTTGATGTTCTTGTTATTCAGGGAAATATTTTTTAGTAAAATTTTACTATTTATTTATAAATGTTTTAGTCTGATGTTTTAAAGAAAATTGTTTTTTGTTACTGATTTTATATTCTTATTTTCATAAAAATGGTCCATTTATAGAGGGATAAACATCATTCAATACAATATTTTTAAGGAGAGCAATGCTTCAGTAAAAAATGAAAATGATACGAATTTCGCATCATTTTTACAGTAACCAACGGGCAATTTTGTACTCAAAACATTGTGAAGCTTCATATGTAAATACTAATAAAAGTTTATAAGGCTTCCCTAATCACACTAACAATGCCAATCAACTATGCTATCTACGTTGGTGTATTGAGATACAATGTGAAAAAAAATTACAATGAAAATAATTATACAAATAATGTACCTTGAGTCTCAAAACTTTTTAAACGACCCTCGTATTGTTGTTTTATTAAAAACTATATTTTATCGGTATAATATTGAGAAGAAAATATTATAGTAGGTAAACATGTTTGTACAATATGTTTTAGTGAAATTCGTTCAAGAAAGATAGAGGACGGATTTGAGCAGATTTTACATAGCTTGTAAGCACTATATAGTAATGGGATAACATTTTATATGATGATGAAGCTACATAACTAGATTTAACACAATAGGATCTCAAAAATATCAATTGTAATCATAACTGACGAATTTATATTCCAAAGTATCAAAAATGCAATGAGTATGTTTCAACAGTTATTTTGTAAAAATAGATTCTACACAAAGACCGTCAACAATCCCTGTGCATCGGTTAATAGCAAGTATAAACTATACGAAAGGTTAACCAAACCAGATATATTTGTTTTTTATGAACTCCATGTTACATTTTAGCCAGTCTCAAGTAGTTTCAATTATTCGCATATGCACCCCTTGTAGTATACAACCACAAATGCCCAGAGGCAAGAGTGGGACTCGAACCCACTAGGCCAAGTCAAGCTTAGTTTCGAAGCAAGAACGTCTGCAGCTGTTTTACTAAAACAATTTTAAATTTAAACATCTCCTTCTGGGTGTTGCGATTTTTTTGCTAGTGACTGGTGACTGTTGATGTTTTTCAGCGCTGATTTAATGTGCAAGGGGTTTATTCATAAAAGTTCTCGAAACAGTTGCCCTATGAAAGCAGATGACTCTGCCAAAAGGTTGTCATTTTCCCAAAAAAAAAAACGTAAATCAATTATTACCAAGGACAAACTGTATGAATTGCAAAGGTTAATCACCCCAGAATTGAATATAAAATTAATTTATGATTTTATTTGTATTATTTTTTCTGTTGTTCTGTCATTACTGGTATTTACACCTGTTATCGTCATTTACTAAGCAGTATATTAAGTGTGTAATAATGATCTTTGCTGATAGATATTATCATTGTACAATGATGCAATTACTCTTTGAGCACTATTATGACCTACTTGACAAACTAATTGCACAATTCCGTTTATATTATATAATTAACCCTACTCATTATGATTCAGTTTATTGTCAATTTGTTTGCTAAAAACTTCGAGGATTTCTATTATTAGTATTTCTAAATGAAAAACCACCAATTTCGATCCTGCAAATGAAAAGAGCGGAAGATGACCTTCATACCAAATTTCAGGGTTAAGCTAATGTTTTACGATTGTAGAAAAACGAATTACTTTGTTTGTTTGAATTTGAAAATGACATAGTATTGTCGAAACTAGTCACGGTTTTTATGTTTATTTATTAAAAAATAAATAAATAAATTAGTGATATAAAACAAAGTAATTCGTTTTTCTACAATCATAATGATAGTATATCACAAAGTAATGGCTTCCACCATCAACTAATGTTTTACAATAATTAGATACCCAATTTTTTGGATCCGTAAATAAATTTTTTCCTTAATTTTCTTTTTCGTTGCATTTTGACTGAAATATGTCGTCTTATTTCATTAGAAATAAATATTTTTCAAAAGTAGGTATATTTGTAAAAAAATAACTTAACCCTGAAATTGAATGTAAAGGTATATATAAGATTCCTCGCGGTTTTGATTTCTGTGATCTAAATTGGGGGTTTTCTTTAAAAAATATCCTTTAAGGTCATCCTATAACGTTTGTTAAATTTTGTCTGAAAAATTTTCTTGATAATGCGTTTTTGAATAGTTTGCGTGCTGTTTCTATACTTTTAGAACACTCGTTATATGAATCAACAACAAAACATATGTTTTAATAATACATGTTCACTTGTTCACTATCAGGTTGTTAATTGGTTGAAGTTCGTTCCATCTTGTTGAATGCTTTTAAGCAGAATCTCATGTACCGACCGTCTTCAGGTTTTACATAAACACCAGTTTTAGTTCTAGTCACTGTAGATATAACACCCATGTTCTTTTGGTTTCCATTACGTAACTCAATAATTGTTAACATGGATTGATTTGAAAGTGGTTAATATTAACTGGTTCTAGGAATGAGCTCAAAGTTAGTAAATTTAATATTAAAAAGAGGTAATTTTAACTCCAAGAGTCTAGAAGAAGCTCACTTTTTTGAGTTTGAACCTCAGAACGATTACTTTGAATGTCCAAAAAATCTGGGTTTAAAACTATATTTAGGTAAATTTAGTACAAGATCGTTCCTTCCCCTTAAGTATGAAATCGCTCTCCCAGAAGTACGTGTCTGGATCAGCCCCTGTTAGAAGAAGGACTCTCCAGCTTCGTGAGCAATATAAATAATCGTTCTGCGGTTTAAAGACATAGAACTTACTTCCGTATAGCAGCATGATGTAACTGGTCGGGTATCCAACATAGACCTGTTGTAAATATTTAAAGACTGATTAAAAGTGGAAGTGCATTAAAATAACTTCCAAAACTTCTTCTTATCTCTACTATATTGACTTGGTTTCAGATCATGAATATGTCACACTGTTAGTGACAATGCTGATGGAAAGAAACTTTCAACTTCTTGATATATAAATTCGTCAAGTTATGTTGCTTGTGCAGTTGGAGAGTATATAGTGTGCAAAAATCAGAGTTTGCTTGTGCAATAAAAGGAAGCCAATAGAATATCTAAGTCACGATTTAATTTATGCTTATATCTATTTTACCTCACTCTTACGTTGTCTAGAAATACGAAACATTCTGTAATGAATTCTATTATGAATATTTACGCGTAGATCGATAAAATCGATTGGTCAAAGATTACAACTATAACTATCTAACATTTTGAGCTGATTCAATTTTTGTGCTGGTAATTTCTATTCCGAATGATTATTACTATTTACAAATTATTTGTATACTTCTAAAATGAATTTAAGGCGGGGGTTACACAATTCGGACAAAGGGGCACACAATTTCAATCACTCTTTAAACTTTTTAAAGTCAAAATTGTTGAATAAATACGAAAAAAAGAGTTTCTGTCATGACCATCAGTATGTGGAAGGCCAACGTATAAAATTGTAAAATTAGTTTTTTTGTAAATAAATATAAAAAACGTACGTATTACCACTTATGGCGTTTGTACAAGTGAAATCTGGCCTTCTTTAATTAAATTAGGTTATAAAATAGTTTGTTCATCATTTCTGGTTGGTTTGTTGCGAGGTATTGGTTGGCGTTTCCTTGGATACTTTTTCGCTGGGTTTTTCCTCGATAATGGGCGAAGATGTTAGCTTTGTAGCTGTAGTTACGGGTGTAGGTGCAGACAAAGATCGTCGATCCAGCAGTTGTACCCAAGCTTGTAGCAGCACCCAAGCCTGTAGGCGGTAGCGGTCGAGGATCCTTCGGCTGCTGGACCACTTGCAGAGGTTACCTTCGGAGGAAGTTTTAATTTAAGAGGGTTCCTAAGCTTTTTGAGCATGTATTGTACTCGAGCAGCTTCCTGTTTCAGCATGTTGTACTGGTTTAAGTCGAAACCAGTTTTTTTGGCTTTTTTGTGGATCACGAGAAGTTGTTGGCGGTTCCTAACGTCTTGGAGTACGTATTCCTGAAATTTACGGAATCTATAATTAGAAATGACAATTTCGTCAAGAAATTCGGGCAAAAAACACCTCATAGATAACTTCGCTTCTAATAAGTATCCCCAAAAATCGTGAGAAATCGTTAGAGTTTTAAAAATGGCAATTTAGGAAATTGGGGGAAATTGTAGATGTTTCATTCTAACCATTCTATAAATTATATAATTATCTAAATCACATTGTCCGACATAATCAAATTATTATGTCGACAAATAGAGTAGAACTTCTTTTCTGTTGTCTTTTTCATTAACAAATACTGCCTCAACTTCTAGTATAACCGAGTTAAATAATGCTCAACGGTAATTGGATTTTTTATGCGAAAAAAGCAACCCTCTCGTCGGGAAACGCCCTTTGAATCCTGAAAAAGTGAAGTCGTTAGTAATTTGAAAAGTTTTATCCTTGCGAAAGAAAGTATTACAAGGTTGAAGGATTTATGTAGTAGTGAATTTAAAGCCTCAATTTGATTTTTAAAAACTCGCTTTCAGCACTTCTTTCCTTCGTATAGAATCCAGTTCCTTATAAAATATCTTTATTTATAAAATTGACTGACACAGTAGAACACGCTTTGGCAATATATCTGAAGAAAATTACTTACATTGGTAATAGGATTTTTGAATCAAAAAGATTTCTGGTCGTATTAAAGGTAATTTTGACTATTGTTTACTGCTATACCTGCACTAAAAAATAATAGTCTATTGATCAAACTGATAAAGATTTAGTTATACAATGTCATATGATAGTGCCACTAAAACATAATAAATTTATCTCTTGTTTATGGCCTTAATCCACTACATTTCAAAATCAGCTACATACTACCGATAAATGTCAGATTATAAATCTAACATTAATAATTATAGATCAGTTATGGACAATTTTTGGTAAATGTGTAAATCCCAAATATGAATAATAGGTTTGAGTAAGATCTACAGTTCATGCCAGGTAAGTATGCTAACAGAAGTTTCCCTACTAACAGTAGGAAAACTTCTGAAAACTTAAATCTTCACACAAAAGATGTATATTCCGTGATTTGACTAAGTTGTCGATACAATAAATCCGAATACCCTCCTAAAGAAAATAGAGTTAACACCATTTTATTGCTTGTATTTGAAAAAGGTGTATAGATAAATGCTAAATACGTGTCTACAAAACTAGATGTTCCGCAGAGAACTCTCTTAGGTCTAAAACTGATTCCACTTTAGCTAAATAGTATAATAATAACAGACACACTATGTTACAGAAATTACCTGAAACTCTGCAAATAAATATTTAGATAAACCAGTACATAATAAATTTGGTATTAAGCGGTTCTATCAAAATAAACAGCAAAAAAAAAATAATAAGAAAGTCTGTACTAAAATCTAGGACATGAGATCTGCATTAGATGGGGCACGAAATCAAATATAGAATTGGATTGACATGGGCAGATTTTTGGAAAAATAAAATCAGTGCTTCCATGAGATACAACACAGTAATATGGGGAGCAATCGGAACAACTCTACCTTTAAAATTGGTGGGATTAAGTAGTTAGAATGACAGATAACTGATGGACAAAGAACTTTATATAATGGGAGGCAATAGCAGCAGCCTATAGTAGCTGGAAACGATTTTACATAAGAATAACTGACCATATAAAGGGACTGGAAATTGGTTACTAGTTACCCACGTTTGGAAAAGATGGCAGAATATTACAGAGCCTATTGTCCAGCAATGGATAGGGTAGACTAGTGATGAAGATGATACCTTGATTGGTTGCAACGAAATTGCTAATGGACTATGGCTTCTTAATACAGTAATTTGTACACTTAGGTGCTATGTTCACTCTTAGTTTTAAAATATATGGTAACCCATATAAAGGGTGTTCCAATTTGAGGTTAATTTTTAAATTTTTAATAGGTTCGTTCCTTCAGTCTAGATAACCGATACACAACGGTCGCGTACCTGCGCACAAGAACAATAGCGTTCCTTCAAAACAATAACCGTTTAGTGAACGGTTCAGTTTCGTGTTCCAAGTGACACGGTGATTGATTCGCAACCAGTTAATGTACGGTAATTTCGATCACCGGCTCCAGGGTAGAATCGGTGGTGCAGCCACCGACTGGTAAACGCATCGAGTTGCGCAAACGGTTCATGTACCGATGCATTAACCAATTGCCGATCGGTTGACAATCGGTTGAAGGAACAAACCTAATAAAATACACAAATTATTTGAAAATGATCAAATCTTTTATTTCAAATGATAGTATAATTGTTTCGGTTTAGTAATGGAAAAAAATCATCTTGTAAGTGACCACCTGCTGCTGTACGACAAGCTTCTAATCCTTTGCCAAAATTTTCGATAACTTTCTGGCATAACTTCGGTTCAATTACTTGAAAACAGTCAATAATGTTCTCCTTTAGGTCATCATTTTTTTGTGGATCGTTGACATAGATCTTTTCTTTCAAATAGCTCCATAGGAAAAACTCTAGAGGTGTTAGGTCGCAAGATCCAGGGGGTCAATTAATGTTATCTCTTAGAGCAATTATTCGATTATCAAATTTCTGTTTCAAAAGATTGATTGTTTCTGCTGCTGAATGACATGTTGCACCGTTCTGTTGGAACCACATATTCTGCATATCAATATGCTCCAATTCATCCCACAAAAAGTTAGTAATCATCGTTCGATATCGATCACCATTCACAGTAACAAAATTTCGATTGTCATCTTCAAAAAAGTATGGACCAATCACTCCGCCAGCCCAAAAAACACACGAAACAGTTACTTTTTGTGGAAGCATCGGTCTTTCCATTATTTCTCGTCGATTTGCTTCACCCTAGATTCGACAATTTTGCTTGTTAACAAATCCACTCAATTCAAAATGTGCTTCATAGCTGAAGATGATTTTGTTGAAAAAATTCACATTTTCAATTTTCTGTTGTATGGCCCAATTAACGAATTGACGACGTAAACCAAAAACTGTTGGTTTTATTTCTTGCGTTATCTGAATCTTGTAAGCCTTTGAATGAAGATATATCTCTCCATTTTTAATAACTGGAATATTCCTACTTGTCATCTGTCAAATAACATATATAGCACAAAAAATATAAATGGCGGCAAATTTAAAAATTAACCTCAAATAGGAAAACCCTTTAGAACTCTTGAACATAAGTGTACCAAAAAATATAAATAAAACATTCCTTACCTCTTTAGTAAGTACAAAATAAGCGTAGCAAGCCATAGCAGTACCATACGTGACGAAATACGTCACAGGTTCCATGATATCCCAGGAGTACTCCCACCATGTTAGCCTAGCTAGGATTCCGAATTGGACAGACATTAAACCGAGTCCAGCCCATGCTAACCAGTTGCTGCGTCGAGATGCAATGAGTTCGATTTCGTTCTTTTGCTGAAACAATTGAAGTGTGAAAAAATCAAAACATAAAACACTGGGATTTTTGAACAATGTAAATTGATGATAATTGTATATTAGCGACTGCATGAAACAAGTACGGAATAGTATATGTATAATTCTAGCCCCTCGGAGGTCTGTGCCTGAAAACCTAAGATGAAGCCCTAGGTCTGATCAGAAATTGAAATGTAAAAATGAATAATATAGATTTAAGCAACAAATATCTCCGTTTTTGTAATTGTAATAGAATATGAAAGTAAGGTTTATTGTATATGCCTAAAAACAAAAACTTTACAATCATCATTTTAGTTTATTTCGTAACCTTAGTTATGATATAAAAGTTATTATCGATATTATGCTTAATTATATTTTGGTGTCTTAATGTTACTGAGCTTCTAAATAACTTATACAATGAGGTATGTTGTCTTGTTGGAAAAGAGTTTGAACTGTCCTACATCATTTGCAATGAACTCGTTAAAGTGTCGAACTACTACATAATTTTATAATCAGGGTAGGGGCAAAGGGAAGTTCGATATGGATTTTAAATTACTGTGAACGTACACGTAATTTTGTTACTCTTCTGAGATCATAGTGAATCCCATTATTGTTCTCCTAGATCACGTGATGTAAATCCTACCGACTTTTGTTATCTGGGGCTATATGAAGTCTTTATTAAACGAAACCGCTGTCCAAAGTAAAGCGTATATAATAGCTAGAATACAAGCTGCGCTAGAACACATATAAAACGGTGTAGACTGTACTTGCAAGTGAACGGCCAACACTAGAACAAGTTTTATAATAGTGGCAATTTTGTTATCGTTGAACTATGTTTGAGTTAAATATCAATTTGCTTATAAGATGTCATATTTAATTTTGATAACATCTCTGCTATTTTGATTTTTTCAATAACAATACAGTCTCGGAAATTAAACTAATTGGATCTTTTTTTGAAAATTAGTAATTTATTTACTTTACGGTGATACTTTTGGATCTTTTTTGAAAATTAGTAATTTATTTACTTTACGGTGATAATTTTGTAGCCATGAAACTACGAGGTAATGGGAAGGTTACTGTATTCACGAGAAGTTTTCTTTTCCTCTTTATTATCTACAAGTTTGAAAATTTTAGATAATGCATCGTTTTTGAGTGCGCAGATGAAAAAACATGAACCAGTTTGGATAATTGTGCTCTAGTTGAAAAAATATCCCTGCAGATTGGTCCAGTAACTTGTTTGAACGATATGAATAGTAGTACGTGTTAAATTTCATCGAACAATCAAAAAATTTTAATTTGATAAAATGTGGCGAAGGGGCCGGTATTAATTAAACGTAATTAACGATATTTGAATTTTATGTTGAAATTTGTTGAAAATGGGATGAAATTAAATGGGACTAAATGTTAATGAAGGCACTTTAAAAAAGATATATATATCGTCTGTCAATATACTATTTATATTGGTATATATAAATATAAATTGTTTCCTAGGTGTTGTACGGGACATTCATCCCGTACGTAGTTGAAAACTGATCCCTGTCCGGGTTTGTCACAATCGATGAATTTCGTAAAATGAAAAGACCTTTTTTTCAGCAGGAATTTGTCTACATCTGCCCAATCTTCAGGTCGGTTCGCTAAAAATAATTCTCGTAGTTCATATATATATATATATATATATATATATATATATATATATATATATATATAAATCGACTTCAAGGTATAATAACAATTAAATGAAACTAAAATGTAAAATAACTTAATTGAATACTTTAACAAAAAAAAAGTACGTACCATAAAACTGTACTTGAAATTGGTATCAAGACTGAGAAATACATTTATGAACAGTTTTATAAATTAAAATTGTATGTTATTTATTAGCAAAGCTATTTATATTTCTATGGTAAACATACTTGGAACTACCTTCTAACACAGTTTATAGTACACAGTATTTTTTTTTGTTTAAACTAGTAAATTCTTTTTTACTTGTTAATGTCATTGTTACCATGCCTTGAAGTCGGTTGATTTTTTTTAGTGAGTTATATTGGAAAGCACATCGTTCGCCAATTAAAATAAACATCATCTAAACCTGTCGGACGTTTTAAACTAAAAAATAAAGTATAGGTCACAAAAAAGTAGTATGGCTGTGTACTTCCAGAATTTTCAAAGTCTTGTTGGACTCTTTGAGATGAATACGGTTACGAAGTTTTAACTGTTGGTAATTAGAAAAAAAAATGGGTTAGGTACGGCTCCAAGGAAGTCAAAATTCTTTACTTGCTCTGACGAAGACCGACTAAGTTTTGATCGATGTCTGAAAAATTATAGAAATTATAATTATGGATATAATGCAATAATATCAAATACATGAGTTCAAAATAATCTTTTTAAAACGGTTTACATTGCAATCTTGTTCGACATCGTCGTAACTCTTAGTAGATTAACACACTCTTATCACGTTCTGATGTTAAAAGAAACATCCCAAAACTAATTATTCAAATGGTTTAATAAAACATCGGCCTTACAAGAATACCAATCTCCACCGTCGAAGTCAAACTTTGGCGCACAGATATAAAAGTTGCAGGAAACTTTTTACTTCTATTTTTTTCGGTTCTCGGCATTGGTGATATGCAAATTCCTGATGGTGGGGTGATGAAATCAGACGCATTTACATACAATGGAGAGAACAGTGGGCTCCAAGTAAGTACTTAATTGGATTAGAACGTGTTTCGAATGCAATCTCCACCTCGGAAGCCTCAAATTTGATTAATTCTTCATCGCTCGACAGAATAAAAACGTAATAATTGAAATGACGAAATTGTGGGGAAACAAAATGTTTTCTCCGTAATATCATTTTTAAGATCACATTAGTAAGAATAATGTGAAAAGATTTTTTTTCGAAATATAATACATTTTAACAAAACTAGCAAAACCTTAGTGTTTTCCACAAAATCTTGAACCGAAATCAACCAAATTGGTATTTGCTTTAACAAACGAATGTAAATTGAACATTATCAAAACAATTTTGGCACAAAAATATGAAGCATCAAACAAAATAGTCTCAATAAACGAGACTATGCCTAAAGCCTATCACTATCCTGAGGAAGAGTACTGGCAAGATTGACATCATACCGTAGCTATGTCATATTGTTAATTTAACAATTCAACAATGGTTCGGTTGAAGCAAAGTTGCCTTGAAGTAGTGATGGGTCGTTGACGCTTTTACAGTCAACGAAACAGGCTGTTTAACATCTACGATAAACTAGTTTATAAAACAGTTTATCTTTCGACTAGTTGGACCGTCAACGGAACAATGTCCATCAAAGATCTTTGACAGATAGATTAAATCTGTTCATTCGTCAACTTCTGGGTAACTGCTAAACAATAAAGACAAAACAGTTTAGATATTACTCGCGTTATTCGACGAGTTGACTTGAGTTGAGTTTATCTTGCCGACGGTCAGATATAACCATGTACAAATATCGGTCACGAGTAAACTAGTTTATCGGTAGACTATAAACTAGTTCATCGGTAGACTATAAACTAGTTTATCAATTGATGCGAAATAAAGAGTCTAAAAATTTTTTTCGTTTATTCAATGCCCACCACCACTACCTTAGAAGGCCAGCATCGAAATAAGGCCCATGGTCTTCTTAGAACTAAATCTCGTACGGCTTGCGCAAACCAGTTAAAGTAATCTACAACCATTGACAGACACCACTCACTAAAGAAGGAGCCACAGAACAATAACGCGTCGTGTGCATTATTTTCCTCAAGGCAAATAAAAAAGCACTGAAGAGTTCCCAAAATCATTAAGTACTCTCCAGGTTGCGGATTGAGTAATGGGCCAACGATCCGTTATGGTAAAAAAAACACAGTTTTCCATCAAAACACAGTTTTATTGATATACACAGCAGGCGGCCCCGAGAAAAAAAATAGCAAGAGTAGCGGCCATAAAGGGAAAGTATAGAAAATACGAAGACAGTTGTGCCGATTAAGCATTAATTTTTGTGTAAAAAAAGATAACCTAAACCAAGGAAAAGCGTAATAAACACTCTGCACCATTAATTTGAAAGGTCAAAGAAGTGTTTTACTGAGTTTCGTTGTTGTCGTACCCGTACAAGTGACCAAAAAAGTCGTCACGCAAGAAATAGTCGACAACATCCATCGAATGACATTGGACTCTCGGAAAATTAAATCAATATTTTGACACTATTTGGTCAGGAAAATATATGGGTGACATGTGAGTAGTCACCATGGCAAAAATCGATAAATTGGACTAGAAACTGCTACCCTATCCATCATATTCTCCAGATTTATCTTCTTGCGACATTTTCATGCTTCCAAATATAAACAAATGGCTGGGCAGTAAGAGATTTGGGTCGAATAAAGAGGACATCATTGAAGCAAACAGCTATTTTGAGGGGAGGAAACTTCTTATTTGGAAGGAATAAAAAAATTGGAAAAACACTGGACTAAAAGTTGCGAGCTAAAAGGAGCCTATGTTGAGAAATAAAACACTTATTTGTCGAAATTAATATCTTTTGCTCAAAAAGTCACTGACATGGTAAGCTTTGGAAGATGTCGAAGTCGATAAACTATAGGAAATGAATGAATTACTGTATATGAAATGTCTATGAATCAATGATTCCGAAGATAGAGAAAAGCCTCAGAGGAAGATATGAAAAAAAAAAACGAATTGTAAAAAAGCAAATTCATTTGGTACAGGTCAAAGAAAACTTAGAATGTGGTACTAAACTTGAAAAAGTATGAAAGAAATCTTATCGCTAATTAGTAAATGCTCCAAGAAAACAGAAAATAGTACAACCTCCTAATTAATAAAAGACAACAGATGATGAAGGAAGAGATGAAGCTTTACATTGTGGATAAAAAGATTGAGCAAATTCAAAAACTATATAAAAATGTATGAGGGTTAAAATTTGTAATTTTACACTAACAGACTTACGTCTGTAAAGTTAGCATGGTCAAATGAGCAGAATCACTAATGCTTTAGCTCACTATTTAGTGCCAAGTCACACAATTTAAGGCTCTGAAAGAAAGCCAAAAATCGGAAATATTGCTAGCTTTTAATTAAGCTGGCGGTGTAGTACCAAGAACACTGAAAAGTCCTATTGCTATCATGTCTATGCTAAAAGTCATAGAAAACTGTGGTTTTGCAAAATGGACTTTACTTCTTATAAACGCCCAATCGTAGAGGTGATAATTTAGTGTTATTTTGGAGCCAATATTGAATGTTTAACGGTCTGGAAGAAAAGCTAAAAATGAAAAATACTGCTAGCCTTTAATTAAGCTAATTTTATAAAAAAATATTTTTTTCATAAATACATACTAATCACTGACTATGGGAATGCAGAATGGACTTCCAGACTCATAAATTCAATATCATAAGGGTAATTATTTAATGCCCAGTTAGTGTGGTCTATATAGCAGATAACCTTTTTATTTATTTTACTGATAAAGTATCCAAATATATCATAAACGTCTGTTGAGACCGAAAAAGAAAAGCTTTTTATATATTTTTTTGTAATTTGCATAGGCAGCACCAAATGAGCACTAAATTTATTAGTTTAACCCATAACTATCATGTTATTGTCACACTACCACCTAAAATACGTCTGCGACACTCGGGAACAAAATACTTCTCATTTGTAAAATTTTGTGAGGTAAATGTTAAATTTTAAATAAAAGACAGTTTAAGAACGTATTAAACTACTATTAGAATCAGAAGGGCACATGAAAAACAACTCTTTTGTTTTAAATCCCTGTTAAGTAATCAACAGTTCTTATTTTATACTTATAAAATAACATCTTTGGAAAATGAGGTCCATTTGAATAATATCATAAAGTAGTACTCTTTGTAGGTTTTATTAAATAAAAACAAAACATGCAAGACCTAAACTTAAAGTTTTTTACGACAATAAAACACAAATTATATGAGCATTCCAGGAAAAAAGTAGCTTCGCATTCGAAACAGATGTATTGTGTTTTGCATTTCTTTCTAGAGTTGCAAGTAAAACAATTCTTCCGTACTGCTAAACTCCCTTCAGCGCTACTACTAGCTGGAACTGCTAATGGAGTGGTTCCTTTTTTACTATGAAGGATGTGTTGAATGGCCATTCTGATATCGCGTGGCAAAGTCTAGCCAGGTGTTCAGCTAGTTGCTTCATAATTGAAAATCTGGTCTCAAATTTTGGTTTAGTTATAAAAAAGTATTATCTCAGGTTTCTTAGTTTCGTCAACAATTGGCATGTGATGCATACTCGACAGGGTGATTGCTTTTTTATTCTGCTTTGGGACATAGGATAATATAGTGATATCTTTAGTAAATGGAAAAACCGTTGAATCAACTCTTCTCTGAGAAGCTGGTAAGAAGAAGTTGGATATTTTCGTAATTAAAATCCATTTTCAACTAACACAATAAAAAATACACAAGTGTTAAAAAGTCCTAACAGGGGTCTTTCAGACTCCCGGGGGCAGTTTTTTACTTACCAGAGACAAACGAGCGTACGTCAGACTACGCCAAGTTTTTTTGCATGGTACTTAGGGGTGAGAGGAAAAGGTACAGGAACGAACAAGTTTATACGACGTTAGGGTGCAACAATATTCACGACAATAAATTGGTCGGGATCTGTGAGACGTATGCTAGGTGATTAAGGGTTAATCATGTTTCATATTCAATGGTTTACGGTATTCTTGGTACTACACTGTCAGTTCAATTAAAAGCTAGTAGTGTTTCTAATATGTCCATTTTCTTCCCGAGCGTTAAAA
Organism: Octodonta nipae; assembly: GCA_034190945.1. Classification (NCBI taxonomy): domain Eukaryota; kingdom Metazoa; phylum Arthropoda; class Insecta; order Coleoptera; family Chrysomelidae; genus Octodonta; species Octodonta nipae. The sequence continues at coordinate 14,889,989 of CM067223.1, forward strand.
TTTTCATATTGGCACCACATTAGCACTAAATAGAGAGCTAAAGCATTAATGATTCTGCTCATATGGCCGTGATAGGTTTACAGATGTATCGGACCACCTGGCTTTTTGTCATTTAAATGTGTCAGAACCAGTGATATTTCAGTTAACAGAAAAATTTCACAGCACGGCAATCATAACAACAATTATACAACAATTTTCCAAAACGTTGTTAACGCTTCATTGTTCCGTCTTTCTGCTAATGGCATAGCCGTGTCAGCAAAGCTTTGTTGGCGCGTTTCACATAGTGATCGAACTTAATACCTCGCGTAGCGGCAATTTCGATGCAATTACGACGATAAATGACAAGGCTTTTTCATAATCTTCCAGTGCACAGCACTGGAATGATGTTTTTCACCTTTGTGAACCAAAAAGTGAGCTAAGTAATATTAATGATTTGGAACTAATGCTGTGGGAATTGGGGACTGTTCCGGTAACTTGGAGCAATGTTCAGTAAATCACGGGGATTTTCGTTAATAAGGGATTCGAGGGAGAATAATTAAAAATTATGATACATGAAGAACAAATGTGGTGAAACTGAAAGTTATTATTAACTTGAATTTAGATAACCATCCAAGAAGTGTCAGAAAAGGTGTTTTGCGGAAATATAACTTTATAATTTATGTTAAAAAAAAGAACCGACTTCAACTGGCTTAAAATAAAAACTGTTTAGAAACAGTGTGCAATCAATAACTATTTTTTGAATTTTTTTTTATCTGATTTATGGTACAATTCTATTGATTATTTTAGCCTATTCTTATCTCTCACTCCCTCTCTCTAATTTGTATTATTTTCTAACTCTTTTTATTTGTTTTATTATCACTTTTTATAAGTGTAACTCTAATTCACCCTATATTGCAACCACCCTGTATATGTTTCTGTGTATTGGTCACCCATTATAAATTATTTGTCTATTTGACCCTGTACAACTATAATTCAACTCTACACAATGTTGCAACCGCCCTGTTTAAGTATTAATCCTCTCCACCCTATTGAGGGTTTCTATTTTTCTATTGTTTAAATCACCCTGTATACCTATAATTTTACTTCGCTCAATATGCCAAATATAAGCAACTACTTATGTTCCACACTATATAACATTTTTTTAATCACCCTTTATAACTACAATTCCATTCCACCTTATATTTCAATCATTCTGTATATGCAACATTTTTTGAACGCTCCGTCCTATAACTCGAATATCCTTACTGCATATGCTCATTTAACAATTTTTTAAAGATTTTTTATCCACTCTATATATAACTACTTCACTTTTATTTCAACCACCTTATATACGCAACTACTTATGTGTCACTCAATACAAAATTTCTTGAACCACCCTGTATAACTTTATTTCTATTTCACCTTATATTTCAACCATCCTATATATGGAACTGCTTATGTACTACCCAATGTCACATTTATTCGTAAGTTTTTTTTGAACCCAGCTGCCTAAATGTAATTTTACTTCACCCAATATTTCAACTGCGCACATTGCTTGCTGCTTGAATTTCGATGCACGCACACACCTACCACCGTATAGAAAACATCGCTCAACCAAAAAATTTTCTTTTGGATACACTAATGGAATATTTTATGCCATTTCACTCGACTGCAATAAAAACCGTTACAAACACCCTGTATGATATATGTAATGTCTTCGATGCACATTCCATAGAGAGAATATTCAAAAAAAATGTATGAATTAGATGTTGCGGTTTTAGTTCAATGCTGGTTCAATGCAAGTATATAATTGACGAAGGACCTTTAGCGGAACAATCAATAAACACGTAAATTAATTCACCAAATAAAAGTTAGTCACTGACAACACGTTACACAAAAAATAGCGACGTAATGTTCATTGATTGAGCATACAAAAAATGCGGGTTTAACAACAAATGATGCGCTTTTGTAAACACAAAAGAAACAAAATGAAAGCGGTTTAGCGGTCGTTACGAACGAAGCTACTAACTCGCGAAATCGTAACGCAAACAACAAAAAGCGGCGTCTCTTCAGACGGAATCAAAAAATGTGTCCGAATAATTCGGAGCACATTACACGAAACCCCAAGCATCTAAACAGCTAGGGATCCGAAACACGAATGACAATACAGTCTATATTTTACACGCAAAAAAACACTTACAATTAGCATTAGCGCGACGGAATGTTTTAGAAAAGGTGCAGAAGTTTAAATATCAATGAAGTAATTCAATCAAATTGAAAACAATACACTAAATAAATTGCGGGAACGCACCAATATACTTTCATGGCATATCTTGACATTTAAGCTAGATATTTATGATGAAAATTTGACATTTACATTGATGTTTACCGTGTTTTTGCCAATATTTTAACGATTTTCGGAAAAACGGTATGTTTTACGTTATACATAATTATATGGAATCAGCGAGTGGTGGTTCCAGACACGTTCTTCCGGGGGGGGGGGGGGTGTTCATGCTTCAGGGGGGCGATCCTGTACTAAATTTACCTAAATAAAATTTTAAACCCAGATTTCTTGGGTTATTACATTAAACATAGTCATTCTAAGGTTTAAACCCATAGAAAATTATATGGGACCTTTTTGTAATATTACTTAGTACAATGCCATTTAAATCATCATATTTGCCCAAGCCGTTTTTAAATAATCACTGACTATACATAAAAAAACGTGACGACGAATTGATAACCTCATCCTTTTTGGAAGTAGGTTAAAAAAAGTAGTAACAATGTACAAATAACTGAAATTTAGTTAGCAAGAAACATTAAAAACAACAATTGCCGTAACATAAGCTTGTTTAGACAAGCATATTGCAGTTTGTTTTCATGACTAGCGATTAACCAAAAACCTGTCATTTATAAAATCATAATGTGTTTATATAAGGTAAATATTATTTCATCTTCAAATGAATATCGATAGGAGTTTCAGGAAAAACTAGCTCAAAGAGACTCCATATCAGCAGTCGAACTGTGTATAACTCTGTTTCCTTTTGAGTTCTAGAATAAAAATCATGCGAAGGTATTCGTAGGTTAACTAAAACCGATCAAAGCAATTATGATATTATCTTGTGGAGATTTTTACAATCCATTGAACGCAAGACATTATATTGTTTCTGATTAAGAACCTTCATCAACTGCGCTTCTTTCACCTGACTGTCTCTCTCTCGAATAATTATTTATGTACTTAGTAAATGACTTTAATATTTTACCGTGAAATGAATTTCGTTATCTAGGAGTTTCAGGGAAAAATAGCTCACAGAGACCTTAATTCAATTAGATGAGGAAATGGCAACTGATTAAGGTTCTCCAAACAATATATGTTCTTGTGTTCAATGGACTGTAAAATCTCAAAAGGTGGGTAATTAACCTGTACTTCTACATATTCAAAAAGGCTCCTGAAAAGAGAAATTCTGCAGACAAATTGGAGAATTATATAACAAGTATTCAAAGGTGTTTCTACTTAAATTATGTGAAGGTTCGGATAAATATAATAAAAATGTCATAAGAATTATCAACTTATGCGTGGAAAAATATAAATGTTTTCAAAAAAGAAGATAAGACACTGTTAAGGCAAAAACCGAATAAGCTTCTTTTTGTTTGATGAATATTTTACATAAAATGAATTACTTGTATATGAAAATAATTAGTTGACAAACATATAATAAAATTAAAGGGGAACTAGTCATTATACAGATAATTTGAAATTTACGTAAATATAACGTCAACTTTTTAAAGTTACCTTTTGTAATAGAAAAGTATAGTTAAATCTCTAGAATGTTCGTTAGTGTTAAACAATTATTTAAAAAAAGAAATATATAATATACCAAAAACACTTAACGCCGTTTCAACATGTAAGATGTCATGGAATACTCAAAATATTCTAAAACATGCAGCCGTTAAAATTGGTAGCTGCCACTCTGTCATTGGTAGCTGGGAATTACAGAAAATTTGTTCACGTGAGATGTTAAGCATGTTATAGTACCGGCTATAAGTAAATTCTGAATTTTAAAAACCGAATGAATGTATGGATGAATAGAATCATAACACACCAGCCCAACCGACAAAACTTGGCACTGCTTTATACAACGATGACGATGCTATCATCTAAGACTGTGTCAGTGTCATTACTTTCATGAACGCTGTTTCAGTACCAACGACACACATAAAGGTGTCGGCACAAAAATGTCATTCAATACAGTGTTACACATGATCACAATTAAAGAATGTAATCACTACTGTACCCATAAACACGGTTTGCAAAAAGTCCGAGTGCGGCTGATTTACTCAGTGGGAAAGCATTTTAGAGGAAAAAGTTACATTTAACTTTTAGTATTTTCCCCCGGCTACCCAATGGCCATGTCTGTTTTGACCTAGACTATGACCTTAAAGGTCATATCAAGGTCAAGTCGATTTTTTCAAATGGGAACCCATTTTTTTATGTCAGAAATGAAAAGAGCGGCAAATTTCACGTCCAATTGTGGCCATAACCATTTTTTTTTCACATGACCTCAATGAAGCTCAAATTGAGGTAAAGCATGATTGGGCTCCAAGCCACGAGGACACTAGGCATACGGTGAAAAATTAGTTTTTGAGGTTGCTGATCACAAATCTGATGAGTTTTCAATACATGTCATCAGCAAACCTCAAGAACTAATTTTTCATCGTATTCCCTCATAGTCCTCGTGGCTCGGAGACGATTAGGCTCAAATATGTCCTTGGCAATTTTTTTGTTGACATGACCTTGATGGTACGTGAAGATCATGTAAAAAAATGGTCAATGACACATTTGGAAGTGAAATTTTTCGCTCTCTCCATTTCAGACAGTAAAAAAATGGGCTTCCCATTTGAAAAAATCGACTTGACCTTAATGTGACCTTGAAGGTCATATCAAGTTCAACGGACATGGGCATTGGGTAGCCGGGGAAAAATATTAAAAGTTATCCATTTAACTTTTTCCTCTAAAATGCTTTCCCACTGAGTAAATCAGCCGTACTCGGACTTTTTGAACACCGTGTATAGTATGATTTGTGCGAACTCAAGCTGTCCCGATGTCATTTCTCCCTTTGTCACTGTAAAAATACGCACGATGACCATTGAAGAAATAAGGAGAGACGGAAAAAAATCAATAGGCAAGTCCTGAAATTGTTTAAGTTCTGGATAGACACAACATCTCTAATTGAATTCGAACAATTTCTCAACTGTAAACAACCACCTATTGAAACACATCTTGTGAGTTCTCAAAAGTAAGACGCTGTATAACGCAATATCAATAATCCTCCTTTCCATTCTATTTGACTCACTTCACTAGTCTCAGTCGAAGCTCGACGGAATATCGAACTGAATTTCGGAATATTTGGGCCAGCGCCAAAGTATGTTGTCAAAGGACTACTTCGAATTCCGTGGTCTCCAGTTGTGTATGGAAAACGTGCCACAATATAGAGTTTGGTTGGGTTTTAAGGAATACCTAAGGGCCTCAACGCCAAACATATAAAATTTGCTTTTAACATTTTTTGTTATTTTAATCGTTTACAAAATAGTTAACATAAGTATAAATGGCAATAAGTTTGTTTTAAAACGTATTCCGAAATTCATGTGTGAACTGAATTTCGTGACATTTTTACAGTAGGTACTTTGGCCAGGGAAAAATGAAAAATTAAAACAGAGCTATACTGGTTTTTATTGTTGTGCTATATTAAAAATAATGGTTTGACAACTTTAGTTTTTTTTAGTTATTTAGATTTAAGATTACTTTAGAATTTGGGGAATATATAGGGTTATTCACGTATTACGAACATAATTATTTCACGTACTATTATGACTAAGATACTCATTAGACGATCTTTTTGTTTAGGTTGATATATATCCTTCACAGGAACATTTTAAAATTATTTTCATTTTATACAGGGTGTTCCAGAAATGTGAAAGTATCAAAGTTTTGTTTTTTTAATTGAATGCCCCATAGTTTCTGTAATATTCACTATTTTATCCAAATGTAGTCATCATTTAAAGGGTTAAAGTATTTAAAGGTTAGTTAGCATACTCTTTTCTTGTTTCCAACCAAATTCCGACTGGGGTCTCCTGAAGGATAATATTTTGTGTTGCACTTGTGAAAAATCCAAAATTGTATACAAGGTATGAAATAAATATCTACCAATTAATTAACCAAAATTTGAAATGACAATTACTTCTTTAAGTTTAATGAAACACCCTGTATTATGTCACCAAGAGTAGTAGAATTTTATTCTCTATGCGGCAGTATAACATTTTCCTATACCTAACTATTCACGTTCCCATGAAAAATGCATATTCACAGAATACAGACGAATTTTAACTTATTTAATATTTAACAAGATAGCTATGTGAATTTGACAGTTTTCTTTTTTTTTGATGAAAAAGGGAAAGCCTTAGTTCAGCATCTGGATTTTAAACTTATTTTTAATAACAATTTGAGTATGAGAGGATGAATTCCTATGAGTGATTTGTGATATTGTGTAGTTCTTCGAATTGTTAATATAGATTTTAATTTATTATCATCAGCTAATTTAAATTGAAATTTAATTAAGAATTGTTTACTGGTTTTAAGACTAACTTTGTATTTCTTGGAATAAATTATCTATATAAATTAGCTTGGGTAAGCTAAATTTCGCATTTCATCATCAAATCTAATAGCCGAGATCTTCAAGAGATAAAATGAAACTTTGCCCGGATTTCTAGGATTAAAGTAATTAAAGTTTCATTATTTTCAGCGTTCAGCTATAAAAATATTAAACGTTCAACTGAGGTTTATAGTTTCAGCTTAAGGAAAAAACGGAAACCGGACATGCTGAAGAACTAGTTTCAGAAGCTCTTCTCGGTATTCAGATAATACAAATATAACTTAGAATTATTGACTTTTCTATAAATTACAGCATAAATAAATGTTAGGCAAAAGCTTAACGTTTAGTGTATAGGTTATTGTACACGGAACTAAGGAACTACAACGTTGAGGAATTTTTATTGCATGAATCATGTGATTTGTTCGTTCTCATGGAAGTTATGGTTTTCAGAAAATTAGGAATAGTTCTGTAAAGAATGTGTAGGAGTCAATTGTGATAATGATCAAGAAATAGAGGTAACAGGAGATGTTCTTTAAAAAGTCGACGAAGAAACTGATATCCAGTTTGAATCATTGATGAAATATAAAAAATCAAAAGTATGTTTAAGAAAATTATTTATTTAACATTTATTTATTATTTATAACTAAATTTAACTCATGTTTTTATTGAATACAATGACAAAATGAAGTATTAAACCGATAGTCTAAAAAATTTAATAAAATCCGGAAAAATGGCCACATCTCAGTAAATTTTCAAGAAAAAAACTTGAAAATCCCGTCATTTTGGAGGAAATGTAAAACATTTTATACTTTTTTTTTCTATGAAGTAATGCATATACATATCTCTGCTCCCCACATAGCATTATTTGTTGCTACAATATCACGAGAATGTCACAAACTTCCTGCAATATTGTGAAGAATGTTACTGCCAGATTGCAGAAATATTAAATGTCGGCTAGTATTTTGTCACTGTTATATTGCCAAACATATTACAGCAGTATTGCTGTGATGTTCCTACGATATTAAATATTACCGCAATATTGAAGAAATATTACTAATTTATATATCACCATGGTAATATTTCTGTAATACCGTCAGTATTGCAATATATCTGGAATACATTTTGCTATGTGGGAGAAATAAGTTATTGGGATAAAAGTAAAAAAATATATATTTTTTGTACGTCTTTGTGAAATTTGTTGAAATATATTTTGAATTAAACATTTTTTTATTATTTTTTTTATCTAATACAGATATAAAATCGCATTCTGTAGAAATATTTTTCTATAAAATACCCCCAAATTTTGCATCCCTATCTCAAATTTGCACCCTCTATTTCAATAGCGTTCCGCTGTTTTTTCTTCCTGAATCATCATTTGAACGATACATGCCATAAAACCCATGAAGGTTGTAGCTCTATACTACGCCTATGCAGTCACGTTGGAAAATTTGTTTTTTTTTTATCTGCTGAGGTAATAACATATCTTAAGTTTGTCAATATTGCCATATATCTTTCCAAATAACGTCATTAAACTTCCTCCTTCGAATAATCATTACGAGGAAGATTACCGTGCTCCGGAGCTATTTGGAGAAAATCGACGAAAGAAAATTTCGATCTAATCGCACAACATTCCACTTCGAAGTTTTAGATTCCGACCTGTTCGTAATTTTCCAGTTCAAACGCATTTTCCTCAGCTGTAATTACCGATGAAATATAGTAGGTTGTGGAATTTGCGGACACTTTTTACGACAAGATTAGAAATGAGATGTCGAAGTGTGTGATAAATTAAGTAAACCGGGTTCAAGGAGTTATAATAAGGACGAATAGGAAACTGGCAGAATTTTTTCAAATATATTTTAAACTATGATGGAACGAAAATTTAAAAAAAAATCTGAAAATAACTGTCAGGCATTATTTCACTTGAGAAGATTAATCACAGATTTTTATAAATTGTTCAAATTTGGTACGGAAAAGTATGGAGGATATTGAAACAGCTATTTGGAAAATACTAAATAGTGCTTAGTGAATGGAAAGAAGCTCAAGTAAGATCTATATTTAAAATAAGGTGAGCGTCATACCAACTGTAAGAAGAGTAATAAGAGGAAAATTGGATATTGATATCAGGGGGGAAATAGGGGAAGAACAAGCAGACTTCATTGCAGAGTGGCCACGTTCACACTATACAGCAACTAATAGAAAAATAAAAAGGAAAAAATAGAAATGCATACAAAAAAAACAAGCTATGAGAAGATTGTAGTTATCTGATACTCTCATAAGAGCAGTTAAAAATTTGTACAAAAACTAAAGGATGCACATCAGAAAAGGAAACCGAACTATCAGTTTTTTTTAAACCTTAAAGGGACTAATCCAAAATAAGTAAAATACTTTAAGACCATAGAAAGAAAAATTGCAGTGAATGAGAATGAATACTAGAGGCGGGCATTTTTGTCGCCTTCATTTTGAGGACAACCAGGTAGTGTTAGCCAGAGATGAAGAGGAATTTAGTTACATGATAAAGAAACTACAATTGGAATACCAAAAAGAGGGTTTAAAAATCATTTAAAAACATAATACGTAACGGCAGAAAAAAAACACGTAAGGAATCTAGTAATCGATAATCAGGATTTATAATTTCAACAACAGATTGGGGACATAGGACACGCAAGAATAGCTATCAGAAAATTACAGTTACTTGGGATAAGAATATTAGAATAAAAACAAAAGTATCATAACCGATGCATTAGAGATGTGATTAAACAGGAAAAAACCTATAAACAGCCATGGAATACTGGAGGAAACATTCCGGTGTTCTAAAAATGGATAGATAAACGAGAAAATACGAAGAGGAGTGCGGCTAGAAACTGATATCACGTACATAGAAGAAAAGAGACTTTTGTGGTATGGCCACATAAAAAGTGCAAAATACATGTGGATTAATAAGGTAAAAAATAATACGGGGTCTGCCTCGTATATTAATACGAGTTAAAGTAAGTAATTTCGAAAATATTGTTGAGGAGGTCTTGAATTATTTTGCCTGGTCATTGAGGTTTTCTCTCCTCAAATTTTTTCCTTATCTGTTTGGAGACGTTTCAACTCCGACTCTGGAGTCGTTGTCAATCGTTTTGTTGAGTATTTCGAGGTTTTTTCAAAAAAATTTCGTTCTAATGTGAATTTTATTGTTTGTCAAAAGATTTTGACAGTGACAATATGTCATTTGCCGATCACTTGATACTGAGGGTACCATTTTTTTTGCTGTTCTAGCAATAGATCTATTCAGCTCAAATGAAGGTCGATTGAAGGGGCCCCGGTTTCCGTGTTGTTTATCATCATACAGCTTCTTTAAGTTTCCTACTTTTTAAGTTTTCCTCTTTCAACAAGATCTTTGTTTTATCCCAATCTATCCTATGGCTGCCGGTGCTGGTTAATACATGGTTGGACAAATTTGAATTATCCACATGTCTTCTTGAAATGTTATATTGGTGTTCTTTTTTCCTTACTTCTAAAGGTCTTGAAGTTTCACCGGTATAACTATGGCCACAGTCACACACAACACTGTACACACAATTTTTGGAATTTTGAGTTGCATTAAATGGTTTGGTATGTGTGAGGATAGAGTGCAATGGATTATTTGTTTTGAAAACAGTTTTAATATCGTATTTATTTGCTAACCGCTTATTTTTTCGGATACACCTGGGACGTATGGAATTATATTCATTATTTTGTTGTCTGTTTGTGTTTGGTTGGCAATAGTGCTCTGTTGGTTATTTGTGTTGGTTTGTTGTTGCGATTTTCTTTCTAGTTGATTTATAGTTTTATTTATAAAGCCATAGGGATATTCATTTTGGCTTTATAAATAAAACTAACACTAACACAACCGAACTGCTACCATATAACAGCGGCCAGGCTACCCTAAACCTTAATATTCGTGTAAGCAGAAGCTTGTAAGGAGACGAGAACTATGTGAACAGACCTAATGATGACAGATGTGACTGCGAAACTTTTGCAAAAAATTGCTTTAATTGTGAAATGTCTGGTGTACAGGGCCATATTCTTCACTACAAGGTAACTTATTGCATCTTTTTAAAAATTATGAAAACCTTAAAAAATAGTAAGGATATAATACAAACTGTAACAATTTCAATTATTTAATTTATTTATTGATAATAAAGTTTCGAAACAATATGGGGTCATGTTGAAGCGTAGTTGAATACAACACTGACATAACATCTAAGACATTAGTAATTTGGTCAAGTGCGAGTTGGACTAGCATACTAAGGGTTTCGTACCAGCTTCCAGATTATAATATTCCAGTTTCAAACAAGCAGGAAATGAGTGCATTTTCTTATTTTTGCCCTAATATCTTTTAAAGGAAGCGTTTTAAATTAATAAAAAATATACACTTTCATTTTCCACTCATAGACTTTTTATTTTATCTGCTTCAGGATTCGCTTGATTTTTCTAAGAATCCATATATATATTTAATTTTCTAATTTGGCCCCAAAAATTAACATTAGAGTTTTATTTTACTAATAAACTTTTAGGGAAGCCTTTTATAATCTGCTGTCTCAATTTTGAGGCTCTGTAGATTGGAAGATATAAATATGTATTTGCATTCCTCATAATAAACCCTTTCATTTGATGTATTGCATGATTCGTTAAAAAATATTTTTTTATTTTCCGTTTATTTCTATAATTTGGCCCTCAATATTAATATCAGAGATTTCTTCGTATTTTTCCTGTAAACAAAAAAAATTAGGTCTTATAGTTAGGGGAATAATGGGGGGAATGGGTAATTTTTTAAATATATTTTAAAATATTTATTTAAAAAATTAAAGAATATATTAGTATTCGTCATAATGAGCCCTTTGATTTGATATATTACTTGATCCCTTAGAAACAATTATAATTTTTTATTTTCCCTTTAATTCTATAATTTGCCCCCCAAAATAAATATTAGTGGTTTCTCTTTATTTTTCCAGTAAAGTTCAGGGGAGGCGCTATACCTGTATTTTTTTTCAACATTTTACAGCTTATGGTTTCGGGGACAAGGGGGGGATGGGTTTTTAAATATTTTTGTTAATATCTTTTAATTTATTTATTTTAAAAATATGGAAAAAATATATTTGTTTTCCTCATAATGAGCCCTTTCATTTGATATATAACATGATGGGTTAGAAACAATTTCAATTTTATATTTTCCATTTAATTCTGTAATTTGCCCCCCCAAAATTAAAAGTAGTGGTTTCTCCTTATTTTTCCAGTAAACTTCAGGTCAGACCCTATACCTCAAATTTTTTTCAAAACTTTACGTTTTATAGTTTCGGAGATAAAGGGGGGGGGGGTAAATTTTGGTATATTTTCGTTAATACCTTTTTGATTATTTTTTTTAAATATGAAAAAAATATATTGGTGTTCCTCAAAATGGGACCTTTCATTTGATATATTACATGATGCGTTTGAAATTTTTTTGATTTTTAAATTTTCATTTAATTTTATAATTTGCCCTCCAAAATTAATATTAATGGTTTCTCCTTATTTTTCCTGTAAAGCGAACAACGATCTATATTTCCTATTTTTCTCAAAATTTTAGGCTCAGTAGTTTCGGAGATCAGGGGGGGAACCTTCGATTTTTTAGTTCCCCCCCCCAGAAGTACCCCTAAAATCAAATTTTCTTCATTTACGATATGTACTTCTGATCAAATTAATCAAATCAAATCAAATCAAATCAAATATAGATTAACGCCAAATTTCAACCTCTTCCGTCCAGTAGTTTAGGAGAAAATTGCTGTGATGTGACAGAGGCAGAAATCCGGAGTGATATTATAAGGGTATCCGTATATTGTATATACGGAACCCTAAAAATCAATACTAAAACACCCTTGAAGACACATAGCAACAAAACATGTTATACAAGTCCCTAATGATCACAGATCTTATTCTGTTTGTGTCATGTTTTACATAAAACATATCCAGCGTAGATTTATTACTCCACTGTGAGTGAAACCTACAACTTACCACAAATCCACACAACTCCACTTGTTTTCTCTTTCGTCGACGTTTCGCGACATGTTGGGTAAGAGGATGTGTTACTGACACTTCACCGAGATGGAACAATGAAATATTGAGAAGCATTATGTGAATCGCATCAAAGCAGCAGCTCATGCTACCGCTAGTTTGTCACAAATTTACAGCAACGTCAAACATTTTCCGGCGACAGAAATTAATTGGCGAAATCTTTGGTAACAACGCGCGGAATATGTGCAGAATTCCCCACGTGTCAGGTTATGTTCCAAATTACTTTATCAGTTTGGCACAGTTCCACATTCGATATTCTCAGAGACCGAAAATGGAAAAGTAATCCAATGCTTTAAATCAAACTCTCCCCCATGTGAGAGTTTCGCATGGTGGCATACATTGTGAATAAGAGTGGCATTTTCTTCGGATAATTTAGGTCGGGTTTGCCTGAGAAAAGGGTCAAAGGAAGTTAACTGTCGCCATGTTGTTTTGTATCGTCGGCACGATTACTGATGAAACCGTATATAAGTTGTCGTTATTGAATAAAATTTGGACGTTGATATAATTTTTCTAGAATAGAAAGAAAATACGATCGTTTAGAAAGCTGACAGGTTGACAGTGTGTGTTTATGGGTTTGAAAAATTAGGGCCGTTAGGCCTTTTAAAGGATGACGCTGAGTTTCTGCTATGTGTCAGTGAGTAACCTATGCTTCAGATCGAGGATGACAAGTTCAGAATTAAAACCCAATACAATAACAAGCGTATAAACAGCTTTATTCATTAAGAATATAAACGTTCTATAAAACATATAACATTTTTTGTTAAAATATACAATTGAATTATTTTTTACTTTTAGTGTCATTATAGTTAATGTGCCTTGATGGGTTTTTTAATACTATTTATTTCTTGCTTATACAGTGTGGAACAGCCAAATGGAATAAACTCGATAACGAATAAAGGAGGGCTTGAAGGGAAAAACGCTTTTATATTTCGATTTGTATTTTTAAATGAGCATTTTTTCAACAAAAAAAAATATGTTGGGTGTTTCATGTGACAGTGGCCAATACCAACTTTCTTATTTTAAATGCAAGCCCCTGTATATTATTTATTTATTGGATTCTCCAGAAAATTGTAGATATAATTCATGTACAATGTCTTACACCTATCTTCAACTGTTTCGGAAATATTAAGTGTTTTCAGATTTATTACAAAAGTTAACATTAAAAAAAGAAAATTAACTCCCATTTAGCTCTTGATATTGAGATAATAAGTAAAAACCATTCCTGCGTTCATTTTTACTGATTTGAAAAAAAAATATATTTTGTTTATTTTCGTCAGAACTCATAGCCTTAGATCTTGTGGGCCTGCATGACAGTGGTGGTCAGTGTCATTGCTATTGTCGTTGGAATTTCGTTAACTGTACGTAATAATATCAGAAAAGTGGTTCATTTAACAGAAATGCACAAAATAATCATTCAACAAATGATTGGTTATGGAGATAACACACGAACACAAATGGAAGTTTCTCGCTTATTTCACTAAAATTTTCCAAATTTGCCGCCTGTATCCCAAGGAACAATTAGCAAAATAGAAAAGCAGTTTCGCGAGCTTGGTCATGTAAGACAGATAAAAAAAGTAGCTGCCAATGCTTTAAGCAATAATAAGAAATTGGATATTATGCTTGAGTTTCAAGAAAACCCAAATAATTCTGGTCGAAAAGCAGCCCCACTGCTCTAAGTTAACCACACATTAATTTTTCGAGTATTAAAGGAAAGTAAAATGCATCCCTATAAAATGTTGCCGACTCAGGAGCTCGTGGGAGACGATTTAGATAGGAGAACGTATTTCTGTGAACAAATGATGGTAAGGTTAGATAGTAATGTGATTCAATTAGAAGATGTTTTGTTTTCAGATGAGAGAACATTTACACTTCACGGTCATGTTAATCGTCAAAATAGCCACTACTGGTCTAATGCGAATCATCACTGGATGACAGAGAAACATACATACATTGGAAATCGTATCGTTGGTCCTTTCTTCATTGATGGCAACTTGAATGGAAATAAATATTTAGAACTGCTCCAAAATAATGTCGTGTCAACTTTGACGAACTTATATCCTCATCCAGTAAACCCACAAGTTCCGACCAATACAATATGGTTTCAGCAAGATGGAGCACCGGCCCATTACGAAATCAGTGTCCGCCAGTACCTGAACCAAAATTTTCAAACTCGGTGGATTAGGAGGCGCGGATCGATAGAATGGCCAGCACGATCTCATTGGACTACTTTTTGTGGGGATATGTCAAAAGTACTGTAAACAAAACTAAACCCCTCAACTTAGATGACCTAAAAAGACGAATCACGATTAGATCAGTCACGCCTGAAATGTTGAGTAACGTTAGAAGACATTTCTATACTAGATTAGCATGTTGCCAAGACGTTCGCGGCGAGCATTTTGAACATTTTCTATATCGTAATTAATGGTTTTTGTTTTTTTTTATATTATTAAGAAATAATCAGTATTATGTATTAGGTTTTTAGTCTAATGTAGCGAATTTGTGAAATAAAATAATTTCCTTTTTTTAATGTTAATTTTTGTAATAAATCTGTAACCACTTGATATTTCCGAAACAGTTGAAAATAGGTGTAGGACATTTTACATGAATTGTCTAGAATTTTCTGGAGAATCCAAAAAATAAATAAAA